>OY728157.1:1279860608-1280308953 GCA_963277665.1 Viscum album
TGATACAGATGTGCCTCTCCATCTATCAGGTAGACACCTCAAAATTCTCATAATTTGTTCCTTCGATGAGACATCCTTTCCCAACGAGATCATTGTATTGAAAATTTCATTGAACCTGAGATACATGTCAGAAATGGGTTCGTCAGGCTTCATTTTAAAATTATCATACTTGATAGTATAAGTATTCAATTTCATTTCTTTAACATTAGTTGTTCCTTCATGAGAAACAGCTAAGGTATCCCAAATTTCATAAGCAGTTTTACAAGAAGAAATTCTATTAAATTCTTCATCTCCTAGAGCACAGTACAAGGCATTCATAGCATTACAATTGTTATTGTAAGCATTCTTTGTAGGTTCATCCCAAGTAGATCTAGCAGTAGTGGGGATTTTGTATTCTGATTCAATAGCAGTCCAAATATCAAAACCTATGCTTTCTAGATGAATTTTCATTTTCAGTTTCCACTGAGCATAATTAGTTCCATTGAAGAAAGGTGGCCGGTTAGTAGCAGCACCCTCAAGTCTATTGTCCATGATGAGAAAATTTTAAAGAGATAAAAATTTAGATATAATAGAAATTTTAAGATCTTTAAAATACAACTAAAATCACAGTTCAAAAGCAGAGTACTTTTAGAAAGTATTTTCAACCTCTGATACCAAGTGTTGGTCGGAGTGGTTTACTCAAGATGGGGGTGAATTGAGTACTGATTAAAATTTCTGTATTTAAAAAACAGTGTCTTAAAGACCCCCAAAAAAATAATAAATTAAACTGTAGTGAATTTATATTAAAGTAGAGGTTCTGTCAGATTCTCAAGGGATTGATTAATTCCCAGTTAATCAACACAGGAGTGTGTGATTATCTTTTGAAACTAACTTACTAATCTACACTTAACATAAACACTTGCTAATTTAATTATCAAAGTAACTTTAAAAACAGTATTGGTTTTAAAGTGATTAGCAGCGGAATAAAACTTTGAAAGAAATGGCACAACAATGTAACCAATAGGTTCAGTCTCAAGCCGAGACTTAGTCCTCTCAAAAGTTTATATAAAAATGATCCAAACCCTGGATCGGGGTTCAACAGTTTACAACTGTCCAGGTCCAAGACCTCTACCACTGTTCTTTGTGGGAAACAGTACAACAGCAACCAGCTGTCCAGGTCACACACGACCTCTACCACTGTTATTCGTGGGAAAGAAAGAATGAAAGAGTTTGGTAAGGATTTTCAAATCCTTCAGTTTGAGTACAGGAGACAGTGTATGTGTTAGATACATCAGATAACACACACTTCTTGAAAAGAATGATAATAAATCACAGAACAAGAGATGTAGAGTTTAGAAGTGGTTCTGGTGATTTCAGTGTAGCTCTGGACTTCTTTGGATTCGATCAGAAGTGAGTTTGAGTCCTCTTCTCGTTTCTGTTTGAGAAACAGAGTGTCGTATGCTCCAGGTTCGTAGGTAGTGAGATGTAGTCGATGAAGCTCTTTGATATTCTTTTGAGTACACAGAACTCTTCTTGAGTAGACTTGATTGTATATATGATTCTTTCTTGCTTGGTTCTTCTTGTATGCACAGAGATTTTTCTTGAGTATGTCGTATGACTTCCTTGTCTCTGTGTGTGTTGTCTCAATTCTTGTTGCTGTTCGTTGATGTGTGTCTTGGGCAGTGCAGTCTTCTTGTATTTATCTCCCAACAGGGGACAGAAAAGATTTCATTTCTGCAGGTACGAGGTACGGGTTCCTGACATCCGACAACCTTTATCAGATATTTGACAAATCATTAAAATGTACATGATATGACTGTTGGATAGATTAAATATAGGAAATAAAGAAATTCAAACAGTGCGTCGAGTGATCGGTAGGTGATCAACATCGGTAGCTTGAACATCGGTAGCTTGAACATCAGTAGCTTGAACATCGGTAGCTTGGACATCGGTAGCTCAATGTCATTAGTTTCTTTGACTCTCTATCGGTGGCTCTATGTGTCGGTTGGTACATGCTTGTATTGGTGACTGTTTATCGGTAGCTCCATGCGTCGGTAGGTACATGCATAGGTAGCTCCATGCATCGGTAGCTGTGAGTCTGTTAGTAGCTTCGTCCATCAGTGACTCTTATTCCATCGGTAGCTACTTATACTTACACCGGTAGCTCTATGTTTGTATCGGTAGCTATCTGTAAGTCAGTAGCTTACATTTATAAGCACATCAGTAGCTGTGTGTTAAGTCTATCGGTAGCTATCTGTCGGTAGACTAAGTCTATCGGTAGACTGGTTACCGGTAGCTCTTTATCAGTAGCTATAGACAGATTACTTATCTGTTTTATGAAGAACACATCCGATTGTGTTAGAATCAATTTATAACTTGTATAAACATGGATAAATGAGGATTAACATATTTCAAAGACTATTTAAAAAATTATTATTGGTTTGATCATAGATTTGAAATAATTAAAGTATAGATCAATGATACTTAACAATATCATATAGAATGAAAACATAATTGGGATTTTCAACACATATGAATACATGATTGAGATTATCAAAACAGGTGAGGTCAACAGTTCTTACAGTTTTTATGGAACTGATGAACCGAGTGTTCCATCCTTACTTGGATTCTTTTTTGGTAGTCTTCATGGATGATATCTTGGTGTACTTTATCACTCGACACAACTATGCAAACCCTCTTTTGATCGTATTGAGTATACTAAGAGAGCATCAGTTATATGAAAAGATATAAAAATTCCACTTTTGGATGGATCATATTCACTTCATGGCTCATGTTATCTTAGAGAAAAGAGTATTAGTAAACCTAGAGAAAGCGAGATCAGTAGTTTATTGGGAGCAGCTGAAGAACATATTTGAGGAATGAAGTTTTATGGGGATGGCTAGTTAATACAGGCGCTTTATAAATGACTTTTCATGCTTAACAACACTACTAAATGACCTCACTAAGAAGGGTTAAAAGTACTTGTGGATAAGTTCCTATGATTCATCATTTCAGGAGCTGAAAGGAAGGTTGAATTCAGCACCGATACTGATTTATCTAGGGCTAAGAAAGAGTTACGATGTTTACTGTGATGTATTAGGTATCATGTTGGGAGTAGTTATCATATAGGGGGAAGGAGTCATTGCGTATGAGTCTCGATAGTTGAGGCCACATGAGAGGAATTACCAGATGCACAATCTCTAGTTAGCTGTAGTTGTGCATGATTTACATTGTTGGATACATTATCTCTTGGGAGAGTATTTTGTGTTTTACACTTACCAAAAAAGCCTCAATTATATCATTACACAGCGTGATCTGAATTTGATACAATGATGGTTGGTTGATTACCTTCAGTATTTTGACTTTGATCTTGCCTACAATCCATGGGAAGACAACACAATTGCTGATGCGTTTAGCAGGAGGAATCAGATACATGCAGTTCAGGAGGCCAGCGGTGAGTGGCATCTTATGGATATATTCTATGAAATGAATTTGGAGGTGCACAAAATATTGGGGAAGAAATTTCATTCTTATATAGATGTTACCTCTACTCTACTAGATCAAGTGTGAATGAGGTAGCTATCATATTCCGAAGGCCTAGGCGAACTAGAGAGTGTGTCAGGAGAGGACCCTACTCCTAGGTGGACCATAAGCGAGGATGAGGTCTTTCATTCTCATGGGTACGTATGGGTGTAAATATACACACATGTAGATGTTGTGATATTTTCATTCCTCAACATGGGAAGTTAATCCTGGTGTCCCCAAGATGTTTCGAGATCTACACCGTCAGTATTGGTGGCCAGGTATGAAGAATGATGTAGCTGGCTTTGTTATGAGATGTTCCAACTATCAGTAGGTGAAGGTAGGGTATAAGTGACCAATATGGATTTTACCATATCTAACCATTATTTATTTGAAAAGGAATGATTTATCGATAGATTTTGGGATGTTTTTATCGAGGTAACATAGAGAGACTGATGCATTTTGGGTTGTTGTTGACAGACTCACAAAGGTTGCACATTTCCTGCCAATCAGGGAAACCTTCTGTGTTGATGATATTGGAAGGTTGTACATCTCGGATATTGTACGTTTTCATGGGGTTCCACACTCTATCATTTTATACAGGGAAGACCAATTTACTTCTCATATCTGGAAGAGACTACATAAAGATTTGGGTACGTAGGTACTTCTGAGTACAACTTACCATCCCCAGACAGATAGCCAGTCCGAGTACATGATTCAAGTTTTGGAGGAATAGCTTTGAGCATGCATCCTAGATTTTGGGGGCTCTTGGGAGAGACACATACCCCTAGTGTATTTTTTATACAATAAAAATTTTCAGGTGAAAATTTAGATGACACCTTATGAGGATTTGTATGTTAGGCCATGCCCATCACCCCTATATTGACTGGAGGCAGTAGAGGCAGCTATGATGGGACCTCGTCTTGTCTAATAGACCACTAAGTAGGGGGAGTTGATTCAAAATAGGATGAATACTATATAGTCTAAGCATAAATCTTATGCTGATCAACAGAGAAGTCCTCTGGAGTTTGAGGTAGGAGATTAGGTTTTCTTACGTGTCACATCGATGTTGGGACATAGGAGGATTATGAGACCGAGGAAGCTTTCACCGAGATAAATTAGACCATTTGAGGTTTTGGAGAGAGTCAGGACGATTGCCTATTGGTTTTAGTTACCTTAGAGGTACCAGGATATGCATGACATCAATCATGTTTCTCAGTTATGACATTACTTTTTGGACCCGTCTCACATTTTTCAACCTGAGGAGGTTGAGTTAGAGGTTGATGCATCCTTCAAGGAGCACCCTATTCGGATTGTGGATCGCATCACGATGGTTCTCCATGGTTGGTATTTTCCTTTGGTATGGGTGCTATGTCACCATGGGAGAGTACATGAAGAGACTTGAGAGAGGGAGGCCGACGTACGATCATAGTGGTCAGAGTTGTATGTAGTTTCTTCTTCGCCACCCTTGTAAGGGAAATTTGAGGATAAATTAATTTAAGGGGGAAAGTTTTTAAGAACCCGAATCTTCATTTCTGGAATAGATCTTTATTAAGGGTTGTTTTTAGGGAAAAAAAGAAGAAATGGTAAATTTTCTAAGTACAATGTGTGTACTATTGATTACACTATGTGTACCCGGTTACCGCGTGTAGCCATGTACTCGTCATGTAACGACGGAGTACATGGCCCTATAGGTGACCTGACAGACTGCCTAAAGTGGGGGCTGGTTGAGGCCAGTACATGAAATGTACATTAAATGAATATGTCAGAATCAACTATTTTGATAATCTAAAATCATGTTTCATTTATGTGATAATCATGTTTCTACTATAGAATAATCATGTTTCATTAATGTGATAATCATGTTCCATTGATACCTATATATCTTTAATCTCACTGCTCTATTGTTTAAGTTTATAGTAAAAAATTAATCTAAGAAAAGGTTACCAATGTAAACGTCACCGATGTAAAGGTTATCGATGAAAAGGTTACTGATGAAAGGGTCACCTATGAAAAGGTTTTCGATGCAAATGTCACCGATGAAAATTCTACCGATGCAAAGGTTACTGATGCAAAGGTCATCGATTCAAGGTTACTGCTGAAAGATACCATTGATAAGGTCACCGATGAGGGTCACTGATGTAAGGCTACTAATGAAGCCTACCAATGAACACTACTATTAAAGCTTACCATTATGAAGGCTACCGTTACCAGTCTACTGATTCTTACCCTTCCATTATTTGTGAAATTATTAAGTTCATTCTAACAGTCATATTTTGTAAATTTAATGCATCTGACATTAATTAATTTTGATTGTATACATATCAAGAAAACATATCTGGGGACAGTACGGGGTACAAGGATGACCGCACGTGGTTTACTTATTCCCATTGTTGGATCTCAAATATAAAAGAGAAGATCGAGGAAGAAACCACATATAGAGATAAGAAAATAAGTGGGTGCGAAAATGGTGTGTGGGAGTGCAGAGGAATGCATGAGAAAGAGCATACTCACTCGATTAAAGAGAACAAGGAAGAACCACTTGAACCTTACACTATGAACTCAACAATCTTAAAAAGATCATTTCTGGAGAACAATTTCAAGGCTGACTTCTGTGCTTCCTCAACTCTCGATCAGCACAAGAAGCAGAATAATTAGTTTTTGAAAGCTAGAACCTAGAGTTATGACACTCTATTTTGAGGACAAATTCTAGAGAGAGACTCAAGCTGAAAATTCCTCATTACAAGGTGTAATGACCCCCTCCCACCAAAGATGCCCCTCTTGAGCTGGAAATGGTGAAAGGGAGATAATGACCCCCGAGTCCCGCCTCTAGTAGGCCCCAGGGTGGCGACTAGCACCAAGGGTATGAGTTTTCACAAATATGGGAGGCATTACCCTTTTTATTATTTAAGATCATGAAATAAGACAAGTCAACCACCAAAAGGAAAATAACAAGTGTATAGAAATAAACCCAAACCAATCCCACATGCATGTTTAAATAGTCCTGAAACAAGGTACAAGTACAATAAAGCTCAAAAGTACAATACCAAAAGAAACAAGAGTAGAACAACTACAAAAACTCCAACTGTCCCGACTAGTAGGGTCCCGCACGACCCTGTTAGTCCTCCTGGAAACCTGAAAGTAAACATAGGGTGAGAAAACAAGTATACTCAGTAGGGAAACCTAAATCTCTCATGCACAAGTGGGGAGACATCCTAATGTCCCATGAGAACAATAGAAGAAACCTAGCAAGGAATTCTATCCACCCAACCTCACCAGCCACACTCACAAAAAACACAATGACAACAGGTAGTAGTATATAAGAACAAGATTATTGGGTACCCCACACCATTTACAACTAGTTAGCTGCTCTTCCTAATGGTGAGTGTCCTAACACTACCACACTCTTCCTGCCCACACACACCTGGGCCTCAAGAACCACACATCCCGCCCGCACACACCTGGGCCTCACAACCACATATCCCGCCTGCACACACCGAGGCATCACCACCACATATCCCACCCGCACACACCTGGGCCTCACAACCACGTATCCCGCCCGCACACCCCTGGGCCTCATCTCAAAGGTTCTTGGGAAATAGTAAAACCTACCCGAAGAGTCTTGGGCTAAAACCACCCCAATCGAAACCTACATGAAGGGTCTTAGGTGTAAGGTCGCCTCAAGCCATCACAGCCTAGGGAAGAAGAAGTAGGAAATAGCTTGTAACTATGGGAAAACACCCTCTCCCATGGAATGGGAGTGTTCGACACTAAGTTCTCAACATGGCTGGGGTGTGTCAAAACACAAAGATACAAATATATATATATATTCCAAACACTCAGCCCAACCTATGGATTCTAAATAGAGAAACTGAGCATGTGCCTCGACACTGCTACCACGAAGCATGCATACAAAAACAACCACAACCCCATTTAGGTTTTCACATTTTAGAATAATTAGTTTATTAGTTCCTTAATTACTGGGAAACTATCCACAACCAACCACATCTATCGTTCGTAAAACATATCCCTGCCATCCACAAATCAAGTTAGGAAAACACAAGCAACACAACCAAGTCCTTATTTATTAGCCAACCAACCCCATTAATTATTAATCTCGTTCCATTTCCATGCCCCACCATTCATTAACTCCCCCACTTTTTATTTACTATTCACAACCCATAGTTCGTTCACATTCAATCCCATCCCTACAGCCCCACTGCCAACCACCATAACCAAAATCACACCGAAACCCGTACATCACTATCCCTTTAATACCATTTATCGCATCCCCACTGCCCATCACCAACATAACATTCACACCGACCCACAACCAAGTCAATCGCAACCCCGCTGCTCACCCGATCCACAAAAACCCACAAAACACCCCCATCACATGCCACGTATCCAAGACAACATCCACATGTTCATTATTCCATTATGTTCAATCGAGGTGATCACACAAGGCTTCCATATTTTAAATCAGACAAATTTACATGATTAACCAAATTTACATGTTCCACAAAGTTCCCATCCATAAAAATTCTAGAAAGATATGGAAACATTTAATTGCGCAAGCAAAGGCCCCCAACGACCATGATTTTCACTAGGCATATTCCTATTCAATTCACAACATAATATCACAGGATATAAAAAAATGTAACTGCATTCAAAAACTTCCCATCCCCATTATATAAACCATTTATTATCTTTATTAAACCGGTTCAAAAGTGTTTCATGTAAAAAAGAGGACACCCACCCCGCATGACGCACAATTTAGAGAGACGAAGGTAAGATCCCTACCTACATAAGTTCTGATCACAAAATTCCCCCGGATCAACTTTAGAAGAAGTCCGTCGGCATCCGTCACTTTTGTCGAGTCCCGAAAAAACCTCCTCAGGTGGAAGTTGGAAAGAAAAGGCCAAAGGGAAGACAACGGATCCAAGATGAGAAGTTCCGCCTCGTCGTAACGATCCTGTGGCCGTTGACAAATTGTAAATCGGAGCTTGGATGAAGAAGTTATGGAAGAAAGAGTCTTCGAGTCTCTTGGGAGACCTCTGCTTAGAGGAATGGGGAGGAGAGGGGTGAGTTGAAAAGGAGGAGGGGACCCCTCCTTTTATAGGCGAGAAAAACAAAATGTATAGGGCGTGTACTTTATGGTACACGGCGTGTACTCGGCTATTTCACACGGTCACCACGCGGCTTCCAACACGGCCTTTAACGCGGCACGCAGCCGTTGACTGGTCAACACACGGCTTAAAGGTAATGCGTACGCGGGGAGGGACTACACGACATGTAGTATTGGATACACGATGTGTACTCATTTATTTCACACGGCAAGGACACAGATCCCACATGGCACACGGCCGTTGACTGGTCAACACACGGTTTGAGGGTAACGCGTACGTGGGGAGGGACTACACGGCGTGTAGTTTGGGGTACACATCATGTACCCATTTATTTCACATGGCAAGGACATGGCCTTGAACACGGGGTATACCCGGCGAGGGGGTACACGACGTGTACTCACACTACACAGCGTGTAGTTTCAAAATTCTAAAAAGCGTGGGAAAAGTCCATTTTACCCTCCAGAACACTTCATGACCCTCTTTTTGAAAAAGGAATGGGCCAGAGAGGTCCGGGCCATTACATCAGATAACTCTTAGAACATTCTCATCCCCGAGAATTCAAAAACCAACCCAGAGGAACCCAACAAGATACCTCTTAGGGTTCTTGTTATAACAGGAACCCAACCAACAACCCTAATCATAGGTGTTAGGAATTCTCTCTCCTATGTAGAGATATTATCCGTTTTAAGCGGCACTGAATCACCTGCATAGGTTTAATCGCATCCGCATTAATGCGTCTCGATTAAGGATTGGGCCTTCCTACTTCCATATATTAGTATTTTCCAACTTACACTGCCCCCAACAACGTACAACCCACACACTGCTCGAACACATGGCTTGGGGGAATTCCTTCTCGCATGTCGTGATATTATCCGCTTTAGGCGGAACTGACTCGCCCGCATGGTTTCAATCGCATCCCCATTAATGCGTCTCGATTAAGGATTGAGTTTCCCCTTTTCCCACATATCTGGACACGTTACACACTTCCAGAGAACATGGAAAACAAAACGTCTCACAACCGACAAGCCAAGCATTCCATATATCAAAGGTACAAAGTATAACATCAACACAAAGCTCAGAAGAAAAAGGGAAAACACAAGTCAAAACAACTCTGGTTACTGAGCGTGTATCTCGGCCTCCCGCTCGCATGTGCTATCCTCAAGGCCACCATGCCTCCACAACACACGAACCAACCGAATGGTTCGTCCCCAGAGCACCTTCTCCTTACGATCCTTGATTCTGACTGGTCATTCCTCGATGGTCGCGTCGTCTCCCATATCTAACTCTCCCTAGTAGATAACGTGAGAGTCATCATGTAAGTACCGACTAAGCTGAGAGATGTGGAAGACGTCATGAGCCTTCTCAAACTTAGGTGGAAGGGCCAGCTGATATGCCACCTCGCCGACTCGCCTCAGCACCTCGAAACGTCCGATGAACCTAGGGGAAAGTTTACTCCCCTTCTCGAACCTCCGCTGCCCCTGTTGAGGGGAAACCTTCAAGAACAC
Organism: Viscum album; assembly: GCA_963277665.1. Taxonomy (NCBI): domain Eukaryota; kingdom Viridiplantae; phylum Streptophyta; class Magnoliopsida; order Santalales; family Viscaceae; genus Viscum; species Viscum album. The sequence goes on from OY728157.1 coordinate 1,279,870,744, forward strand.
ATGGTCTCCCACCTCAAACTCCAGAGGCCTCCTCCGACGATCAGCATAAGACTTATGTCGGTCCTGAGCTGCTTTCATCCTCTCACGCACAAGAGGAACTTTCTCTATGGTTCTCTGTACTACCTCTGGCCAAAGAGCACCTGTCTCACCAACCTCTTCCTAGAAAATGGGTGAACGAAATGGTATTCCATACAGAGCCTGAAATGGTTCCATGCCAATAGTAGAGTGGAAGCTGTTGTTGTAGGCAAACTCTACTAAAGGCAAGTGTCGTACCCATGATCCTACAAAATCTAGAACGCATGCTCGCAGCATGTCCTTCAATGTCTGGATAGTCCGCTCTATCTGCCCATCAGTCTGGGGGTGGAAAGCAGTTCTAAGGCGTAGCTGGGTGCCAAAAGCATGTTGTAACCCCCTCCAAACTCATGAGGTAAAATGAGTATCATGATCTGAGATGAAATTCTTTGGAACTCCATGAAACCACACAACCTCATCTACGTACCTCTGTGCTAAGGTACTCACCGGGCCTGACTCCTTAATTGCTAAGAAGTGAGCTAATTTCGTCAGTCGATCCACCACTACCCATATAGCATCATAACCACCCTGATATCTAGGTAGTCTTATGACGAAGTCCATTGAGATGTCATCCCACTTCTACTCGGGGACATCTAAAGGATGCAACAAACCACTAGGAACACAATGTTCAACCTTCACTTGCTGACACACTAGGTATTTAGCCACAAACTCCGCCACTTCCCATTTCACCCTAGGCCACCAAAACTATTACCTCAGGCCTCGATACATTTTTGAAACTCCTGGATGTACTTCCAAGGCTGAGCTATGGAACTCACCGAGAACTCCCTCACGCATTGTATCCGGGACAAACATCCTTCCATGAAAAAGCATCCGATGTCGGCTGTCCTCTGACCATCCTTCTGGAGCATTCCCCTGATCGATACGATCCTGCATCACTTATGCCTTGGAGTCCTCCCATTGAGACTCTTCCACTTGCTGCCACAAGGAGGACTGCACCGTCATCTGAAACAAGTATCCTCTAACACCTTCTACCCTGGCATCCAAGTGCAAGGCAACCAACTCTCCCATCGCTTTCCAAGCATCAATGGATTCCCGAACCACTTCCTTATGTGACTTCCTGCTTAGGGAATCAGCTAAAACATTACCTTTACCTTCAGTGTAAGAGATCTCGAATTCATAGTCTTAGAGAAACTCGACCCATCTCCATTGCCGTAAGTTCAGGTCACGCTGGGAGAAGATATAATGCAAGCTCTTATGATCTGAGATGACCACAAAGCGCTCAGAAAAGAGATAATGTCGCCACAACTTCAGTGCGAACACTACTGCTGCAAGATCTAGGTAATGGGTGGCATAGTTACACTCATGAGGGCGCAACTTCCTAGACCCATAACAGATCACTCCCTTCTTATCCATCAGCATGCACCCTAGAACAAGGCCAGAAGCATCACAAAACACCTCATACAACAACCCTTCCTCTGGCAACCTGAGTGTGGGAGCACTGACCAAATTCTTCTTCAGGTAGTCAACAGATTTCTGGCACTGCTCGATCAATAGGAAGACTTGGTTCTTCCTAGTCAAAGCTATCAATGGAGTGGAAACTCGAGATAATTCCAAAACGAACCTCCGATAGTAACCTGCCAACCCTAGGAAACTACAAACTTCTGCCACGCTCTTGGGTGCTGCCCAAGAAACAACTGCCTCCACATTCGATGGGTCCACTGACACTCCATTATGAGACACCACATTCCCAAGGAAGTGTACTTCTTACGTCAAGAACTTACACTTCGACAATTTCCCGTAAATCTGGTGGTGTCGAAAGACTTATAAGACTTCCCTGAGATGATCAATGTGCTCTTCCTATGATCTTGAGTAGATCAGGATTTCATTGATAAACACAACGACGAAACGGTCCAAAAACTCTCAGAAGACAAAGTTCATAAGTCCCATGAACACAACTTGTGCATTCGTAACTCCAAACATCATCACTACAATGCAAAGTTCCCATACCTGCACCTGAAAGTTGTCTTCAAGATGTCACTGTCCTTTACCCTCAGCTGATGATATCCAGATCCTAGATCAATATTAGAAAACCAACATGCTCCCATCAGTTGGTCGAAGAGATGATCTATCCTTTGAAGGGGGTAACGGTTCTTGACTGTTACCTAGTTCAACCTTCGGTAGTCTATGCATAGCCTGAGACAACCATCTGCCTTCTTCAAGAAAAAAACTGGAGCACCCCATGGAGATACGCTGGGTCGAACAAAACCCTTATCCATCAAATCGTCAATCTGAATCCGCAACTCCCGCAACTCTGAAGGTTCCATCCAAAAAGGGGCCATCGAAATTAGATGAGCACCATGCTGTATGTCTATCCCGAACTCAACTTCACGTCGGGGGGGGGGGGGGGGGGGTGGGGGGTAGAGTCACAACCTCCTCGGGAAAAACATCGAGGAACTACCCAACAAACTCTGGGACATCCATCATTACTGTATCAGCTGGAACCACCAATAACCCACCTAACAAAAAAAGGAGAGGCTTCACATGTCAGCTTCCTACCTGATAGATCCTCTCTCCAACAAAAGATATGCGCTGCCCATCCACGTCAGATAACACGACCCTCCTTCGGAAGCAGTCGATAATGGCACTAACAGAAAACAAAAAATCGATGCCTAGGATGACATCGTATGGCTGCATCTGTAACAGAAGAAGGTCCCCACTAGATCGATGTGTCCCAAACGTTAGCCCACATCCCTAGAAAACACAAGATACACTGGTCTGAGCTCCAACTAGTGTACTCAGCACCAGTGGTATGGAAAGTCTCTCTACGTCTAGTCCTAAAGCATGGGCTAGACCAGGTGCAATGAATGAGTGCGAAGCTCCCGAATCGAACAAAGTAGAAACAAGAGTGATGAAAAAAAAAATCCTACCTCACACCACATCTGGTCCTACCAGAGCTGCCAAATCTGCTGCGTGCAACTGTCCACACCCAGCTCCTCTGCCTATCTGATGTCGACCAACTCCCAGACCATGCCATGTTCGAGGTCCCTAAGGATCACCCTGAGGTCGGCCTCCTCCTACAAAGTCTGCCCTCGTAGGAGTAGGGTCCTGCTACAGCTGGAAGGGCCTCACCGACAACTGGCACTGCTGAGGCAGGCGCTGAACCTGCCCACCTCCACCGTACTGAGCTCGGGTCGGGCACCAACTCTGAACGTTCCCGAAACCTCCACAAGAAAAACACTTCAGTCCTGGGCTCGTGAAAAAGGGGAGAGGACCCGAAGATCTGAACGAGAACTGCTGGGGCCTGCTTCTCACCAGCCTGAACCTAGAAGGTCCTATTGCTGGAGACCTGCTGCTGACTACCTTCCCCTTCGATGAGCCCAGATGGATCCCCTCTTATGGTGCACCTCCAGACAAGTGCATCCTCTCTACAACCTATGCCTTCTTCTGTACTGCCAAGTATGTCGGAAGGTAGAAGGGGGTAACAACATACTGAAGAGAAGGACGAAGCGCCACCTCCAAACGTCTCGCCCGAGACTCCTCATCCGGAAAGAGATCCAGAGAAAAGTGCAGGAGATCCTTGAACTTAATCCCCAACTCTCGTACTGACATACTCCCCTGCTGAAGGGAGAGTAACTCCTACCGATTCTCCGTCTTTATCATAGAAGAAAGGAATTCCTCTTGGAATTCCTTCTCAAAGTCTACCCATGGAACCTCTTCCTCTATCCTCTCTCCAAGGTAGAGCGTCCACCACTGTCGCGTCGCACCTCTTAGCTGAATGACTACTAGGGGAACCCAGTACACCCTCGGAGCACGAATCAAGGTAAAAGAGATCCCTAGCTCCTCAATCCACCCCTCCTTCTTCGTATCCAAAGTACTACCCTCGTACTTCTTGATGGTTTGCCACTGGAAAGAGCGGAGAGTCTTCTGGCACTAGCTATCTTCCTCCTCTCGGTCAATCCTCAACTGATCGACCGCCTGAATCTGCTGGGACTTGGCCGTCTGAGCCACCCGGGGACGACGTCCAGGTGCCATAGCTATACGGTAAACAAAGATCGCCTAATCCCAAGTAGTAAGGAAATTTCTCAGGGTTTCATTTTATCATTTTATTTCAAATTCCTTCCCAGAACACCCAAATCAAGTAAAACAAAATCATGATGATGCATGTACCTTCCCTAGGGTCTCTACCCTGAAATAAATTTAGTCTCACTTGGTCGTTCGGTAGGCTCAGAGTCCTTGCATCGGATCATAGGGGACCCTAAAATCCCGTGTCCTAGCCGGTATTCCCTAGCTTATGTCACGCACCAAGATTAACCCACACTATTTCCCTAATATCCCATGAAATACTCACTATGCCTAACTCTAGAATCCATCCTATCTCTCAACTTGACTTTGATACCATTCTGTCACAACCCCTCCCACCAAAGATTCCCCTCCTGAGCTGGCAATGGTGAAAGGGAGATAATGACCCCCGAGTCCCGCCTCCAGTAGGCTCCGGGGTGGTGACTAGCACCATGGTTATGAGTTTTCACAAATATGGAGGGAATTAACCTTTTTATTATTTAAGATCAGGAAATAGGACAAGTTAACCACCAAAAGGAAAAGAACAAGTGTATAGAAATGAACCCAAACCAATCCCACATGCATGTTTAAATAGTCCTGAAATAAGGTACAAGTACAGGAAAGCTCAAAAGTACAATACCAAAATAAACAAGAGTACAACAACTGCAAAAAATCCAACTGTCCCGACTAGTAGGGTCCCGCACAGCCTTGGTTGTCCTCCTGGAAACCTGAAAGTAAACGTAGGGTGAGCATACAAGTATACTCAGTAGGGAAACCTAAAGCTCTCGTGCACAAGTGGAGAGACATGCTAATGTCTCATGAGAACAACAAAATAAACCTAGCAAGGAATTCTATACACCCAACCTCACCAAACACACTCACCAAAAACACAATCACAACATGTAGTAGTATATAAGAAAAAGATTATTGGGTACCCCGCACCATTTCCCACTAGCTAGATGCTCTTCCTAACGGTGAACGTCCTGAAGCTACCACACTCTTACCTCCCGCACACACCTGGGCCTCAAGAACCACACATCCCAACCGCACACACCTGGGCCTCACAACCACATATCCTGCCTACAAACACCTCGTCCTGACAACCACATATCCTACCCGCACACACCTGGGCCTCACAACCACATATCCCACCCACACACACCTGGGCCTCATCCCGAAGGTTCTTGGGAAATAGTAAAACCTGCCTAAAGAGTCTTGGGCTAAAACCACCCCAATTGAAACCTAACTGAAGGTTCTTAGGTGTAAGGTCACCTCAAGCCATCACATCCTAGGGAAGAAGGAGCAGGAAGGAGCTAGTAACTATGGGAAAAACACCCTCTCGCATGAAATGGGAGTGTTCGACACTAAGTTCTCAACATGGGTGGGGTTCATCAAAACACAATGATACATATATATATATATATATATATATATATATATATACCAAACATTCATCCCAACCTATGGATTCTAAACAGAGAAAATAATCACATGCCTCGGCACTGCTACCACGAAGCATGCATACAACAACAACCCCAACCCCATTTAGGTTTTCACGTTTCAGCAGAATTAGTTTATTAGTTCCTTAATTACTAGGAAACTATCCACAACCAACCACATCGATTGTTCGTAAAACATATCCCTGACATCCATAAATCATGTTAGGAAAACACAAGCAACACAACCAAGTCCTTCTTTATTATCCAACCAACCCCATTGATTATTATTCTTGTTCCATTACCATGCCCTTCCATTCATTAACTCTCCCACTTTTTATTTACTATTCACAACCCATAGTTCATTCACATTCAAGCCCATCCCTATAGCCCCACTACCAACCACCATAACCACAATCACACCAAAACCCGTACATCATTATCCCTTTAATACCATTTATCGCAGCCCCGCTGCCTGTCACCAACATAAAATTCATACCAACCCACAACCAAGTCAACCGCAGCCCCACTGCTCAACCAATCCACAACAACCCACAAAACACCCCCATAACATGCCATGTATCCAAGCCTACACCCACATGTTCATTATTCCATTTTGTTCAACCGGGGTGATCACATAAGGGTTCCAGATTTTAAATCAGCGAACATTACTTGATTAACCAAATTTCCATGTTCCACAAAGTTCCCATACATAAACGGTCTAGAAAGATATGGCAAAATTTAATTGCATAAGAAAAGGCTCCCAATGACCATGATTTTCCATAGGCATATTCCTACTCAATTCACAACATAATATCACAGGATATAAAAAAATGTAACTGCATTCACAAACTTCCCATCCCCATTATATAAAAAAATTATTATCTTTATTAAACTGGTTCAAAAGTGTTTCACGTAAACAAGAGGACACCCACCCCACATGATGCAGAATTTAGAGAGATGAAGGTAAGATCCCCTCCTCCACAGGTTCTGATCAAAAAATTCCCCCAGATCAACTTTAGAAGACGTCCTTCGACGTCCGTCACTTCTGTCGAGTCCTAGAAAAACCTCCACTGGTGGAAGTTGGAAAGGAGAGGGTGAAGGGAAGATAAAGGATCCAAGATCAGAAGTTCCGCCTCGTTGTTACGATCCCGTGGCCGCTGACAGATCGTAAATCAGAGCTCGGATGAAGAAGTTATGGAAGAAAGAGCCCTCGAGTCTCTTGGGAGAGCTCTGGTCATAGGAATGAGGAGGAGAGGGGTGAGTTGAAAAGGAGGAGGGGAACCCTCCTTTTATAGGCGAGAAAAAAAATTACACGGCGTGTACTTTATGGTACATGGCGTGTACTCGTCCATTTCACACGGTCACCATGCGGCATCCAACATGGCTTTTAACGCGGCAGGTGGCCATTTTCTGGTCAACACATGGCTTAAAGGTAATGCGTATGTGGGGAGGGACTACACGGCGTGTAGTATTGGATACATGGCATGTACTCATTTATTTCACACGACAAGGACATGAATCTAACAGGGAACACGACCATTTACTGGTCAACACATGGTTTGAGGGTAACATGTACACGGGGAGGGACTACACGACATGTAGTTTGGGGTACATGGCGTGTACCTATTTATTTCACATGGAAAGGACACGGCCTTGAACAAGAGGTATACCCGGTGAGGGGGTGCACGACCTGTACTCACACTACGTGGTGTGTAGTTTCAAAATTCTGAAAACTGTGGGAGAAGTCCATTTTACCCTCCAGAACACTTCATGACCCTGTTTTTGACAAAGGGAGAGGTCCGAGCCATTACAAAAGGAGTCAAGAGACGAACTGAAAACACATAGATCTTTCTAAACTCAATCTCACAATATTAGAAATACTGTGTTATTTTATTTTACCTTTCTAAGAAGTGTGTGTCTATATGTTACACAAACTTTTCCTATGGTTGAACTAGAGGATGCTTAAAATCCTCACATCAAACTGCACATAAATCTTGTTTCCCATGTATAGCTGTGGAAGAGACTGTGTGTGGTCTGTATTGTTTGTTTTTCCCATGAAGAACTGTGGTAGAGGGTGTGAACCCTGGATAGTTTGTGAAAATTATTGTAAATCCCTATACTGGATGTGTATCAAGTTTATTAATATAAACTTCCTGGTGGTAGGTGATCACCAATTGGAGAGGAATAAGTCTTTTCTTGAGACCAAACCTCTTGTTTTACTTTACAATGTACTATATTTTGTAATAATCAGTTTTATATATTTTTCGCTGCTCATTAATTCTAAAACAGAAATTTTATTTTGCTTTGGCTTTGATAGTTATTTATGGTCAGTGTGTGTATGTGTTTAATTTAGTAAACTTGATTTAAAAGTTGAATAAGTGTTTTACACTGATTCAACTGAGGATTAATCACCCTTTTAGAAACCTATTGACCAACTAAACATTTATATCTATACTTCCTTAATTAACTGGGCCATTTAAAAATTGGGGGATATTTATCATAATGTTTTTTAACATAAATTTTATGTAGGAACTCAATCCACCCCCACCCCCCTCTTGAGATTCTAATCTGACAAACATTTGGTATCAAAAGATTCAGTTTTTATTGCTACTATCTGAACTGTTGTGCAAGTTTTCAAATTATTTTCAACTGTGATTTTAGTTGTATCTTAAAGATCTTAAAAGTTCTGTCATATCTAAATTTTTAGTAGGGATAACAGAGTTGAGGGTGATTATACTAATATAACACCTTTATTTAATGCAAATAACTATGATCAATGGAAATTTGAAATGAAAATGTATCTAGTGAGCATGGGTTCTAAAATATGGGACACAATTGAAGAAAAACATGCATTGCCTCTTACTGTTAGAGACACATGGTCTCAGTTGACTAACGATACACATAATAATAACTATAAAGCAATGAATGAATTTTAATATTCTTCATGTGATGAATAATTTAATAGAATATATTCCTATAAAAATTCTTATGAAATTTGGGATAGTTTAGCTATTTCACACGAGGGAACAACCAATGATAATGAAATGAGATTAAATACCTATATTATTAAATATGATAATTTTAAAAAGAAGCTTTATGAACTTATATATGAAATGTATCTCAGGTTCAATGAAATAGTGAATACCATGAGTCTTCTTGGGAAACCAGTGGACAACAAGGATCAGATTATGAGATTGCTTTGATGCCTAACTGATAGATGGATAAGAACTTCTGTTTCTATTCGAGAATCCTATGAAATAGACAAGATACCAGTGAAAGAACTAATTGGAAAAATTATGATGTATTAAGAAGAGTTTAATCTAAATCAATAAGGAGATTAAGAACCATGAAATAAATCTGTATAATTCAAGACTGCTACCTCAAAAATCAAAGAAACAGAAAAAGTTAAAGCTCCTGTAGACACTCCCACTAGTGAAGACTCAACTTCTGACAGTGATGATGAAATGGCTCATCTTGTCGAAAGATTCAAAAAAGTTCTACCATAATAATAAGTTCTTTATAAATTCAAACTATAAAGGAAGGTATGATAATAAATGAAAGTGAAAAAAGGACTGAAATGGAATGACAACACAAATGAGATAGTCTACTAGGAGTGTAAATGAAAATTCCACGTGAAGGATGATTACCCCAAGCTAAAATTTAAGAAGAAATATGAGGACGAGGGAAAGGGATATAAAAAGGGTATGAAAGCTACTTGGAGTGCTTCAAAAGATAGCCCCAATTTATTTGACATGTCTAATATTGAAAAGAAAAAACATGGAATACTCTGTTTCATGATAGAAATATCTGAGCTAACACCCCATTCCCCTATACCTAATGCTTATTATTCTGGGAATGAAAGTGAATCAAATAATTATGAGAATATGACTAAGGATGAACTATTTAAATATTGTGGAATGATTGAGGATACCTTTAATAAACTCAAAGAAAAATACAAATTATTTAAAAGACAACATGTCTTAAATGAAAATTATACGTCTGATATGGATATTGAGAAAGAAAAATGTGATCAGCTATTGAAAGAAAATACTGAACTTAAATTATCAAATGAGAAATTAAAAAGAGATCTTGAGAAATTTACTGAAGGTAGGGATACCTTGAATCAGTTTCTAGGGAAACTGATTACTCCAAATACAAAAATGGTATAGGATATCAATAAAGACAGAGAAGTATTATTAAAAATAAATTTGTTCCAAAATCTGGATAGTTTACTTCTAGTCCAAGCTCTGGACCATCTTTTGAAAAACAATTATCTAAGAGACATAACAAAGTATTCATGTCTCAAAACATATCAGCTGATTATTGGAAACCTGGGAGACAAGTATGGGTTCTCAATGTTTTACTTGCTAACTTCCATGGACCCAAGAAAATAAAGGGTACCAAAGTTACACTAAGATTAATCTGTTTTGCAAGAAAATTGTCTAAAGAGATTCTATAAAACTCTATGGTACTTGGACAATGGATGTTCAAGACATATGACGGGAGACTATTCATGCTTCAAGAGCCTAATTAAAGTGGATGGTGGACATGTCACATTCGGTGATAATGAAAAAAGAAAGATCATTGGCCTATGCCAAATTGGTAACCCTCATACTGTATTAATTTCAAAATTACTTTCTATTGATGGTTAAAATTACAATTTACTATGTATCTCTCAGTTATGTGATGATAGTTTTAATGTTATGTTTCAAAATGATGAATGAAATTTTTTTAATTCTAAAAATGATCTAATATTCACTGCTCTTAAAAATGAAAAGGTATATGCTGTTGATTTAAACTCTTTAGCTAAGAAAATTGTTTCTTTCTTAAATTATTTTTATAAGGAATCTTGGTTATGGAATAGATGATTAGGACACTGCTATGTGAACTCACTTAGAAAACTAACTAGGAAGGTTTTAGTTAGAGACTTACCTAAATTGGAACTCCCTCTTAACAAAGTTTGTAATCCTTGTCAAAAGGGAAAATAACACAAAGATTCTTTCAAACAAAAGAAATAAGTTTCTACTTTTCAACTACTTGAGTTAGTTCACATGGATTTTTTTGGACCACCTAGATTTTAATTTTTAAATGGGAAGCACTATATTTATTTTCTTGTAGATGATTTTTCTAGATATACTTGGGTATACTTTCTAGCTCACAAAAGTGAAGAATTTTCTTAATTTATTAAATATTCCAAGTCTGTATAAAATCTTACTAGACTTATAATTAAGACCTCAAAAAGTGATCATGGATTTGAGTTTGAAAATCAGGAATTGGAATCTTTTTGCTCACAAAATGGCTATAATCACAATTTCTCTTCTCCTAGAACACCTCAACAAAATGGAGTTGTAGAAAGAAGAAATAGGACACACTAAGAGATTTCCCGAACTATGATAAATGAGTATAATCTACCTATATATTTTTGGGCTGAAGCAATACAACTTGTTACATTATCAATAGAGTATTGATTAGACCTATTCTTAAGAATACCCCTTATGAGATCTAGAATAATAGGAATCCTAAGGTTAATTACTTTATAGTTTTTGGTTGTAATGTCTTTATCCTTAACACTAAGGATAATATTGAAAAATTTTCTTTTAAGAGTGATGAAGGAATTTTCCTAGGTTACCCAATCTCTAGTAAAGATTATTGAGTATTCAATAAGAGAAATAAATGTGTGGATGAATCAATTCATGTAAAATTTTATGAGACTGACCCAATAAACCCAAAACCTCGGTTGATCATATTGACGAAGATATGTCAGTTCTGGATCTTAATGATAAATACAATGAACCCTTAGTGAAAACAAGTAGTTCAAGAGATTTTCCAGAATCTGTATATGGTGAATCAGAACCTATAGAAAACCATGAAGATTACAGTTCAAATATTTCTAGAGGTATTATAACTCTCAAGAATCATCCTTTAGATGCTGCAGTTGGTGATCTAAATAGAGAAACAAAAACTAGAGCTTCTCTAAGAAACAGGGTTGAACATCAAGATTTTTTTCACAGCTATAACCTAAAAATATTGATGATTCAATCAATGTCGAATTTTGGGTGATATCTATGCAAGAAGAATTAAATTAGTTTGAAAGATGAAAAGTTTGGGAATTAGTAGAAATACCTAAAGACTCTTTGACCATAGGAACTAAATGGGTGTTTAGAAATAAAGTTGATGAATTTGGAAACAAAGTCAGAAATAAGGCTAGATTAGTTGCACATGGATATAGTCAAGAAGAAGGAATAGACTATGAAGAAACCTTTTCACCTCTAGCTAGAAAAGAATCCATTATGATAATACTTGCTTATACAGCTCATCTAAATTTCAAAATTTATCAAATGGATGTCAAAAGTGAAATTATAAATGGGTATATAGTTGAGGATGTATTTGTTGAACAACCCCTAGTTTTACAAATCCCCATTTTTCAAATCATGTTTGTAAACTTTATAAAGCCTTATATGGTATAAAAAAAGATCTAAGAGCTTGGTATGATAGACTTAGTTTTCTTATTTCAAAAGGTTTTACTAAAGGAAGAGAGGATCCTACTCTTTTTATTAAAAGGATTTCTAAATATGTTTTAATAGTACGAATTTATATTGATGACATTATTTTTGGATCCTTTAAAAATTATTTATGTACTAATTTTTAAAAAATAATGCAAGATGAATTTGAAATGAGTTTAATGGAGGAACTTAAATTTTTCCTTGGATTTCAAAATTTTCAAAATAAAAATGGTACTATTCTAAATCATAGTTAATATACTAAATATATTTTGAAACTTTTTAGTTTGTATAGTAATAAATGTTGTGATACACCTATGAGTACCACCTGCAAATTGGATGCTAATGAAACTGGTAAATCAGTGGATCAAACCAACTATAGAGGTATGATTGGGATTCTTCTCTATCTTACTACTAGCAGACCTGATATTATGTTCAGTGTATGCATGTGTTCTCATTTTCAATCCAATACCAAAGAGTCTCATTTAACTTCAATTAAATGGATTTTTAAATATTTCAAGTACACTACAAACTTAGAAATACTTTATTTAAAAGGAAAATCATTTGATCTAATAAGTTATTCAGATGCTGACTTTTTTGGTTGGAAGTTAGATAGAAAGAGAACCTCTGGAACATGTCACATTTTGGGGAAGTCCCTAGTATCATGGTGTAGTGAGAAATATAATTCTGTTTCATTATCTACTACAGAAGCTGAAAATATAGCTACTGGTAGTTGTTGCGCTCAAATTATCTGGATGAAACACACTTTACTAGACTATGGATTTCAATTCAAACATGTCTCTATAAACTATGATAATACAAGTGCTATTACATCTCTAAAAATACAGTATCTCATGCCAGTAAATAGTACATTAATGTGAGACATCACTTCTTGAGAGATCATTATCAAAGAGGTGATATCACTCTTGAATTCATTGGCACTAAACACCAATTGGATAATATATTCACAAAGAATTTGAGTTCTACGAGGTTAAGTTACATCAAACATGAGTTAGGTATGATAAACTATTATGGTTGGACCTCACCGTTAGGAACCTCACCATTGGACCTCACCGTTAGGAACCTCACCGATAGACCTCACTGTTAGGAACCTAACCGATAGACCTCTCCATTAGAAACCTCACCAATAGACCTCACCATTAAGAACCTCATAGATAAACCTCAACATTAGGAACCTCACCGATAGACCTCACCGTTAGGAACCTCACTGATAGAACTCATAGTTAGGAACCTCACCGGTAGACCTCACCATTAGGAACCTCACCAATAAACCTCATTGTTAGAACCTCACCGATATACCTGAACGTTGTTACCTTACCGATAATCAATGTTTTCTGGACTTATCATTTTCTCTACCAGAATCTAAAATGTTTTCTATTTTACTTATTTCTTTTACTTGATTTGTTTTTCAATCCCTAAATGATAAAAATAAAGAACACACCACATTTCCATCCACTTCTACTCTCTCCCTAACCTCTTTCTCCCTAACATAATAACCTCACCTTCTGCTGAAACCCTTGAACCACTCCTGATTGAAATGGAAAGGTTGAAGTGACCGTTGGTCAGTGATGAAGGAGATGCGCCAAATATTAAGAGACCTCAAGCTAAGTCGAGTAGTGGAATCCATGCAGTGGAAAAGGTGATCAATCTATATTTTTCTAAGAGGAAAATCTTGGTTGAAAAGGAACTAAGATTGGAATGGATGATGTTAAGTAGGACTTCAGTACTGAAGGCACTTGAAGCTCAAGGTTGGGTCGAATGCTTTGCAAATAACAATGGACCCTATTATCCAACGCTAGTGAAGGAGTTTTATGAATCTCTGAAGTTCAAGCAGACTAAGGTTGAGAACAGAATGTATTCAAAGGTGAATAGAGTAAGTATAAATTCTCCACTCTTGAATGGGATGAGTATTTGAGAGTACCACATGAAGATATTTTCAATTACTACTTAGGAGTGGTGCATCCCACTACTGAGTTCTTCTATTATGAAGAAGCTCTAGCTTAACTGATAGGGAATGGGATCCCTTTAAAAGTAATTCCTGCCAAAATGGAAGGAGAATACAAGATTCTATTTATATTTCTTCAGCATGTGTTGAGTCTCAAGAGAGGGTACTTTGCTACCTTGAAGTATCAGTATGTATTTATTTTATATCTGTTGAAGCATGGGCAGAAGATAAATTTTTGTAGGATGATAATGATTCAATTAAAAGATATGACGAAGAGCAGTTTCAAGTCCAATGCATTATTTGATGCTATATTGATATCCTTAATGTTTAAAGTAAAATGAGTTGTTGGAAATAAATAAGAAACAATTGTTGGGAGAGGCAATTTATGCATCACCAAGATAATTTGCAAGTTTATGAAGATCGAATGGAACCCTTGAAATAGAAGATGTGTAAATGATGAGGCTAAGATATATGAGGAATTAAACCCAGTTACTCATCCTACTTGGCCTAAGGATAAGAGAGATCCTGGTCTGAAGCCTAATGAAGTGGAGTCGACATACTCAGATGAAGAAGAAGAGGCTGTTGTTATGCATGTCGGAGAGGACTCTCCTATAGATTAAAGGAGTGATCCTGACCTTCTTCCGACCCATATTGTACCTTTTGGTGAGCCTAGCCCACCAAAAATGCTACCTATAAGGGAGAATGTTCTAAGGGACTATGATGATGAGGAAATTAGTGAATAAGAAGAATATCAAAATGTCTTAAGATACATTAGAGAGACCTTAGAGGAGGAATATGACACTAAATCTAGTCAAGATGATTTTGAGACAACTGCTAGTGAAAAAGAATGTCTAATTCTTAGTCCTCTGATAGGACATATAGATATGGTAGAAATTGTGGATGAAGAAGTTTCTGATTGGTTGAAGGTGGGATTTCAATGGAAATAGTTGAAGATTTTGTGGAGGAAGTGGCAGTGGACTCTCCAGTTGATGCAGTTTCTCAAGGAGGTATATCTGAGATAGATGTAGTTGTTTAGGATAATGCTCTAAGTGAGGGAGAGGAACCTGTTGCCATAGGTTCAATCACCGTTTCTCATGGAATAGAAGATTGTTCAGAATACCATTAATTTGTGATACTAGGCTTAGATTATGGAGATTCTGATGATTACCATCCTATCAGAATTCCTCCAATTCCTTCAGTTACAGAAACAACTATTGTGCAGCCAGTAGTACTTTTACCTTGAGACTATGTGAAGAAGGATGATTTGGAATCTTTGAGGTCAGATTTGAAAAGGCATTTTGATGAGAAATATATTGAGATAGAGATAACTGTGGCCCTAAACCAAGAAGTGGTGGCATCTTCCTTAGAGAGAGTTATTTCTTTCTCTCACTCAAATATACTACATGAAGTGAAGGAGTTTCGGAACCAGGTCAGAACCTTGGTATAATCAATGGAATAAGTGAAATAGTGTATTTACAATTTAAAATCCTATATGGCTTCAAGGGTTAAAGTGAAAAAATATCTTAGATATGTTAAGAGTGTGGTTCACCAGATGATCAATGTGTTTGATGACTTTAAGAAGTCTATAGAGACACTTGTGAGTGGATATGATAATGATGTAAAAAGGCTGATCAGTGGGCTGACAAAATCTTTTAAGGAGATAGTGACTTCAATCTGGAACCTCTATGTGCATCTGATTTCTCTTCATCTGCTCCTCCTGTTGATCTAGAATCTTCCAGATTAGTTGTTAGATAAGAAGTGAGGAAATTATATGGTGCTAGTACCTCAAACCCTCAATCTATTAATTAGGTCGTTTCCACTACCAGGGAAATTCCTAGGCTTGTGGGAGATTATCTGAGTGATGCTGCTCAGGATCAGAAGGCCATCAAAGAGCAAGTCGATTTATATTACAAAAGGGTGTACACTAAGCATCATATGAATGGTCACTTTAAGCTACTATTAGAGAACTTGAGGATCCCACCTTTCACTAAGGCATTTAAGGATCATGTTAGCAAGCTTAGAGAGCTGACTCCCACCTTAGAGAGATTTATGGAGAATAAGGATGATTTTATCTCATCCATGGAAAGAGGAGGAAGTATTATTATGTATTTCAGAATTATTATTTTACCCTTCCTCCATGTGGACTACACTCCCATCATTATTCCTCCAACATTATCTTCTTTCTCAGCCGCTTCAGGATCTACCAGTACTGCACAAATGATGACTCCTACATAAACCATCATTAGATTAACCTATATGATTCCTTAGAGATCTACTCACTATAGGTCTACTGATGCCTCTATAGTAGCTCCTCCGACCCTGCTGAATGCCATACCTAGGGCTATCCCTCCATCTTTAGAACTTGCCTCCTCAGCTTCAGAAGACAAATATCCCTTGGAAATTTTGGGTGTGGATTGAATGTGGGATTTCTTAGTTGATAGGGATATTTTCTATACATTTTTTATCTTTTATTATCACTTCAATAATAATAAAATCCTCTTTTGTCACTTTTTATCTTCCATTCTTTTGGTTAATCACAAAGGGGGAGAAGTCTTATGTTCCCCAAAGATACCCAAATGGGGAGAAGTTTTTAAGTTACCTAGATATTTTTTGCATATATACACTATTTTTATTTTCCATCATAACCATGGTTCAGTTTTAGTTATACACATCTTGGAAAATATTATCAAATTTGATTAAACCTAATTAAGAAAATACTGACATAATTTGTGATTATCAAAAAGGGGGAGATTTTTGGACTCACATATTTTGATAATACCAAATCATGTTTCATTTATGTGATAATAATGTTTATAATATAGAATAATTCTATTTCATTAATGTGATAATCATGTTTCAGTGATACCTATGTATCTTTAATCTCATTGCTCTATTTTTTAAGCTTACAGTATAAAATTTATCTAAGAAAAGGTTATTGATGCAATGGTCACTGATGCAAAGGTTACCAATGAAAATGTCACTGATGCAAAGTCTACCAATGAAAAGGTTACAGATGAAAAGGTCACCAATTCCAGGTTACCACTGAAAGATACCATTGAGAAGGCCACCGATGACAGTAACTGATGCAAGGCTATTGATGAAGGCTATCAATGAAAACTACTATTAAAGCCTACCGTTGTGAAGGATACCAATACCAGACTACCGATGCTTACCCTTCTATACTTTGTCAAATTCTTAAGTTCATTATAACGATCATATTTGGTAAATTTAATGCATCTGAAATTAATTAATGTTGATTGTAGACATATCAAGAAACCGTATCTGGGGAGAGTATGAGGTATGAGGAGGACCACATGTGGTTTACTTATTCCCATTGTCGGATATTAAATATAAAAGGTAAGACTGAGGAAGAAACTGCATATAGAGATAAGAAAATAAGTGTGTGCGAAAAAATTCATGTGAGAGTATAGAGGAATGCATGAGAAAGAGCTTACTCGCTAGATAAAATAGAACAAGGAAAAACCAATCGACGCCTACATTGTGAACTCAAGAATCTAAAAAAGATCATTTATGGATAACAATTTCAAGGTTGAATTATGTGCTTCATCACCTCTTGATCAACATAAGAAGTAAAATACTCAGTTCCTGAAATCTAGAACCTAGAGTTACGACACTCTGTTTTGAGGAAAAATTCCAGGGACTGACTCAAAATGAAAATTCTTCATTCCAAGAAGTCAAGAGATGAACTGCAGACACATAGAGCTTTCTAAACTCAATCTCACAATATTATCTCTATTGTGTTCTTTTATTTTACCTTTATAAGAAGTGTGTATCTGTATGTTACACACACTGTCTCCTATGCTTGAACAGAGGATACAGAAAATTATCACATCAAAATTCACATACATATTGTTTCCCATGTATAACTATGGAAGAGACCGTGTGTGATCTGTATTGTTTATTTTTACCACAAATAACTGTGGTATAGGTTTTGAACCCTGGAAAGTTTGGGAAAAATGTTGTAAATCCCGACAATGACTGTGTATCTAGTTTATTAATATAAACTACTTGGTGGTAGAAGATCACCAAGTGGAGAGAGTTAAGTCTCAGCTTGAGGCTGGACCTATTGTTCTACTTTATTGTGTACTATATTTTTTAATACTCTATTTTATCTATTTCCAATTCTCATTAATTATAAAACAAAAAAAATTTTTTTTCTTTGACTTTGATAGTTAGTTCTGGTTGGTGTGTGTATGTGATTAATTTAGTGAACTTGTTTCAAATGTTGAAGAAGTTTTTTACACTGATTTAATTGAGGACTAATCACCCTTTGAGAAACCTGTTGACCAACTAAGCATTTATATCTCTTCTACCTTAATTAACTGGGGTGTTTCAAAATTATAGGATCTTTATCATAAAGTGTTTTAACAGAAATTTTATGTAGAAACTCAATTCACCCGCCTCTTGAGATTCCACTCTGAACAACAGAACACACAATGTACTTTTCTTTTTTAATTAATGAATCATAGAGGGGTTGCATCTCATCTCTAGAAAACACTTCTTCTCACTGTGTTTCGTATAGGAGAGCGATGAATGACCATATATCTTTAAACTACTCTCATTCCTCCTTCCGAGCTTCGATTGAGATGCCACTAGGTGCATTGGATTCCCACTGGTGAGTTTTCTCTTTCCCTTGAGCCATTCTTCCTGATTTCTCCTCTCTCATGAATTATTAAGTGTTGATAATTTTTACCGTTTTGATAGATCTATGTCGTTCTTGGCCGATTCAAGGGACTAAGTTCAAGAGTGATTATCGTACAACATCGAGTTAGGTTATTTGTTCCTTTATTTGATTATATTTAGATTATATATGCATAAAGTGCTGAATACCCTTATTGGGTTATTGCATGTTTTTAGAATTTAACCCTTTATAATACGTACTATGGGTTGTTTGTTTGAGAAATGGGTAATTGATTATTATTAAGGTTTTATAACTTGTTATGGTACACCCCATGTTTTAATTCCTCTGATTGATTTTTTATGGACGTTTGGTTTAGAATTTCCTATTAGGGTTTCTTTGATTCCATACCTCATGTGGTTAGGATAGAGTTTCTGTTTATTCCAAATGCATGTGTTTTGAATTGTGAATTTTTGACCAAGGGGAATTGACAGTGAGATCTTCCTAAGGTAGAGTTATTTATGTATGAATTGTTATTATGTTGACCCAGAGGTATTGACTGTGAGAGCTACTAAGTGGTCATTGACCAGAGGGGTTAGACCGTTCGAGCTACCCAAAGGGTCGTTATTAAATTATTGTTGGACCATAGGGAATTAACTGTGATATCTTCCATGGGGGTCATTTTAATTATTGTTTCTATGTAGACCAAGGAGGTATAGACCATGAGAGCTTCCCAGGTGGTCATTTGTAAAGGATTAGTTCTACATGGGACAAAAGGGGTTAGACTATGTGAGATTTACTAGAGGGTTATTATTTAATAAATTGATGATATGTTGAACTAGAGGGTTTAGACTATGAGAACATTCCTAGAGATTTTAATTTAAATGATTGAATGACTGTGATGAGTCTGACAAGACAAATCACAAGCTTGGACTCGGTCGTGCTTGATTTTTTAGATGGTCTTTTGAGACATCGATTTGTTATATTATATTGGGGGATACAAAGGTTAGGCTAGATCTTAGGATTCATTATTCAATTGTTTGAATAATTAATAAATGTAACTGAATTACATGGGAAACTGTAGGATTGTTTACTTTTGAGTACTTCCTAGTTTATTGGTTCATTTTTCATATTTCCTACTATATATATATATATATTCATTTACAGTCATGCACAGATATTTTGGTGGTTTCCTACTGGGATTCATCTCACACCCTGTTTGGGTCATGATTTTGGTCCCAAAAAGATTATATGGTTTTAGGTATAGATAAGTAAATCTTCTCTTCTTCATCAGGTAATTGATTTCTTTTAGAGTTGGAGAGCCTGGGAACAATCTGAGGCTTGCAATGCTATGGGAGTTTAATATTTTCTATAATTTGGTTTTAGTATTGTATTTCCATCATTGTGACTTTTTTGGATGATTTCCTAGATACTTGTGACATGAATAATTTATTTATATATATGCTGTAGTTGTTTATACTACCAGTCTTACACTATTTACTTTTAGTGTATGGTATTACTATTTCTGATAATGTTTTCTATTTGTTTCCACTGTGTTAATCTTCTAATGAGTGAATAGTTTCACCACCATCACACCCATGACCCTCGCTGGTAGTTGATAGCCTCTGGCATTTGGGTAAATGTGCTTGAGGCCACGTGACCAATGAGGTACGGGGCACCTCTAGGCGACACCCTAATATAGGAAGTTACTAATAGGAAGATTCTTATAATTATTTTTTCTTTATTATTCCCCCTCATGTTTTAACCATAAGTTCTAGTTACATTTATTGAGGTGAAATTTATAAATTACAAAACAATTTCAAATAAATAAAGGAATGTTTAGACCCAATATCAGAAAAGACATTTTAAAAATCTGAGTAAACAAAAAATGCACCGGATACAATTTCATTGGATGAACCAATATATACTGATGTAGCTGTAAAGTATTTCACTACACATTTCTTTTTATAATTTGGATGATTTCTATAAATCAAGACTTTCTTTGGAAATTTATTTTCATAATTCCCCATCTCACCACATTTAAAAGACTTTACAGTTTTCTTATCAGATCTAAAAGCCCCAAAAATATGATCATTGTAATATTAGTTCATATGTCCAAACTTACCAAATTTAAAATACTTCGTAAATTTTGTAAGGCATTAACCATGGTGATTTTTAACACACATACCACAAACTGGAAACTAAAATTTATTACCTTCAGATTTATTTGGTTTATTCTAACCTATTGATTTCCATCTATAACTTTTCTTCTACTTGTTATCAAAGTACACATGATCATCAAAAAACTCCATTTATACCCTCTCATCCCATTGAACAAGTTTTTCATAAATTTTTAATTCATGATAATCCAATTATTTTTGATATTTTTACTTCAATACTAAGTAAATTTTTTTGATTTTACTATCAATATCTTGAATAAGATTTAGAGAATAACTTTACAATTAGGATAATTTTTCTTCATACATGACCATTGAATATTCTTCATTTTTTTTCAATTAAAGGAATTTATTTTATATCCTAATTCTAAATACATTAGTAAAATATTTTTCAAGGAAAATATTCTTAAATTCATCCCATTCCAGGGAATCGATCTCATCAGTATCCCTAATATTCTTGACCATTGACCACCACTAGTCACCTTCACCTTCAAAATGAAAAATGTAAAGACTAATATTTTTTTTATCTAAACACCCCATAACATCAAATATCTATTTAATGGATTTAATCCACCCTTCAACCACCACCAGGTTAGAAGGTCCACTGAAAGAAGAAGGGTGTTGCCTCAAAAAATGTTCCACCATCATCAGGTTCCTTTGTGGTAGCTCTGGTTATTCTATTACATGTATGGAACCACCATTTATATCCCTCTTCAAATAATATATTACTAAAAAAATTGATTGGTTATAATTCCCACCATTCTAGGCTACAGATTCAGAAATATATCATCCTCTCAGTACCTTCTTACTTCAATATCCCTCTATCTTCTGTGAATAACCATTCTAAATTAACATATCTTAAACGAAGAAACATGGAAATATTAAAATTTTATATCATTTTAACATAAAAAAGGTAAAAATAATTTGTTGTATTATAATAACATCATAATAACCCCTAATGTTATATAGTCCATGATCTGACACTAACTATAAGGACCTTACCTTAATCATTACAAAATCTAGTAAATTCTTTTAGAATTCAATTCCTTATATTACTCAAGATATTTTTGGTTTATAGTTTTATAAAATTAGAGCACAATTCATACATATCAACCCACAATCATAAAAATTGGGTACTACTAAGAAAGTAAAAATTTCATTCATAATAGTTTTTTTAATAAAACATAAAATATTTTCATGAAAAATCATCATAATATTCATATTGGCTTCTTATTTACTCTTAAAAATCCTTAAACCCTATGAAAAACATTATAAAATTTAGTATGAGAACAAAAATATTAGTAAGGGACATAAAAGAAAGAAAAAACCATGAGTCCACAAATACTTATAAACATATAAAAACATTTTCAAAAAGATACCCTTCACACCCTTAAAGTATCATATACTTACTTTGTGAAAACATGAGATTTACATAAAAAATAGAGAACATAAATAAAACCATAAATGTAAATTTGGGAATTAATTACTTAATAATTTAACCCTCATAAATACCATATGATTTTTAACTCTCATGGTTACCTTACAATGTATCTCTCATGTCTTCCTTATGGTGTAACTATCAAAGTTACACTTGGACTAACCATGCGGTCAACCTCCAACATAAAAATACCCAATAAATTGGAGGGAGATATTGGTAAAAATATCATTATAAAAAATTTCCAAGAACCATAAAATAATCATTAAACATAAATACTTATATCATAAAAATAATCATTTTTAATTTTGTAAAAATATAAAATTAAAAGATGATTTTTATAAGAAAGTCCCTTACCTTGGGTTCCTCTTAATTAAATTGTGTTCAAAACTACTGTATAATGGTTTAAATAGTATTATTAATATACTAAATAACTATATTAATATCTATAATACCTTATATGATCTTTTTATAACAATATTCCACCCATTTAATGTCAATATTTTGTTATTTTCATTATTTCGGGTGTGTTTATTTCATGGTTTCCTTGGTTCATCATGGATTTTCTTGTTGAATGGATAAAAAACTAAAAAATTGTAATTAAATGGTATTAATATGTTTCCAAAATTTTAAATGATACCATATATCATTTTTTTCTGATATGAGGATGAATCATTAGATAAAACATTAACAAAAATGATTTTATTTATTTTGGATGTATTTACAACCACCACAAACTTATATCATTTTATTTTATATCATGTTTATATATTGGTTATAGAAAATTATATAAATTATAATATGTTTAATTAAATCTTATTTAATGATAATAATTTTTTATGACCAGCCTTGAAGGTGGTAAAATAAAATCAAAATTCATCATCCACGAAGGCGGTGAATCGACACGTCATATATGGTGCTTTCATTTTCTAGAATAAGAGGAGAATAGGGGAGATTTTTTATAGATATTTTATTAACATAATATAATTCCTATATATATAAGATAATGTAGTTCTCATGTCACTTGTATGAGGTGAGGTGATGAGAGAATAAGAAAATAAAATATATTCAAAGTAAAATATAAGAAAATGAAAGCGGATTTTACCTCTTAAACTCCCCTACATGAGAACCTTTTCAAGGCCATTAGTTTTGGCCTTTTGGTGAGATCAGAAGGTATTGGACTTGGGTAAGGTTCTTGGGAATGTAATTGGGAATATATGAAACAATATAAAAGGATATGGAGTTTTTATGAGAAGAGGTGGTGATGGATGATATTTATAGGGGAGGAGAGGGGTGTTTGCCCATTATTTTATTCATTAGTTTATTATTTTGGGTCAAGAATGTGAATAGTTTAAGAATTATCACTAAATATATTAAAATAATGAATTATATTTAGATATTATGGTTATAACATCAGAAATGACTCAAGGAATATAGTATTTAACTTATAATGTATATATACCATAAATTACTGTATTTTACTATTCAAAAAAATTCAAGTATTTTAGAAAAATTTGAAAAAATTCACCCTAACCATTTTTCTACATATAGATTTTAAAAATTCACCCCATTTTATATAAATATTTTTTCAATATAAGATAAATTTAATTTTAATTAAAATGATCATTTATTCAAAAATTATCGATTTTAAAATTATAAATGAATTTATGACACTTTGAAAAATTAATCAAGGTCTCATAAAACTATATTATTATCATAAGAAATCAACATATTAATTTTTGAATCTATTTTATGAAGATAAATTTTCTTTTAATTTATTTTATTAATTATAAAATTTTAATTAAATATTTATGACTTACAAAAATACTAACACTTAATTCATTATTTCCCCAACATTTATTTACTTATTTCATGATATAAATATATCATGATTACACTTATAAGATACATAAATTTTATTTATAATATCATAGGTGAGGTTACTATTTAATTTTTATAAATTCCTTAATTTTGATAAATACCACTTATTTCATTAAACATTTATAATAAATTTAGTAATTTTATTCCAGAATGAAAATAAATTATTTTTAAGTACCCGAGTTGTTATAATGTTGAACCATAAGGGAAGTAGACATAGTATGGTAGAACCTAACTATGATTTATTGTATCTTGAAGAGGAAAACATGAGTAATGACTTTCTAGGCATATTTGTGTCATGATGGTTTTGTTTTTTCATGGAAACCTGATTGGTGAAGGGGTCCTATGACTTACTGCTCAAGGATACACCATTGCCCCTAGATCCAATTTTATAGGATCTACCCTAGGTTCTTGGACAATCTGATCAAACACTTGGTTCCTTAGGGTTATTTTTAAATGTCTTTGAATCCATTTTGATAGGAATTAATCCTATGAATCCTTTGATCATTCTGTGGTGATCTAAGGTACTTCTCTTTTCTAGCATTTTCTCTATATTCAATATTGTTTTATATCATTTCTTATTTCTATGTTATTGTGTTTGATATACATTGATCTAATTGAGTTTTCTTGGTTGAACATTGGCATGGTCGTAGAATTATGTTCGTGGAGGGATTCAATTTCTTGTGGGAGAGGTGATTGGGGATCTTCAACGTTGATCCGTTCTCATGAAAAGAATGTTAACACTTTTGTGGTAAGAGATTCTAATCTTCGATTTTATTACAATAAGATAAAAAATTTACCATGGTTTATCCCTTTTGATGAAAATGGAATTAACCTACTGAACATTGAAATGAATTAATAATGAAATGGGATAGTGATAGCATGTTGATGTTTTATACCATGATAACAGGTTTCATCGTGATTTGATGGATAATGTGCTATCTATTATTTTTTTTGTTAGAAATATTCTATTATTAGTTCAATATTTTGAAATTGATGAAATTAGACAAATAATGTAAAACTCTTAATTATTTGTTTGATAAAATAATTAAATAACCAACATGTTTAAAAAATCCGGTGTTTCTTATAATTTAATGGTAATCAAATTAATTAAAATTATATGTTTAGATTAAATATTTTATTCTATGTGTTAGTGGAATTGTTAAATAAATTGGAGTTGTAATGCTTCGAAATTATGAAAGTAATAAAAAGGAATGTTAATGGAGATTTATTCTTCTCATAGTCATATAAAACCGATTTCATTCTAGATATCATGTTTAAATTTTTTTATATCTTTTTATAGATGATGCCTTAGGTTACCCATAATTAGAACCTATGGATAGCGAATCAGCTAAATCAAGATGGAATATATCTAGTTGTTTTATAAAGATAAATCATTGGGGATGAGAGTGACCATTTGTTTATAAAGTATATATTCCTTGTGTTGGGACCGAGTGATCCTTTTTTCATGTAAAAATTGAATGACTTATTTTATAACCTAGATTGTCCCATTTACTATATTGTTTCTAGATACCTTTTTGTGTGATTGATATGTGAGCCTTAATATGAAATGTGATATGATCTTAAGATGGATGATCCAGGGATGGATGATGATATATAGGTGGGGAGGCCCGAGGATGTTCTAGGAGTTGACACCTATAAGGGAGATATACATGGAGATATGCATGAGGGTGTTAGGGATGACACTATAATGATAAAATGTGTTGTATTCAGTCATACCTATTTTTCTAATATGAGAGATGAGATGCTTGTTTGTAGAATCTATTGAGAGGTTGGATGGGTCGGGTGCTTGTTTATTATATTCCTTTTCACATTACTTGAGGTAGATAAATGTTCTTGGTAACATCTTCTATTAGTAGCTTGTGATGTTTTCCTAGAGTACCTAGAATTATGGAATGATGTTAATAATGTTAAATAAATGACCTAACCCTTGGGGTTGGTGTTTTTTATAATGAAAATGAGAAGATCTTGAGAAATCGTGGAATCGATTTGGATTATTCCTAGAGGGAATGGAATTAACTTGTTGGTTAATGTAATATATATGGAATAATGTTTATGGGTAATCAATGGGTAATAAATTAATTAAAATAAAGTTATTTTTTTAAAATGAAAACAAAGTAAATTAATGTAGCTTCTTTGAATTCTTGTGTTATTACATGATATCTAGTTCTTTATAGTGGAAGTTGGGAGTCAAAGAGATGTTAGATGTAGTTTATTCTAATACTAGGTTATTCCCATAATTCTGCTGTGAGATATATTATATCATGTATGTTTTTTTTATTTTATACACTACCCCACCCATGCTGGTTTGGGTGACTAACATTGAGTAGACTCTTTGAGTGTGTTTCCTTAATATTCTTGTGGTGAGGATGGGTAGAATACTACCACCTCTGACACTGCTCTCTTCCCTCGATAGTATTATGTGTTGGTATGTATGGTGGTTATTTTACCATATATGTTTGTTGATGTTTGTAATGGATTGTTTTTATTTCACACACTTGTATACTATGATGTAATATACAAAGTATTGTTATAGGCATGACATATATATGCTATAGTGGCTTAAGTTAACTTACTCAGTGTATGGGATGTGACAGATTGATGTATAATACTCGATATATGATAAATTTCATATGAGCTATAGTGGATACTAGAAACTACATAGTTATTATATTGTGTTGTGATGTGGAATGATGCGATAAACATGGGAAATATTGTGATACTTATCTTAGATGTCTATGTATGAGATTACTTTTGGATAGAGATGGATCTGGATGCATGACATTAGGGAAGAGTTGAAAACTAGAGGGGAAACAATAACAGGGTACCCCTATAGTTGATATTATATTATATAGTCTCTTGTATGGGATACTTGTTTAGATATAGCCTTAGTGAGTCTAGTAACTTAATAATCCTATTTAAGTGATGATTTAGTTTCACTTTTTTTCACTAGGCTTTAGTATGCTTTCTTCAACATTTATATAAGAGGATTCAGGGAGGATCCTACTTTGTATACTATTATGCTCACCCTATATATATAAATTGTTTTTTATGTTATAAGGATAAGGATATAGATTGGGCGGTATATTACTATATCATGAGTTTTCATGAGGAATTTGGGATTCATGGTCATTGTTGAGTTCACCTTTTTGGTACTATAGTTTTCATTTCAGTTGTTTTTACACTATATGAAATTGCATATATGCACTTGGGTTTTATATTATCATTATGAGAAGGTGTTGATTGGTCCATTTGTCTTATCTATCTCTTTTTCATGTTCTATTATAGAGAAATTCCTCCTATTTTTATGTTTATTATACTCTCAGTCCCTCTTATCAACCTAGGGCCTACTAGTGGTGGGATTCAGGTGGTCACCATCATCCTTCTCTCATTACTGGGTTAAGAGAGGTACTCTTTTGGGGGAGGAGTTTGTGAAACATTTTAATTTTTTTTAATTAAATTAATATTTATTTGAAAAATAATTTTAATAAACTTTTAGGTAAAGCTAAAAACTTCTATTTTTTAAAAATATGGGTATGGAATATAAATTTCATGAATTAAAATAATAAATAAGATCAGTTTTTCTTAAAAAAATTCCATTAGTATTTGAGTGCCAAAGAGAGAAAAATTTAGAATAAAAACATGGACACCCCATAAATAACTAGAGGATAAGAAATTATATGGTTTTTAAGAATAAAAATATCATATAATTATTACAATATAAATTTAAACATGAATAATCTTGAATAAGAGTATGTTTTAAAATAAACCTTTACGAATTTGATAAATTTTCAATAAGAACCCATTAAAAATGTAAAATTGAACTGAAATTGTAAATACCATGAATAAAGATAAATTACTAATATAATATTTAAAGTGGTAAAAATATATACCATGTGAAATAAATTAGGTGAATAAAATGAAATATATATCAATGGAGTGGAATTGAGACGATAAACACTTACCCTGGATTCCTTATTTTTTAGATGAATTATATCTTCCTAAATACTTGATTAAAATTTATTAAATACTTTATTCAGAAAATTATATATATATTTCATTTTTATTTTCCTTTTATAATCATATGACATCCTATCATTATATAATTCTATCTTAAGTTGACCAATTAAGTTTGTTTGGTCAATTTCTCAAAAATTAATTTGGTATATTGACAATGGTTAAAGGTTTAATGAAATGGTTCCTTCATCTATATAATTTTAATAATGTTATGAGTTTAATTTTTATTCATTATATAACATTTTATAATCATTCCTTTAGTGTAGTAATAGAAAAATGGATCACATCACTATGTGGATGTGGTAGTTCACACATATGCAAGAGCAACATTATGATTTTCGGACAGATGGAAGTGTAAGAAGGTAGATAATATGAAATTTAAAAAAAATAATTATGTTATAAATATCATATATATTCATGAATTAAATCTGTATAATCATCTATGTGATGTGGTAATGAAAATGTATGACACCACTCTATGGAGATGGTAGTTCGTACGTACGTACAGGTGATGTTTTCATTTTACATAGGATTAAAATGAGATATAAAATGGATGTAACATTGAGAAAAAATCATATAATTATACTATATATAAATACATATTTAATTATATTAATATGGTAATTGAACATTTTTTGGAGGTTTAATAATTAAATAACTTGAAAAATATTGGTAAGAACATATACCTCTTCTTTTGGTAACCACTTTTGGCTTACACCTTAAGCCTTCTTAAAGTGGTGTATTAGTTATAACATAGGATATATAACATGAGTAGGTATGTTTTAAAGTTATTTAGGTATGAATTGGTTGATATAACTAGTTTACGAAGTGTGGAGAATAGGGGATATGAGGTTCCCATTTATAAGTGAGGTGGGCGGAAATCATGTAAATATTAAAAACATTAAAATATAACAAATCCACTGTCATGGAAAATTGGATCTAAATGGGATAAATTTAGAATATTTGATGATACAGGATCTAAATACATTAAAAAATAGTATTTAGACAAGTTGTTATGTTATTTTAATCATTATCTCTTTAGTTTAACCCCTCGTTAATCATTTTTAACTCTTACTGTAGTGATAAGTTTTTACCATGGTTAATTTTCATTATGAAAAAATTAAGTTTATATAATTATATAATATTAATTATTCATATTTAAAATACTTAATCCATTAAAAAATATTCAATCACTATAATTTTCATAAATTAATTTTTTTTTATAATTTCACAAAGTGTAATGAAACACCTATTTTAATTTTTTTTCATTTTAAGCGTATAAATAATTTTATTCCAAAATATCGCGTTACATCGATTCCCATTGAATAAATTTTATTATGTGAAATAAAATGATAATTTTTTAATTTAAAATCAAACTAAAAACAAAATTAAACTTTATAATACTTTATTAAAATAGAAAGACCAAAAATAGTGTTTATTTGAATAAAAGCATTACTTAGATTTCCAAAAATTTTAAACATTGATTCATAAGTTAAAAATTAAATTTTAAAATGAATTATTTTACTTATTAAATATATATATGTTATATTAAATTTTTTTCATAAAATTTTAATCCATTATTATAAGATGATAATGTTACAAAAAGTGATAGTATTTGTAAAATCGATATTTTCACTATTCACTAAAAAATCAATTATTTCTAAAAAATCTAGAAAATTTACCCTAATAGAATTCTCATACAATTAATTAAATAATAAAATTAATTTCATCAAATTATAATTATAAAATTTGAAAATTTTGGTTTTGATCGCATTCTTGAATAATGATTTGTACATTATGCTATGGGTTTTTTTTTGAATAAAATATATACTTACTATAATTATAGCTTGGGTGTTATATTATTCCCCCATTAAATAAAAGTTTCTAGAAATTTATTTAAGTTCACCGCATTAAAATGTTTTTGAATTTTTTATCATAAATTCTTCAAGTTTCCACACCATCTCTTTTGTCTTATGTTTTTTCAAAAGCACATTTACCAGCCGAGTCATCTCATTTTTCAACACTTGTTATCCAGTTTCAAAAAAATTTATAGTCTATTTACTGTTATATAAATAAAGATACAATTAAATTTCTTTATAGGTCAGTATATGTGTCTTTTATATGATATTTTTCCACAATAATTAATATATAATACATTATTCTCTTTATAGAGGTTGGGTGGAATTTCCAAATGACATGACACAATTTTAATTATTTCCAAAATCTCCAAAAGCCTAATGTTCCTGGGACTTAGTTTCCCTTTATTTTAGAAAATTATAAAATCCTTACATGGATATAAATTCGTGAAAACAAAACCCCCTAAATGAAATTATAGATCCTTCCTTTGGTTATCTACAGAAATATTCTCCCTAATTTGAGCTTCCTTGATATGAATCTAAATAAATCTCACTTTTAATATTGTTTATTCAATAAGTTCGGGGCCTAAAATATTTATTTCACCAACTTTATCCCAACAGGTTTATGTGTAATATCATTTCTCATATAATGATTCATACAATTTTATTTTAAATCCTTAACAAAAGTTATTAAAATATTAAAATCCTACTAAAGGTAAATAATGATCCCATATACCTCTAATGTCATGTGAGCAAGACCTCAACATGTCTTCTAATGTTTGAATAGTCTTTTAAGACAATCCATTTATCTAATTATGATAAGTAGTGCTCAAATATGGCTTGGTGTTGAGAGAATTCTAAATAATTTTCTATAATTTCAATGCAAATTGTTGGTCATGATCATGTACAATAGAAATATGTGCACTGTAAAGCCTCAAAAAATTATTGATATAGAGTTGTGCAAAGAACTCAAGAGGCATATGATCCATTATAGTGATGAAATGTGAGGAATTTATTAGACGATCTATAATAAACCATATGGAATCATTTATTTTAGGACTCTTTTGTAATATAGTGACAAATTCCACAGTCATATTATCCCACTTATATATAGAAATAGAGAGAGGTTTCATGACTCTTTTAGGTTGTTGTCTCTAAGACTTTACCTTTTAAAAAACCAAGCATCTGGATATGTTGTCATAAATTTTTCAATTCATATTATCCCAGAAAATATGTTCTCTTAAATCCCTATACATATTTGTTCTACCTGTTTGAATAGAGAAATTTGAGCTATGAGATCATCATGTAATTACCTCTTCATCTCAGGTATTGATGGATCACATAGCCTCTTTCCAAATTTTAACACACAATTTTCATAAAAAATTCTACCACATCCACATCATTCATGAAATTAACTTTTTTTTGTAAACTCCTTTCATCATGATGGGATTTTTTATCTTCTCCAGTAAAGATGGATTGGAAATAATTTGGAAAGGTATTGATATTTTCCCTTCTTTAATGATTCATGTATTCAAATTTAACAAATATATGAGTATAGTTTTTTTTCAAATCCACATTTTAGTAAAAACTCTACGATATTTCCCACTCAACGCACCAACCCACTTAATTTCCTTCACATGGTTGTGGTGTATTGAGAAATAATAATCCTTGAGTATCTCTTTCCAGAATATTTTTCCCAGGTTAAGATTTTTTATTAAAAATATGTTTTTCATACTTTTATGATCCTTATATATCTTATATATTTCCCCATAGAGGTAATTCCTCTATAACTTCAAAGAAAAATAGTGTGGATGCCAAATCAAGATTATGGGATGTTTAATTTTTTTCCTAGATATTTAAGTCTCCTCATGTATAAGAAACAACTATATAATTCTATTTAAGGACACATACAAGTCTTTTCATTGATTTACCACAATATATCACAAAACCATCCCTTCCCAATAAAAATGTTTATATCAGTTCATTGAACAGTATCCTATTTAATTCTTCAAAAATTTATTTACATTATTCTAACTATACATACATTATCCCTTTTTATGTAATATTGGTTAATGGGTTAGCTAATATGAATAATTTTTGAACAAAGTGTTGATAGTAACCTTCTAATTCAAGGAAACTATGTGTTTCAGTTATGTTCATCGAAAGAGGCCATTATTTAACCCCCATTGTCTTTGATGGATCAACTAATATTCCATTCTAAGATACAATATGACTAAGTAAATAAACTTCATAAATCTATAATTCAGAGTTACTAAATTTCCTATATAACTTATTTACTCTTAGATTTTCAGGAATGATCCTCAAATTCATTTTATATTATTTAAACATTTTAATGTATATCAAGATATATCACTACCAAAAAATAAGGAAAGGGAAGCACCTCATTTTATCCACACTAAATAGAAAGCGGTGATAGGAGGGATTTATCAGCGCTAGCTAAAAATGCTGATAAATGTATCATTTATTAGTGTTAAAAACACGCTAATGAAGGGTACACATTTATCAGTGCTTTTATTAGCATTGAATTTTTTTAATTATAATTTATATAAAATTATTATATTTATATTCAAAAATAATCTTTATTTGTATACATTAAATAAAAAACTCATGTTTATAAATAATAATTTTTTAATAAATCAAATATATATATAAATATATATTAATTTTTTAAAAAAGTATTTCTATGATTTTAATTAAATTTCATGCATTTCCAATGAATTTAGTCGATAAATATATTGATCATTCATCCATATATGTTATGTATCATCATGAATGTTCATTTATACATTACACTCTTCCTATTATTCATGTTTTCCATTGATGGATCATTTTTTATTTTACATATTTTACTAGGTGTATATGATTAATTCATGCATGTTACCCATATATATATACTATATTATGTTTTCAATACTTACAAAATTACATTAAATATATTTTAAGAATAAATATATTTATTATATTTATAATTATTAAATTTTAATTGTATATAAATATATTTTAAATATTTTTATTTGTAATTTTAATTATAACTATATATATTTAAATAATTATAAAATGAAAATAAATATATACATATATTATAATTACATATATATATATATTTATAATTATATAAAAATATTTATAAATATTTTTATTTATAGTTATATTTATACGTATAAATAAATATTTATATAAATAATTATAAGATTATAATAAATGTATTTAGTATATTACCAATAAAGTTAAAAATATATAATTAAATAAATATATACAAATATTTATGAATAAATAAAAATATTTATAATTAAAATTCATACATAAACATAGATATATTTAAATAATTAAAAAATTATAATAAATATATTAATTATATATATTTATATACAAATATTTATAAATAAATACAAAATAGTTTCAAATATAAATCTAATTAAATGTAGATATATTTAAATAATTAAAAAATTTAAATAAATATATTAATTATATATTTATAAAATTATAAATATATTTTTCATAATTTCATAATTATATATATATATATATATTTATAATTTCAATTATAAATAATTTATTTCTTATAATTTTTAATTATAAATAAATATATATCTATTTATAAGTTATAAATATAAATAAATAAATATTTATTTAAATAATTGTGAATTCATAAAAAATATATTTAATATTCTCATATATAGTGTTATATATAATTAAATAAAGTTATTTCTAAATATATTTAGAAATATATAGAAATATTGAGAAATAAATAAAAATATTTATATTTACAGATATAAATAAATACTGATATATATAAATAATTATAAAGTTTTAATAAATATATAATAAATATATATTAATAAAATTATAAATATTATAAATATTAATTTGTTGTGATTTTATAATTATTTTAATAAATAAATATATATTCATTTATAATTATAATTATAAATAAATATATATTCATATAAATAATCCTAAAATTATAAGAAATATAGTTATATACATCAATAATCTTATAAATATTTATAATCAATATATTTATTATATATATTTCTAGGATTATAAATATAATAAGTATATTTCTTATAATTTAATAATTATTTAAATTATAATTTTATAAATATAAATATATATTTATCAGGTATATAATTATATATATATATATAAGAATATAAATAAATTATTAACATTATATCTTTATTAGCTCTTTTTTAGCGACGATAATGGCCTATCTTTATCAGCACTAAAAAAGTGCTGATACAATGTGTCTTTATCGTCACTTTTTGAGCACTGATAAAGGCCCATCTTTATCAGTTCTAAAAAAGCACCAATGAAGTAATGTTTTATTAGGGATTTCTATTTTAGCACTGATAAAATATACCTTTATTAGCACTAAAAAAACGTTCCCCGAGTTTTATAAAGAAGCCCTAACTTTCTCCTCCTTCCTCGAGCCCATCAAGCTCTCACAGAAGCCGATCGCAGCCGCCGCCTCCTCCTCCTCTTCCTCCTCTCCTGCCAACTACTCCACCGCAAACCCAACTTCCTAGCATTCCTCTCC
This sequence comes from Viscum album, assembly GCA_963277665.1. Lineage (NCBI taxonomy): Eukaryota > Viridiplantae > Streptophyta > Magnoliopsida > Santalales > Viscaceae > Viscum > Viscum album. The sequence goes on from OY728157.1 coordinate 1,279,905,325, forward strand.
TCCACTCCTTCACCGCATGACTCTGCACTATTGAATGACTATCCTCTGTCATGCTCCTCTCCTCTGCCAAAAGACACCTCCGCCACATGCCTCTCCTCCATTGTCGACTCCCTCGTCTATGTGATTCCCTCTTTTGTGAACCCAGCTTCGCAGTACCCCTCTCCTCCACTATTCGCCTCTCCTCTGCCAGAGGAATACTCTTCCATGTACCTCTCATCTGTTGCACGCCTCTCCTCCACCATGAACACACCTCCGCCGTGCACTGAACCACACCTCCATGGCAAGTTTTCCCCTATTTATCATCTATTTATAATGTTATTACAATTTTATATTAATTTTTATGTTTTGAATTGTATGGGATAAATGCTCCACTAGAAATCATGTACTTTGGTGGTCCTTTTTTTCTCACTAAATGAATTTCATGTTCATTTTCCTTGTTTCCACACTAAATGAATTTCATGTCAGTTGTCCTTGCTATTTGTTTTCTTTTTTACTATTGTATGATTTCACCTTGTGTGATACACTTGAGTTTAAATATTATTATTTAAGGGATTTGGATTTTTGATTAATGGTAAGAGGCCCATTCCCATGCATCATTATAGGAATGTAGGTTTAACATGACATATGCTTTTCTATGCGTGATTTCATGGAAAATGAAGGTTTAGTTGTATAAAGTATCCGAAACTACCTTTTTTAGCTCCAAAATTCTTTTTTATCCACTTTTTTATTAACTAATGTTTGTACATAAAATAATTTTCCAAGGAAAATAATGTCCTCAAATACTTGTAATCTATATTCTCCCTACTCATCTAGTTTCTTATCCAGATTTTTCATCTTTCGATGGATATTGAACGTCACCTATAATCCAGTAACTCTAAAGAATAACTCCACACTTTGAACTTATATCAATTACCTACCATTTATGGGTATGTTCCTCATAATATTTTAAGAACCTTTCCTTTTTCCATGTCTATAAAAATAAATTCCACTGGTAAATTAAACTTTTCCATGTTGAAAATGAAATCCTTAATAAAACCTAGTGGATGCTAGAATGTAGTATTTAAAAGTTAAATCATAAATCGAGTTGGATTAATCTCTCTCAATCCCAATATTTTAAATATAATGTAAGACATTACATTAATTCTAACTCATAATCCACTCAAATCTTGATCAAACTTATTATACGCAATATTTATCAGAATGGAAATATTAATGAGATCATATTAATTCTTCAATAGGCCTCTTCATACTACAGTACCACAATACACATCAATGTTATGGTACCCAATTCCGTTGTCTTTATCTTTTTATAAACCATTTAATTCATAAATTTTTTATAGGTAGACATGTTCATTATAGCCTCAAAAAATGCTATGTTATTTTATTATTTCTTAATCAACTCTAAAAATTTCACCCATTTTTCATTCTACTCTCATGTCATCTAACTCCCTTAAAAGGGTAGTAGTGCTTGATATTTTAGTGATTCTTCCTCACTAACCGAACACTCATCTTCTATTTATTTTACTTTCTTCATTGATCATCCTAACTTTCTTTCTCAAAGGATTATTTAGCTTACTTTATGCTCCTTTTATCTTATATATTCTAATATATTTCCCAATTTTCAGAACTATCATAGGTTTTTTTAACACTCTTCAAGGTTTAAGTTTTGGGGAAGGTGTTCCAAACCCCCATATGGAAGAAGGGGAAATTCCTACAAGGTTTTATCTAGCAGGTCTTATAGTTGGAGTTGGCGGGACTACTATTTTTCAGGGGCTTTGATGAGTGTGGTTGATCTTCCAATTAATTAGGCATGTAGGGGTCTTCCATCACTATGAGATAATTATATAAAAATACATTTTTTGGGTAGGCATGTGGATGCATTGGACTTGAGAAGTGGAGTGTTGGGAGTGCTCTTGATCTAGTAGTTGAGTTCATGATTATATATTTTTATCAGTGTATTTATAAAGGAAGGAACCAATAATAATTCATGTGAGAGACATATACATTGTTATTGGGGTGTAAAACCAATTTATTTTGTGTGAGATAATGATTATTAAGATAATGTAGTGTTTTTAGTAAATTGGAATATGAGTGTTTCATGGTTGCGAGTTTGGTCACTGACTATGGAACATATTTGCTGGTACTATAGTGTTGCGGTAAAGGATAATTGATATAACTAGACAATAGAAGCCTGGAAAAGGGATATCCAATGGTGGGGAGTATAATATCAAATTTTTATAGAAATTATTATTATTACACCAACCTTTGGAATAATGTGATGAAATCATACAACACAGATTGATTTGCGATGGATCATGGTGTTTTCTAAGTATATTTTAAAAAGTGACTCTCTTGGGATCTATGTATTTGTGAAAATGAATATGTGGCTCTTTTAAAATGATTCATGTGTTTTGAAATGTTTCTTAGAGGGGCGTCTATCATTTTAAATGATTATGATTTCTGGGTCATGAAGTTTCCTTAAATGCTTAAAAAAAGATTATTGGTTTTGTGAAAGAGTGTTTGGAATTGATTAATTTATTTTAATAAGGGTGTGTTATTATAAAGAGAAATTTGTGTAAATAGTTTGTTTTTTTAATTGGAATTCAAGTGTGATTTTTTAAATAGTTTTCAAATGGAATTTAAACTATATCCTGTCCATAATATTTTAAGTTTATATTTTTATATAATTAGGAAAACCATTGCATAATATCAATATTTAGTGTATTTATTTTTCTAAATACTAATATAAAAAAATGAAATAAGATGGATATGAATAAACAATGGATGAATTCCAATCGTTTAACAAAAGAGTATGATGATAGAGTGAAAAAGTTTATCAAGTTTTCAAAAGATCATGCATATGACCCTTCTCAAATCCTTTGTCTGTGTTTACGCTGTTGTTATTCAAGAAAAGTTAGTCCAGAGGAGTTACAAGAACACTTGATCTATCAGAGAATAGATCTAAGTTATAAATGTTGGAATAAAAATGGGTAAAAGAGAATGTAGCTAGTGTCTAAGATAAAAATGTGTTTTATGGATCATCTGATGTGATTACAAGTGTGGAAAATGAATAAGACCATATCCAGGACATGATTACAGATGTGAATGTTGATGAAGAACGTATTGAGTAAATGACAAGGAAAATTGAAGATGAACTTCGTGATTGCCCAAAATTATTTGAGAAGTTAAAGAGTTGTGCCGAGATGAATTTATATGGTGGTTTCACTAAATAGAAAACATTTTTAGTCATAATAAATCTGTATAATTTGAAATAATGAAATTAATGAAATGATGCCAATTTTATAGAATTAATTTCTCTCTTGATTGACAAGCTCCCAGAAGATAATGATCTCCTAATATGAAAATATGATACCAAATGAATGCTGCGCTCAATGGGTTTGATCTCTGAAAGAATACACACCTACCTGAATGAATGTATACTATTTCTCAAGGACCAAAAATCACATAAAGAATTCCAAAAGTGTAGTGCTTCTCGATACAAGAAAGATGAATCTAGCTCTATAAAATTTGTATGGTTCATTCCAATCATTCTAAGGTTTAGGTACCAATATTGAAGTTAGAAGATTGTAGGGTAATTGATATGGAAAGAAGATAGAAAAAGTAAATATGGGAAACCAAGTCACCCGACCAACTCTCCTCATTGGAAGAGAATCAATCATGAGTATCCCAATTTTGGAAATGAGCCAAGAATACTTCTTATTGTGTTATCTATAGATGGAGTGAATCCTTTGGGTTTTCAAAGAATAACTCACAATACATAGCCAGTTATGTTGGTAAATTATAACTTTCCACCATGGTTATGCATGAAATGAAAACACATCATGATATATATGCTTATATCATGACCTAATCAACTAGGTAATGATATTGATGTTTATTTGTCTTTATGGATTGTGGATTTGAAATTATTATGGGATTCAGGTGTTACGTTGTATGATATTTATCGAAATGAAGATTTCACATTGAGAGACATGATGTACAAGACGATAAATGACTTTCCTGTTTATGAAAATTTGTAAGGATATCACCTTTAAAGAACTCATGGGTGTCCCATCTATGAACAAGGTACACAACCAATTAGGTTGAAACATTCATCGGAAACCCTATTTCTAGGGCATCACAGATTTCAACCCCGACGACATAAGTACTGATCTTGGATGAAATCATTCAATGGAGGTTGAGAAGAACTTACATCACCATCTCCACAAATAGGTGATAAACTATTTCAGAAAGTAAAAGATGTGGAAGCTTCTTTCAGTAAACCATTTTCAAAAAAACTTATGAAAACCAGTTGGAAGAAGAGAACATTTTTTTTTGAATTACCATAATGTAATATTCTATACTTCAGACAATTTCTTTAAATTATTCATGTTGAAAACATATATGTGATAGTGTCATCGGTATGTTTCTAAATGCACCCTTCAAAACAAAGGATGAGATTAAGGCTAGGTTAGACATGGTTGACATTAGAATACGAGAAGAGTTGGCACCAGTGACGGTGAAAAACAAAATTTCCTTCCTCCAGCTGCTTACAATCATTCGATGAAAAAGAGATATCATTATTTAAATTTCTTGAATGATGTAAAGGTTCCATAGGGGTATTCATCGAATATTAATAACATCATTTCAATGGATGATTTAAAGTTAAAGGGTCTCAAATCACATGAAATCCATGTTTTTATGAAAGATCTAATTTATATATATTTATGTTTTATTTTTACCAAGAATTTCCATTATACATTAACAAATATCTGTTTCTTCTTCGAAGCTATATACAAAATATTTATAGACCCGGTGAAATTGCTGAGTATGGAAGGATAAATTGTGGTCATATTTTGTAAATTGAAAATTTTCTTCCTACTAAAATTATTTGATATTATGGTTCATTTTATGGTTCACTTGGTGAGATAGATTTGACTATGTGGTCATGTACACTATAAATGGATGTACCCCATTGAATGATATATGAAAATTTTAAAATGGTATATCAAAAATCGAAGTCGGCCGGAGGGTTGTATTGAGGAGTGATATATTATCGAGGAAGTAATTGAATTATGTGTTGAATACCTGTACAGTGTGGAAAGCATTGGTCTACTGAAATCTCATCACATTGTGTGGCTTACGGGTGAAGGAATTTCGAGAAGAGAGGTTGTCACAATCAATATTACAGATCCAGAGCAAAACCACCATTATGTTTTGCATAACAGTTTGGAGGTTGAACCATATGTAAAAAACTACAAAGAAATTATAAGTAATTTCAATTCATCAAGGGATGAAAAATGGATATCAAATGAACATAATCGAAAATTTGTTGTATGGTTTTGGGACTATATATTTAAGGATTCATATGAAAATATGAACTCAATTTCAGAACAACTTTAATTGCTAGTCGGAGGACGAAGTGTATATTTATTATCTTATAATGCTTATGTAATTAATGATTATACATTTTATACTAAGGAACATGATGAAAGCCGTACCTTTTATAATAGTGGAGCTACACTTGTGGCTAATGCAATGCATGTTTCCAGTGCTAAGGACATAAATCCAATTTATGCGAATATGTCAAACTTTGGAATCATCAAACAAATATGGGAGTTAGATTATATGAAATTAAAAGTGCCAATTTTTAAATGAAAGAGGGTTGATAATGGGAGTGATATTAAAATAAATGAGTTGGGATTCATGAAGGTTTATTTCAGTAAGGTAGGGTACAATGACGAACTATTTATACTGGAATCATAGACAGTAAAATTATTTCATATTCCAGATCCCATAAACTGAAACTGGTCAAATGTTCTATTATCGACCAAAACCACTGAAGGGTCAGATGAAAATTAGACGGAGGACGACCCTTTCATCAGAACATCAAAATCATTTTGCAGCAGTCCCAATGTAGATTTGGTTTTGTATGTCATAAGAGACCACAATGAAGGGATTTGGATAGTCGATAGAGTGGTCAAATCCCTTCAGCCTTTAAAAAAATAGTGTTCAATAATATGGTTATATTTTTTTTGAAAAATACATCCTATTACCTTTTGTTATTATCTGTTTGTTGCTACTTTTATGTAATATAAATTAAATATTAAACCACTTATATAGATAATGACTTATGCATGTGATGGTTCTCCCAATACTGAGGCACAACAGGTCTCTCAACCTACTTCTTATTACAAGGTAGATGCCTAACAGTTCTCTCAACCTGCTGATGCTCGCAGTGCAGAGGAACAATAGGTCTCTCAACATTATATTGTTTGCAGTGCATAAGACCAACATGTTTCTCAAACCTGCTCCTGCTACTCCCAGTGCAGAGGTATATCCACCAGCTGCACATACCAATGTTATCTCTCCATAGGAACATATTGAAAATGTGAAACTGAGGAAATGGTAGGCAACGAAACACTAGAGGAACAGAAAAAACTATAATGATTTAGTTTGATGGTGTTAGAAAAAATCCTTAAGGAAAAAAGATAAAGGTATCAAATACGAGGTCAAATGGAATAAGAGGGGCTATCATGTTAACCACAACAAGGCCATGTTCAGTAGTTACATTAGAATCATCACTCAAAAACATGTGCCGATTGATGTATTGTTGTGTAACCATGTTGTCACCGACCTTAAGAAACAGATGTGGGTGGGTATTATGGTAACATTATAATACCATTTCTTTAATTTACTAAAAATTAAAATATTGAAACATTGAATTACTCTTCACCATCCCTTGTACAGAGAATTTATAGTGGATGACTCACACAAGGAATACATATTATGGGTTGCTGAAAGGATTAACAGAGGCTTTCAAAAAATTTTAACAAGATATTATCTTAAATATTCTGAAGGGAAAATAAACCCACACCCACCTCCTCTATATGCACACCTAATAACCCAAGGAGCGTGGGATGTGTTTACTAGCCATTGTGCGGAGTAGTATTTTCAGGAACATTGTGTTTGGTAATATTTTGTTTGATGATACATGTATTTATCAATTTTATTGATATTTTTTTATTTATGAAACATCAATTAATTGCTGAAAATAGGGAACGAGTAGAAAAACCAGCATACCCCTACCATAAAGTAAGGATGGGGTAAACTTTATTTGAAAAAAAATTGGTAGGTATTTTAAATATACCGTAATACTTTTATGTGACATAAAACAACACCATAACTATATTCCCTTATTTATATGCAGATTGATGAATCCAAATCCAAAGTCACTTCCATCCCATGACATGTTCTATTGAAGGATGCATGTGTAAATAAAGATGGGATACTAATAGAATAAAACACACACAAAATGTGAAAGTATGACATAATAAATATTTTTTTGACTTAAATGGAAATTACATAACAATTATTACTTATTTTACTATATTTTCTATCTGACATAGTCATAAGAATAAAAAATATCCAAATCTGATGCATACATTCTTTTGGTGGCCTTGAAGCAGCCATAAAAGTATAGCCGCATCAAAGGTGCGGGTTTTGGGGTTACACCACAAAAATGTTTTGAAAAAAATAGTATGATCAAAGTGAAAAAATAAAAATGATGAGAGAATGAGTAGATATCCTTGAAGAAAAAATGAAATGGAATAAATTGATTATAAAAAATTTTATATTGGGGGAGAAAAGATAAGAAGAAACTCAATAACAACCAGTGCATGAAGATCCTTCCCCACTCCCAACAGCTTTGAGACGAGCCATTCCCCTCAAAAACATGTCTTAGCTGAGGTAATCAATGTTCTAATAAATGTTTCTATGAATTTTGAATCAGATAGACACTGATAACTTTTCTATACTGATATTATATAAGGTGAAAATGATTGTGATTTATATCTATCAACACCCACCCATCACCTTTTAGTGAGGGATACATTGTTCAATATCCATAATGCCATGCTACACAATAGACCACTTCTAATAGGTAATTTCAGGTTATTTATTAACATATCCCATAAGCTGAGTACCAAGAAACCTATTCCAATTAATGTTTTAGATATTCATAAGGTTGAACAAGATATTAGAACATTCATCACATGGTCGTCACATCTTATAAAAAACATGTCGATAAGGAGGTATTCATTTACAATTTATTTTTTAAGATAAACCATTAACATTTCATGAAAAAGGTCGGAACGGATGAATGTTATTACATACAGACATAGGGAAGGGGGAGAAAAGAAAGAACAACTCAAAACCATCTCAAGGATTAACAAACTGATCAAAACGATCTACCGAAAGCACCTTAAACCCACCTGTTCTATATCCATATTTATTATCATTGTAGGCTCATGTGAATACAAAGTTAAAAGATGGTGGTACTCAAAAATATTTTTTTGATGAAAATATGTATAACAGGGAAGATTCATATTTCATTAGTGTTTACAATGTAAGTGAAATCATAGAGTATTATTGGCTAGGCGATTCAATTGTAAATGTATACATGAGGAATGTTTTCATGATTTGATTTTACGAAAGCTAATATACTTTGATAATTATGACTAAATAAATTTTATATTTTTTTTCAAGAGTATATATGAAAAAAATTCGAAGGGATTTCTCCATGAACAAAAAATTTGACTCTTTAGTCCTGACGTAACCTCTATATTACAAAAAAATAGAATCCAATAAATAGGGTGAAATAGTGGCATTCCTGCTCAAATTAAAAAAAATATGGATGAAAAAATATTCTTAATACCAACAATGTAGGGGTGAAACTATAATATTTAATAATATCAAATATTTTTTTAATTTCTTTCTTTACTTATTCTTTTTTGTGTTCATAGGGATCATTGGATTCTTATTGCCATTAATTTGGATAATCAAAATATTTATTTTCTAGATTGAATGTATGGATATCCAACAAACCAACCACACAATATGACATTTTCAATTTGTAATACACTACATCTAACATTTTAGAACAAAACATATAGTTATAAAATTTATATTTTCTTTTAATGAAGATTCTGTTATGATAGGGCGGTGTATGAATATCTTCTAAATCATGGAATGAGGCCAGGGGAAAATGAAAAGAAACATCAAAAGTACTATGAATGGATAAATATTAGGGTATATATAATAAGATTTAACTATCCAAACGTATATAAAAAAATTACTTATTTTTCTCAAAGTTTCTACAGTGTCTGAAACAAAAAAATAGAAAATAATGTGGTTATTATGTTTGTAAATTTATGAAAGTGATCATATTCCATGAACAATCCAACATATCTAAAGAGATATTTTAAAAAATAATTAATATTTAAATTAAAATACTTATTAATACTTTGTGTATTTATATTTTTTTCAATACAACCATGATTGTCAAAAAGACTCATATTTACATAATGATATAGATTTATTTAGAAATGAATGAGCAGAATACCTGATGGAAGAATGTAATTAAATAGAATGAATATGTGATAGGTATGACTCAAAGTGTCTTTTCTATTTATTTACAATTGATAGGATTTTTATTAAAAAAGTGACTTACTAAAAACATAGAAAGCCCATTAGTATTGATTTGATACTTTAGGAAAATGATCAATAAGTCATTTGTAAAGGGTAAGAATCATTATCACCTAAATATGATGCATGGTGTGAATGTTATTACATTAAGTGTGTATTTTTATATTAAATTAACAATAAATTTATCAAAAAAACATGTGACATAATGAAAACCAAGAAAAAAATTCATATTATTTGATACTTTAGGAAAATGATCTATCAGTCATTTGTGACATTTAGAAATAAACCACACCCCAATATGATAAATAGTGTGAACCATATGACTAAAATGTCCGTTATCAGTTTAAAATTGACATTTTAGTTTAAAATGTTTCACTCACTAAAAACAACAAAAAATCACTTTGATTGCCTTTATAATTTAGGAAAATGGTTCATAAGTTCTTTGTGACATGTATGAAGTAGTCTCATGTCAAACTGAGCATGATGTGAATGGTATGACTCAAAATGTGTGTTTCCAATTTGAAATGATATTTTAGTAAAAAAACACAACTAACATACTAAAAACTGAGCAAACAAATTCATATTGTTTTAATACTTAGAACAATGATCTATATGTCATTTGTGAAGTGTAAGAATTAACCAAACTTCAATTAGATGCACGGTGCGACTGGTATGACTCAAAGTGTCTTTTTATTTAAAATTGTCATTAATTTTAGTAAAAAAACACAACTGGAATAATGAAAACAGAGAAAATGCATTCGTATTATTTTGATAATTTAGAAAAACGATCCATGAGTCATTTGTGATGGGTAGGAATCAATCCCAACTCAATTAAATTCATGATGTGAATGGTATAAGTACAAATGGGTCTTTTTATTTAATATTGACATTAATTTAAGTAAAAAAGAACATGTGACATAATGAAAACTAAGAAATCACATTCATATTGTTTTTATAATTTATGAAAACGATCCATGAGTCATTTTTGATGTGTAGAAATCCACCACATCTCAATCCAATGCATGGTGTGACTGATATGACTAAAAGTGTATGTTATCAGTTTAAAATTTACATTTCACCTCAAAACGTGTCACTCACTGAAAACAATAAAACAATTTTTGACTGTATTCCTAATTTAGGATAGTTATTCATATGTACTTTGTGAAGTGTATAAAGTAGCATCACATTAATAAAATACATGATGTGACCGGTATGACTCAAAAAGAATGTTTCTGATTTGAAATGATATTTTAGTAAAAAAAAACACAACTGACATGATGAAAACTAAGAAAACACATCTAGATTATTTTGATACTTTATAAAAATTATCCATTAGTAATTCGTAACATGTTGGAATCAACCACACCTCAATCTGAAGATCGATGTTGCCATTATAAATTCAACTTTTTTTAAAAGTGATATTAATTTAAGTAAAATGAGCAAGTGACATATTGAAAACTAAGAAAACTAATTCTCATTGTTTTGATACTTTAAGACTATGATCTATAAGTCCTTTGTGATGTGAAGGAATCAATTTCACCTTAATCTAATGCACGGTGTGACCAATATGGCTAAAAGTTTCTGTTATCAGTTTAAAATAAATATTTTAGCTCAAAATGTTTCACTCAGTGAAAACAAAGATAAATACCTAAAATTTTCTTCATAATTTATGAGAGAGATTCATAAGTTATTTGTGATGTGTATAAAGAAGTCTTTCCTCAAACCGATGCATTATGTGACCAGTATGAGTAAAAATGATTGTTTCTAATTTTAAATGATATTTTAGTAAAAAAACACAACTGACATACTGAAAACAGAGAAAATGCATTTAGATAGTTTTGATACTTTAGAAAAATGATCCGTGAGTCATTTGTGATGTGTATGAATCAACCAAACCTCAATACGATGAATGATGTGACTTGTATAAATCAATATTTTTCATTTAAAGTTGATATTAATTTTAGTAAAAGAACAAGGTACACAGTCAAAAATAAGATAAATCATTCATATTTTTTAGATATCTTAGAACAAAAATCTATAACTCATTTGTGACGTGTAGGAATCAACCCCATCTCAATACAATGTATGTTGTGACCTGTATAACTAAAAATGTGTCTTTTTTATTAAAAATTGACATTTTATAAATGTATTCTTTCATATTAGTGTTTAATTTATTTCTTTATAGTATTACTAACATAATATTTGTTTTCTTATATAGGTGGAACCTTTTACATGATTTGGGATAATTTTCTAGAAACTAATACCATGGGCGGACATTTTTTAGAGGGGATCACATATATCATTGGATGAAACATTAATTTTTTTTAACTATTTGTGGAATAATTGTAAATTTAGTTATATAAAACATTGTTTTAAATGTTAATATCATTTTTTCCAAACCCTTATATGAGTTTCTTTGTTCTAGTGTGCATTGTTGTGTGCACTACTTTGTTCTTTTGTGTACTGTGTAGGTGATATTTTGTGTAGGTGGTGTGTGTGCATTGTGAACGTTCTAGTGGGTGTGTTGTGATATAAATATCATATCACAGGCAGCTATGCCTATATCAGCACTATTTAGAGAATTGATAAAGTCACTTTTTTAGATCTATTTCTAGTATTGATAAAGTTGTCCTTTACCAGCGATAAAAATAGTGCTGATAAAGGGTATCTTTTACCCGTGCTAAAATAGTGCTGATAGGGGGGGTTATTAGTGCATTTTTTACAGTAGATAAAGGAACCCCTTTATCTTTTCTGCAATTAACAACACTTTTCTAGCACTATTAAAATCTATTTCTAGCACTTTTAAAAGCACTATCTATAGTAGTGTCTTCAATAAATACCATAATGAAATTATAAAGATAATATTTTAATACTCTTTTTCTTAAATCCACCAATACATAGGGTGCATTAGATAATACAATGGTAATTACTATAAAGTAATAATTTCCATATGTTGTGTGAAATATCCCATATTTGGAATATCATCCTTCCTTATTCATAATTAATGATACTCAGAATTAAGATGAATCTTTGAAATATATTTATATCCATCAATTTGATTAAAAAAGTCACCAATATATGGAATACAATACTTTTTATTTATAGTAATGACATTTATTTATACATAATCGATTCAAAACCACATAGAAACATCCCTTTTCTTAACAAAAAATAGGGGATCCATAAGGTGAAACATTAGTGTGAATGAATCCATTATTACACAACTCCTATAGTCAATTATTCAGTTCCACAAATTTAACTATGTCCATTTTGTAGGGAGTCTTAGATATAGGTTTTGTATCAGGGATGAGTATAATAGAAATCTCAACTTCATTCTTGAGTGGATTTCTAGGAATATCTATTTGAAACACATCAATGTATTCCTAAATAATAGGTACATCTTATATTCTATAGAGAACATTCCCACCCATAGGTTGCATATACTCTTTTTCTCCTGGAATTTGATTGTCTAGAGCTACTGGAGGCGAATCAATAAATTATTCAGATGATGACATATCCCCTATAAAGAAAAGGGACACCCACCACCTATGTGAATTGTAATACCCTTATCTTATTAATGATTTTCACATTATAATTTGAAATAAAATTCATACTGAGGATTATATCAAAGTAAACCATAGGTATAATTACATTTTTTTAAATAGGGTATGTCTATCCATCATAATAGGGACTGAAAGAATTATCATTAGTACAATAATATTTGTAAAAGGATTATTGACTGACAAGTCCCTTATTAAGGCTGTTGGGAATGATTTAATGTTCTTAGAAACATGAAGGATATGAAAGAGTGAAAAAATAAAAAATAAAACAAATTCTTTTATAAATTTGATTTTATGACCAAAGAACCTACCACCACATCTTTATGGACCTCAACTTCAACTATAGTAATTGTATAATCTTGACCTTCCCCCCTTTCCACTTCTAAAATTCGTTCCCTTGATGCTTGTGGTAATGGTTTGAATAAAGTCACATCACACTATAGTTTATGTCCTGAATAAAAATGATTTCTTTATTTACCTTTCATTAATGAGTCATATGGACCTTATCTCCTCACTTGTAATAATATCCCATTTCCTTTAATAATTTTCTAGGTTGTTTTTCCCAAAATTATAAAATTATAGAACTCCCATATTTTTTTCTTCTTATTTAACACATTTTTCCCTCAGTGTTCAACCAACTTATTATTTTATTGATTTTCATTGTAGATATAAAACCTAAAAAATTATTTATTTATCTTGATGTAATATGATTCTATTTCATCGTAGGATGAAGTCATTTAAGAGATCGGTTCCCTTTAGAGTTTTGGATTAATCCCAATAATGAAATAATCAATATTGATTTCTAAATTATGTATATAGTCTATTTTATACCTTGATAACCTTGAGAAGCTATGAAAATATTAAAAAACCCTTTAATCCTACTTTATATTTAGGTTGAAGAACTTTTTATCCATTTAAGTTTTTTATCTATACTGAAAATATTTCTCAGGGAATGTCAATTTAAAATTTATCTATTAAATAATTTATATTCTATCATCTTCTTTAATGTTCTAGATTAGATACCACCATTGATAAATATCACCCTTTAAAAAATATACTTAAAAGAAAACCTTTTCCATTTCATTACTTCCCAAATACATGAATATCCTTTCAAGGGACTTGATCTATTGCTCAACTACTAATGAATTATTTGCTCTATAAAATGATGGATTCTTGTGGTGTATAAAGTGACCCAACAAAGGTATATATTGCTTTGGAACAATGGGTTTCTCTATACAGGAAATATTATTTTTCTTAATATAGTTCAATTTCTCCAATATTTCCACGATTTTATTATCTCCAACGGTCATTGTATTGAATTTTTCATTAGGGAAATCCCTACATTGGATACGAGTGTCGACATGATTTCTATTTCTTCCATTAGGCACTATTTCAAAATAATGGAACCCACTTATATTAGCTCATAACAAAATGAATATTGATCCATATAACAATATCTAAAATGTATAAAACATTTTAGGGGTCTTCTTAATGCTCATGCTAGTCATGTTCTTGTAAAATCATGTTCCCAAGGGTCCTACTAAAATTCCATTGATAACAACTGTAATGACATAGACTTTAGTATCCTAGATATGATATTTAATTTATTTAAATGGTACAAGATACAATGTATCATAACATGAAGTATCTTTTAGTTTAGTTGTCTTAGGAGATTATATACATATATTATTTCCATATTACATTGGAAAAATATAATATTACATGAAAAACATTATTTTATCCTTAAAGATCTTTTAAATATTCTTTCTTCATATATCGAGGAAAGGTAAACATAATAATGGGTTATATGATTTTATTATTGAGGGAAACAATTCAATGAAATATATCATGAGTATATAATGAATTAACAATATAGAAGAGTGTATAATAAATACATATTTTATTTAATCAATTACTTGAGCTACAAAATTCATCCATTGAAAATATAAATGTAAAAATCAAATGAATAATAATAACAGAAATATTAATTAATGAAATATATACTGATAGATATCATGATCTTACCATCAATTCCTCATTCCAAGATATCCTGGACCTTACCATAAATACCTTATTCTAAGAAATTTTAATGGTTATGAAGGTATAAACCCAATACCCAACTAATTTGGACAACTATTTATCTCACAAGACCTATTGATGCATTGATAGTACATCTACAACCATGACCCACCCATTAATTACATATGTCTAATAAATTCCTCATATATTGAATCAAAAATACATAATAAAATTTCTATATCAATAAATAAATAATGATATTTAATGAAGAAAATAGAAAATCAATATTTTCCCAATAAATGAAATAACTTTCGTAATATAATTCCTTAAACTGACACCATATTCCATGATGATATATTATTAATAAAATATTTAAATGATAAATATATCTATGATACAACAAAATACAGATATGAAGGATAAAAATAATGTCCAGTTAATAATGGTAAGTGATAGAGAACACGATCACAAGAAACTGAAAGATTTTAAAAGAAGTTTTAGTCCATAAATAAGTAAAAGATGATATAATTCCATCAATTAATCATAAATAATGGTTTTAAATAAAGGAAATTGTTTAAAAATTAGAGAGTAAAATGGAAGTGAAAATTTAGAAAGAAAGTTCCTTACGTATTTTATAACATTGTTTTAAAAATGAATTTACAAATTATTTCCAAAATTCTTTTCAATAATTTTAAAAATAATTCTTTTTATTTTAATATTAAAATTATAAATTTATAGAATAATGGAAAATTATTTTCTTCGATAAACCATAGAATCTGGTAGAATAATCTAAATAGAGAATAATGGTCATGGAGGTTGGAAAACCTGGTCTTGTCGTATCTGTTAATAAGAACATTCCTTTTACACTTTCATAAAAAGTAAAAAAATTATTTGTTCATAAAAATATTTAAAAAGATTAATTTTAAACAATTTTATTGAAAATAAAATTTAGTAGGTAAAATAATTTATTAAACAATTAAGTATAGAAAAAAATTTCTACAATAATTTTATGAACATGGAAAATGAAGAGAAATATTTCTGAACTAAAAGAAAAATAATTTTGGTTTTAGTTAATAATAGTCCTTTAGTATTTTATTAAAAAATATATGAAAAGTATGATAAATAATGGAACCATAGAAATGACCATAGGAGGATAGAATATATGGGGTTTTACAAGAGAAATAGAGGATAATTCTTCTAATTTAAATTTATTATTAAACAATCCTAAATAAGTTTGAGATTGAAAAATAAACCCTTACGACTTTAATAACATTTGAATCAGAATCCAACAAAATGAAAACCGTGAATTGAAACTTTAAATACCCTTAATTAAGATAAATTAATTATATCATAGTTAAAAGGGTCAATGTGTACACTATATAAAATAAATTATCTGAATAATATAAATTATATCTTAATTGAGTGGAATTGAGATGAAAACCCCCTATCATTGTTTTCAGCTAGGACATATACATAATATCCTCATAAATAAACAATTTAAATTTACAATATAGAAAATTCATAACCTTTTAAATCTATTTTTTTATTTTTATGGTTCTTTTATAATCACATGAAATCCATTCATTGTATAGTTCTTGCTTGCATCAACCACCTATAGTTGTTTGGTCAATTTCTCTAAATTTACTTCATTATACTGACTATGGTTAAAGGTGTTATAAAATGGTAACATAAAATACTCAATTTTAATAATTTAATGAATATAATTTTTACTCATTATATTTAATTTTATAGAAATCCACGTTGTATGTTAATAGAAAAACAAACCACATCACGTTGTATTGGTTATAGTCCACACATACGGATGAGAAACATTACCATTTTCTCACAAATAAAAGGATAACAAGGTAGATGATATCATATATTTATAGAATGTTAATTATTTCATAAAAATAATATATATTAATTATTTCTATATTTATATGAATTCAGTGAGATGGTGATGAAAAATGAATTACACCGCTATATGGAGACGATAGTTTGTACGTATACAGAAACAAGATTTTCATTTTCCATAGGAAGTAAATGAGATATAAATTTTTTTACAATTCATATAAAATATATTAATTAGGGTAAATATACTTATGTAATTATGATAATGTGTTTATTGAATATTTTTATGTGGGTTAGGAAGACATGAACTTTAAAATCTCGATAAGAATATACACCTTTTCTTTTGGAAACCTCCTTTATCTCACACATTAAGAGTTATTAAAGTGGTATTTTGGTAACAAAAAGACATATAGAACATGGGAATGGATTTTGGTATGGTATTTGGGTAGTTATTAATCAATATAAATGTCTCAAGAAGTGCATATGAGATAGGAGAGGATGTGTGCTTCTATAAGTGAGGTGGGTGAAAAACTTTTAAATATTAAGAAAATAAAAATATAATAAAGTCACTATGTGGGGAAGGTTGATGTAAATAAGATATATTTCAAATATGGGATGTGATAGGTTTGAAAAGAATCAAACCAATAGTATTTTTAAAAGTTTTTAAGGTTATTTTAACCCCTATATATTCAGTTTAACCCCCTCGTGAATCCTTTCTAACCCTTACCATAGTGATAAATTTTTATCATGGTTATAATTCATTATGAAAAAAATTAAGTTAAAAAAATTATATAATATTAATTATTCTGATTAAAAATATGTAATTAATTTTTCAATATCTAATTTCTATAATTTTAATAAATTACTTTTAATATAATTTCATAAAATGCAATGAAAAACAATTTTATTAAAACATTTTTGTTTAAGCATAAGAATGATTTTATACCAAAATCATATATAATTTTGATTCCCATATAATTAATTAAATTATTTTAATTAAAATTATATTTAATTGAACTTGAAATCAAAACAATACTAAATGAAACCCTATGAAAAATTTATTAAAAGAGAAGGACCAAAAATTGTTCTTATTTGAATAAATACATTACTTAGGTTTTCAAAAGGTTAAACATTGATTTATATGTTTAAAATATGTTTTAAAATAAATTATGTTACTTTTTAAATATATATATTTTCAATAAAAATTTATCATAACATTCATCCCATTATTATTACATTATAATATCATAAAAGTGATAATATTTGTAAAATCAATATTTTTACTATTCACCTAAAAATCAATTATTTATGAAAAATATAAAAAATTTACACTAATATAATTTTGACATTATTAACTAAAAGATAACATTGAATTCATGAAATCAAATTTGTAAAAGTTTGTAATTTTGGTTTTAATCGTATTCTTGAATAAAACTGTGTGCAATATGCTATGTTTTATAGAATAAAATATCTACTTATTATAATTGAAGTTAGGGTGTTATATACCATGAGTTATATTGAAATATAATATAAATAATATTTTTTCAAAGTAAAATATTATATTATGGGATTTTTTTTGAGTCAAACTCAAAATATCCTATGAGCTCCCATACTTGTCCAAATCCACCCATTTAAGTTAAAAAGAAGAATTTTTGATGAATTTAATAAATTAAAAACTAAAAGAATATAATGATAAAATAATTCAATATTTGATTAAAAACACATAAAAACATTGAATTTTTCCATTTTTATAGTTAAATCCATGATATCTTGAAAACTAAAAGTTGTTTAAATTAGCTAAAAATGAAACTTTTATAGAGAATTATTCTTTGAAACACATATGAAAAATAATGAAAAATTATCTTTAATCAAGCCTTGATGGTAAAAAATAGTGTGGGTAACTTGGGAATTCAAAGGCACCACACCATACCTTTCTTGGGCCTAACTAGCCCTACAAGCACCATCCAATCCCAAATAAATTAGGGAATAAAATAACTCAAAAAATAGCTAGTTTCTTTGTCAAGGATTGGCTTCTTGGAATGGTACAACTTACTTAACCCTTGTGGTGGAGTAAAAAAATTGATTTTGGGAATTTACAAGTTTCACATCATGATTTTCCAGGGCCCAACCTTCACCCCATGTTCCATCCGCACCTAGCTAAATTTGAGTGTGAAAGGACTAGAAAATGATCCAATTCCCTTATTGAAGAGTGCCTGCTAAATGTGGTACCACATACCCAAAACCAATGGGAAAACAAAGTGTGGCTAACTTGGTCATTGGGAGGTGTTACACCATGCATTTCTTAGTCCCAACCTTCTCCCCAAGTGTCATTTCCCTCTTGGTAAATTTGAGCATGATAAGAATCAAACATGAGCCAGTTTTCTTTTTAGGGGGTGGTTACCTGATATAGTACCACTTTCCTAGACACATTGAGTTTTAAAATATATTGTGGGTAACTTGGCAATTGGATGGTTCCACACCATGCCTTCCTTGGTCTTAACATTCCCCCAAGCACAATTTCCAACCCAGATAAACTTGATCATGTTGGGACTCTAACCCGAGATAGTATGTGTGTAAATAAAATAATATTATTTATACAATTATATATTTAATATATTAATTTAAATACTTATAATCATATTAATATGCACATATATATATATATCTATGTTTGATAAGATATATCAATATATGTATGGAGTTATGTACAAATACACATGTGTGTGCATCCAAATATTGAAAAATGAAATTTAACACATAGACAAATATATATATATATTCACAACTCCCTCTAAACTATGTATTTATATATATTTGAATAAATATATATACATATATTTATAATTACATTTTTATTATGAATAAAAATATAAACATTTTTATATTTTATAAATATATTTATGTAAAGTATTTATATATTTAAATATATATATTTTATGCATACATGTTTATTTATATAATGTATGTATAAGTATTTATTTAATGTATTTATATAATGATGTTATTTAATGAATCTATATAATATAATTATTATGTGTATTTATATAATTTATGTATAAATATGTCTATATAATATTTTTATATAATGTATTTAAATACAGTTATATAATGTTATTTTAATATATATTATAAAAATTGAGTTTTAATTTTTTTTTAAAAAATTAGAGGGGGTTCTAAACCCCCATTAATATAAATGATTAACAAGGGTTATAAACCAATTATATTTTCTAATATATTTGGTGGTTAAACCGCCTCTATTTCATTATTATTTTTAAATAAATCATTTATATATTTAGTAAAGGTTGACCTAAAACCATTTATTAATTATTTGGAAACAAATTTATAAGGGGTTGTGTATAACCCCTTCTAAAATACAACCAATAATTTACCATTTCTTTTTAGTGTTATAGGAAACCCTAATAGTATTAATTTACTATATTTGGAATATAAATTTGGTTACACATAGCAAGGAAACCCTAATGATTAGGATACCTGAGAAATAAAGTCTCTTTATCCATATAATGGATTGGTTATGGAGATGTCCACTCAACTATACAAGATTTATATATCATATTATTGATGTGAAAATCAACTTAAATAAATAAGTAATATTGGAAACACTATGGAGACCCATATATTAGAAAAATATGGGTTTGAGACCACTAATGGATATGAAGTAATTAAAATATGTAATAATTTCAGCAGGAGCATGATTAATAAATTTCCTTATTAAATAAATGTAATACATGATACTCATATGATAAAATATTCTATTATTTATGAAATAGAACCATCATCATCAAACATTACTTTTTGATCAATATTGGAGAAGGGTATTTTTAACAAAATCAACTTCATAAAGTGTTATAAAATTTTTGGAATCATTGTTAAGAAAGAAGAAAGATTATTTTTGTTAGAGAAACCCCTACATAAGTAGCGTATTGGTGAATGTATTGAAAAAATAAGCCTATATATTTATGGTAATAATTTCAAGGATTCATTTTATGCTTCCAGTCTAATTCTAGTATCCATGGAATCTTCATTATAAAGTCAACAAGAGAAAATGGATGCATTCAAGATAATAAAAAATATGATATGGATCTATCATGAACAAGTTAGGCATGAGAGGTATGAGGTTTCAAATATATTTTTTAATCAAATATGACTGAAGGAACTCTATTCATCACTCATGTACGCAATATGAATGGATATGTAAAATGCTTAGAGATATTGGGGTCTTATTTAAGTGTTTACCGGGATATATATATCATTAAAAAATAATTGTTAGAAAGTTTCTAAAAATTTATGAATAAAAATATGAATGATTTTAATAAAATTTTCCCCTAATATTTTTAAAATTTTGAGGATATATGTACTGAACAAGAGAATTCCAGGTAGTAGTGTTGTGTTGAAAGTAAAAATGGGTAATGTATTAAGTTCTAATAAGAGTAAATATTCAGATTTGGTCATTCAAGACTAAGGGTGGATTCATGGGGGGGGGGTCGTGCATCCATTGTAGTGAAATTATCCATTAGAGGAGGGATTTCTTAGAATTTATGAAAGATTTAAAAAAGAACCTCTAAGAGAATAGTGTAGGTATTGATGTTATATAATTAAATTCATCTATTTTAAAGGGTATATGATAATGAATATACATTGTACAAGTGTTATATATATATATATATATATATATACAGGAGATAAAAACTGAATAAGTATTGGTGGTTAGAGATTATTGTATATGTTTAGGTGATGAAGAAATGGTTTGTACATATAAAAGTTGCTTAAAATGGATTACTTCAAATATTTGTTGGATTATAATAAATATTTTTTATTTAAATATTTTTTTCCTATTATATGATAAGAGGTGTTATTGTAAACAATTATTGTTGAAAATAAATTAGACGATAGTTTTGATATAAATGGTCGTGATTGATCCAAGTCTCCAACATAATTGAAAATAAGATAGGGATATTTTTTTAATCTAAGAAAAAAGAGTTTATCCATGGTATTTGTTAAATATATGTTATATAATATTGGATGGGTTTGTGGGTATCATATTATGATCCTTAATAGTGGGATAAAACCCAAACAATACTCATCCTATCAATGATAATTTTAATGCACAAAGAGATGAAGAACAAAACATACCTATAATGCAGTGGTAGTAGCCTACATCTTGATGTAGTCATCGTGATAACAATCAACTAAGAACCCTACTAAAGCCTCATTCCTAAAAGGGTATTTCATTGAAAAAATGATCTTGAAAGGAAACTTGAGGATTCCCATATGCATAAAGGGGTGCTAGAGCTTTCACTATGAAGTAATCAACAATTATATATGAGAGGATATTTTTGATAGAATTATATGCAATCATTAATAAAAAATAATAGGCATCATATCTATTGATATATCTATCCTCAATGATCTTTATTAAATGAATAACATTGACCATATGTAATGTATTGGGTGGAACCTAGGAATTTCTTCCCATTGGACAATCCATTGAACTCTTTTAATGAATGAAAACCATTATGAACCTACTATTTTTTTAATGGATGAAACTATTTGGGGGAGAGATGCAACAAAAACAACATGCACTAATCTCATACTACACAAGGATCATCATTGTCTCAGATTATATCTCATGCAACCAAATTATGTTAGTACCAACATAATACCAAGATCTGGATTATGAATATGTTGGTTCTAATGTATCCTTAAGATATATGAATCATATTAATATATTTTTAGTTCACTTCCAATAATCTTCCACATTCACTAAAATCTCATAATTTCTTTATTCCAAACACTACAACTCTTTTTTAATCCATCCAAAATCTTTTGGATATTATTTTATTTGGAAATATTCATTTTAGAAAAAACCCTTTGTCCAAAACATTATCCTTATAAGAATTCCTAACTATGTGATTATATGGGACTCATTAGCATTTACAAAATATAAAATCCATATTTCATGGATTTATGCAAAGAACATCCTCTAGTAAAGAATTAGTACTACTCAAGATACAAACATACTTATATCTCATATGAACACATTCACCACAAGGTGTATCATATAAATCATAATTATATTTATATAATCTCTTTTACTATGAAATATATTGACCACTATAGATGGATCGATGTCAATCTAGTATATTCCATATCACCGTTTCCTGATTCTCTAAAATAGACTGACCAAGTCGATGAATACATAACTTGTCATTTATTAGGTAGATGAGTAAATCATATGTCCCCTATCCAAGTATCTAAACTAATCATTTGAATCAAATATGCATAGACATGTATTTCTTTAGTATAATTTAATTAAGGGATATATTTATTTATTTTTCATACAACTGGTGAAATCCCATCTTAGTTATGATTAAAACAATGACATTATCAATAACATACCCAAACCATACTGGATTAACTAAGTCGAAATGAAGTTTGTAAGAAAGTTATAAAATCATGAAGGTTCTAATAATATTTATCTCACTAACCTATGTTAATAAGTATTGATAATAAGAACACACCCCTACATATTTTGATTGCTATGTGACATTCCATGAGGTATAATTTGGGATATCAGTTCACGCAACAAATCTATACTTATTACCTCATACATATATTATTTGTGCACCATATACAACAATTTACTATGAATACATAATTTTATTCAATATAATATTAAAATACCACAAAAACACATTGTACTCTTTGATAATCATCGACTAAGGACTACTAAACATTATAATTTTAGGGGATATTATCATTCCACTAATCATATAAAGTTATATGCAGAACACATTAAAGAATGATAATTTAAAAATCCATTTATTATAATAATATTATAAATTATGAAATAATTACATCAATATTATAAGTATTATATACTAAAATAATCCACACGACCCACATGATTCAGCTATGATAATGGTTTCATCAAAGGATATGAAACATTATCATATGTCGATACCCAACTAATTTCTATATTGTCCCTCTAAATGATCTACTATATGAGGTAGTATTTGTGAAGGATGTTTTTGGTACTTTTTTGAGACTGGGGTTCCTTTTCCAAATAAATAGATCAATTATTCTCAGAGTAAACCTAGATTTCTCCCTTAATGCTTAGAACCACTCAAAGTTTAGTAGTGAACTTCCGAATCCAAATAATTACCTTCAAAAAATATGATGCAACAATATAATTTAACTTTGTTGTTGAGTATAATATAGTGGGTTTTTATAACTATTCTAATCAATAGATCCACTATTAAAGAAAAACATGAAACTATATTATGATTTCATATAATCATTTTGATATTGGAAACTAGAATCCGTGTTACCTTTTACATGATGCTTAAACTCACCTAAAAAGATTAATAACATGTCCTTAGTTATTCTAAATTGATTTAATGTTCTTCATACAAATATGATAAATCTCCCATAGGATTTTATTTATACCTATTAGTTCTAATTATATCACATGATACATTAGGTTGGGTACACAATATGGTAGACATGATAAATCATATAGCATAGACGGATCTTGAATCTTCCTAATATTTTTTTCATGTATCACCGGTAAAGACCCTTTTTAGAGTTATCCATACTAAACATATTTAGAACATTTCCAATGTAAGTGTCCTGAATAATATCAAATATACACTTAGATCTATATATATAGATCATCATAAATAGTATGTAGAGAGCTTCACCCATATACTTCATCAATAAAAATTTATCCATACACATCTTCACAAAGTGAGGTATTGGGATGTAATTTAAGATAAGTAGTTTTTCATACACATAAAATATCAGAAAAACTATAAAAATCCCACTAATATATTTTTATACACATTATGATCCACATTATTTATGAAACCAAACTCTTTTATTATAGAATCAAACTAGATATTCCAACTCTGATAATATTTATTTAGTATTTAAATAAAATGTTATAGTTTTCATACATTAAAAATATCATTTGGTACATCAAAACCATCAAGTTGTTTCATATAAAAATCATTTAATAAATTACCATTAAGTAAATAAGTTTTAACATCCATTTGATATATCTCATAATCCTGGTAAGATTCTATGGAAAGAAAATATCATAATATTCTTGATCAATACTGTAGGTGAAAATGTTTCTTCATAGTCTATACCATGAATTTACTTATAACCTTTTTCCTCAAGCAATTATTTATAGGTTGAAACTCAACCATTAATGTGATTTTTTATGGAAATAATACTTGAACCCTATGGGCCTTAACCCTTTAGGCCAATCCACCAAGATTTATACTTAGTTAGTGTTCATAGAATCCATTTCAAATACCATGAGTTTTAACCATTTATCAGAATCATAAATCTAAATATATTTTTGGTAGGTTTTAGGCTCATATCCTATGATAATTACCCAATCATAATTAGAAAAAATAAATTTATATATCATGAGATTTTAATGAATCCTAAAATACCTTTGACGTTCTTATGTAACATGAGTAATTTATTCTTCTATAACTATTTGTGGAAGAAACCTCAACCTCCATCCCCAAAACAATTCTTGTTTGTTGGTTTTGAACTTCTCCAAGTTTAACTTTACACCCACCAACTCCTTGAATAATATTTTTTTTATCCAAAAGGACACCACATTAGGCTAAAATGTTTTTCATCAATAGGATTCTTTTGATGACAGATTTTGATGGATGGTCTTGCCGATGATATGATTTGATGATGGGGTTAAGTGGTGTTAGGGTGCACGAAATGAGGTGGGTGGGTGACGTGAGGTGGGTGTGTGTCACAAGGAGGAACATAGACTGAGGTGTGATGTTGGCATCTATTTTAATTTGAAATTTGAAATTTGATCATGTAATTTTCTTTTGTTGTGGTTACTGCTCAACCATAAAAAGACTATCTTGAAAATAAAATAAAAGTTTTTTTAGTCAAATAAGGTCACATTGACTCATTATTGATCAAAGCATGTCTAGTAAGGTACAATTTCTCCTCTTATACACACCATTCCATTATGGTGTTATAGGAGGTGTGATTTTTGAATCAATTTCATAATGTCTTAGATGATTAATGAATTCATGGATCAAGTATTCACTACATTGATCTAATTGGAGGACCTTTATACATTTTACAAGTTGAATTTGTACCTCATTATAAAACACTTCAAACATTTCCAAAGGTTCATTTTTTGCAAAACATTTATACCTATATGACTAAAGTTATCGGTAATGTTAAAAAATAACATAAAACCACCACTTTATTGAGTTCTCAGTGGTCTATATATAACTATTTATGAGATCCAATAATCCACTAGTCATTTTATATTTTAAAATAAAAGGATCATTGGTCATATTTCCTAATAAAGAAGATTCATAATTTTCAAATGTTTCATAATCAAATGGTTCAAATAATATATCTTTATAGAGTCTTTGGATCAATTTCTTGTTTATATGTCCACTTCGATAATTCAAAAGGTTGATGGGATTATAATAAATCATAACATTATTATTATGAATATTATAAATAATAATATCCATATCTATAAGTTATAAACCATTTATCATACTCCCAATTCAATAAAAAATCTAATTCTGATATGTAGAAAAACTATTGTTATTAATAGTGAAAGAGAATCCTTTATTGTCCAAACAAGGTATAAAAATCAATGTTTTTATAGTAGGAATATAATAACTAGTATCTAATTCTTGTATTAATATAATTGATAATACTAAACTGTATATATTTAATTCTAATGCAGAAACTCTTTCCTTATTAGGTACACAAATATCTACTTCACCCCCTTTTAATTCCCATATATATTAGAGTCTATGTTTTTCAAAAAATGTGTAAAGAATACACAATATTTAATACCGAAGAATCAATGTTAGTGAAATTTTATTCTATAAAATTCATATTTGGATTTTCATAATTTTTCTCTTTGAGAAAATTTATCAATTCAAGATACCAATATTTAACTATTTTATAGGGTAAACCTATAGGGGATCTTGATATTATTATCACGAAGTAAGGTATAACCAATAATAGATACATATCTATGGGAGAGTATCATATATTATATATTTTTAT
The DNA here is from genome assembly GCA_963277665.1 of Viscum album. Lineage (NCBI taxonomy): Eukaryota > Viridiplantae > Streptophyta > Magnoliopsida > Santalales > Viscaceae > Viscum > Viscum album. Next base: position 1,279,932,345 of record OY728157.1, read on the forward strand.
AAAGGACTTATAATGAAATTAGTAGCACTAAAAATTATTAACCCATACATCATACTTATTTAGTGATCCAAGATCCATGTTTCATCATGACTTACACGAGTTTGAGAAAGTAAATAAGTAATGACTATATCTAGTTGAAAAACAAAATTTTAATCATATCATATATGATTCATGGATATATGTGTGGATAAAATTCCTTATCCAAATAAATTAAATATATTTACTAAACTCTATTAATTTGGTATCATAACCGTTACAGTTTCCCATCTAGTGTAACCCAAATAAAATTCCAAAAAAGGAACCTAACTGTCAGAGTCACCTTTTTAGTTTTTTCATTATAGAAGATAATTTATTGGTACATAACCATTAGGTTCACCCATACTAAATAAAAAAGGTCTTGAAATGTTCCTATTTGAAAGGAATATCACACTAAGTATTTTATAGGGTTTTCTTAAAAGACTCACCAAATTAATATACATCATATTCATATTAATTTTTGTAACTATTACATCACATGAAACATAAATCTTCTCTTATTTTATTCCTATGTGAATGTGTGATTCTTGTGATTTAGTTTTGGAATCCTTATTCCATCATAAAAATTAATGTGTTCACACCACATTAAGTTGTAACATTTTAAATCCCACAGGACTATGTTACTTACCCAAAAATAGAAGCTAGGTATATTTATATTTATATGAATGCATATCATGTATATGGTACATCAAATTTTCAAGTAAATTAATAGATGATATTGAAAATATCTATATGACTAATCCCAAAACTACATATATCTAACCCCTAATTTTTCCCGAATAAGGAATAAGACTCTAGGATGTGAGGTAGTTCGACTTAAAGTCTCTCTCCCCATAGAGACTTTACTTAAGAGAGAATTAAATTCATAATAATTCCAATGCCTAATATTCAAAAAATATATTCGATAAACTGTTCTCAAGATCACAAATATAAAAAAAATTGAGGCCAAGCTAGATAAAAATCTAAATCTAATGATATTGTACCTACCTGACCTGAATTTTACTTCTTTTATTCGGAAAAAACCTTTAAGAAAATGTGAGAACCCAAGATAGTACAAACGAAAAGAATCAAACATCATAAGAAATAGATGAACCATTGAAATATAATTTAATTCTTTTAAACATGGTATTCCTAAGTAATTTCCAAACTAGTTGATTTAACTATAAATCTGGATCATCATTAATATGGTATTTGAACCAGTCATCCAATTTCTCCCATGCTTGAATGAACTCCTCCATGGTTAACTTCCCTATCTTGAATACACTTACAAGAATAAAATATTTCTTATTAATACACACCAATTTTACCTCATTAGTCTAGAAACATATAAATATTTCCATAATCTTATCACCAAAATATTTATATGATTTATTGGATGTGTTTGAAAGAGCGCTATCATGGGCGCCCTCAAATGATTAGTGTGATTTTGGGGTACTTAGGTGCAGTAGAGTTTCTGACCATGGTCGTCTCTCAAAGGAGGAAGTGAATTTGACAACTTATTAAAGGTATTCTAAAAAAATAAAATATAATAGAATAAAAAAACTACTTTAATGTATTGGGGTTTGTTATAGTTTATGAATCTATAGGAAGTTTCCTGGAATAAGATTGTATTTTTTTTGTTTTTAGTTATGAAATGAATTTCGATTAAAAAGACACAACAAGAAGATATTTTTTTTAGAAAATATTTTAAAAGGCGTAATCAATCTAACTATAACTATTCACTCTATTATTAATAATTATAATTTAAATTAAAATTCATTTAATTATGATCCCTAAATTTGTTAAATCCCGAACCCTATGAGAATTAACTTTACCACGATGATGATGTGAATTTAACCCTAGGCTAACTTCGGAACATGCAATCGCAGCACCCTGCTTTGATTGATGTTCTAAGATTCGATTATGGTCAGTGGTAAATTAAGGCACATAACCACTCTGGAAATGAGGATTAATTAAGTTGAGGGATTGTATTTTAACTCTACAAATTGATCCCGCGTGGTCTTGTATTACAGATTAAGATCACGCTCTCACAATTCACACAAATCCTGACCTCGCGCGTTTTGTGTTAATTGTTCAAGTGCTCACTTAGTTTCTTCTAATTTGAAAACTCAATTAATGGATCATGTTGAGTGAATTATAGGATATCATTGATTCAAAATAAATGAATGAAGAAGGTGAGAGGTAGATCGATTACTAAAAAGAACTACTCTTCAATGGGCGGTGTTGTCATCATAGAAGCGAATTGCACTTGCAACGGTTTAGAAAGGGTATAACCCAATCACTCTTATACTCTTGAGTTCCAGACCAAATAGGAAGATTAATTAAGAATAAAAATGAACAAAACATAGTAAAGAAGAATAAATTAAAGAAGAACAGAGAAGTTTATTAAGAAAACACAAACAAAACAACATGAGGAAGAAGAACAGGGCTTCGACGAAGGGATCCTTGCTTCAAAAGCTACCCTTATTGAATTGATTGGATAATTAGAGTGGAACCTCTTATACTCTTCCCTAAACTTCTTAATTCACTTTCCAACCCCACCAAATGTGAAAAAATCCAATTTATAGAGTGGTGGGGGAGGCTAGGTTCAAAGTGGTTTCAAGTGTGAATGGGAAATCTCGGCCAAATATTTTATGCCAAATTTTACCGCCAATTAATCCACCAAAACACATGAATTGTCCGGACTTATAGATGGATAATATGAGAGGATATGGTTTCTATATATACTATAAAAATTTGGGCTCAATCCAAGCCCATATGAATGAGTTCTGTCTTAAATACAGAAGCTTTTCCATTTTGGCATGTCCAACCCACCTTTGAGTTTATGACCCAATTACTCAATCCAAATGCATTTCTTTGATCAAGTGTCCTGAATAAAAGTTGTAGAAACTTAAGTTAGGAACACTGTTACGAAATATAAAATTCAAATAAAAAATATAAAAATATTTATCTTCGAAATACTACAGTGTATTATAAAGGGTAAAACTAGAATTTTCACCAAATTTTCAAATAAATGATCAAATCCCAAATATTTTATAAATAAACATATTTAACACAATGTGAGGAAATTATATCATTTATTATCAATAGAATATTTAACAAAATAGTGTTTTATCAACTCCCCCACACTTACCCTTTTGCACTCCTGGGAAAAACCTCATGTCAAGTAAACATCAATATCAAATCAAAAACAATTATAAAACAAATATCATTGGGATCCATCAATTCTACACCAAGAATCAAAAGATATGATGCCTCATAAAATACCTTATTTCAAGTTCTCCATTTATATCATTCATTATATTTCAACTTCATTTATCCCCCCATGCACAAAACACTTACCTCGCTTGAATTTTCTCTCATCACACAAATATTAATTTTTTTGCAATGTCTTTCTCATCTAAACTCATAAAAGGGTCACCATAGGCTTGATAAATTTCTAAATCGCCACCAGATGCGATTCAAGGACATATATTTATCATGGGGACTTTTTAGGGTTGTTCTATGGCTTTCGGTTGGTAGAATTTAGATGTGAAAAATTTTGAGGCTGAAGGAGGAGGGCTTGACTCTTTTTGAAGCAAAATTGAATTAATCTAATTTTCACTTAAATATAGTCTTCTCCTCAATCCCCATAGTATCAATTTAGCTCCATCATCATGAAAAGTTGTGAAAATTTTACACCATTCATCATTTCAGCCTAAAAAATGTCAATATTCTCAAACATGATTTTCTTGCAAGCTCCAGATAGGCACAACTTTATACCTCAATTAGAAGCTCCAGAAAAGGCACAACTTCACTTGTCATGAAAGCTCCAGAAAAAGCACCGATTTCAATATAATTATTTTCTTCATCAGAAAGCACATCTCTTCAAAATTTAATTTTCCACCCAAAGTATCACAGAATGTGGTAGCACAACACAAGATAGCATCCCCCCACACTTAAGCTCAACTAGATTATGCAATTTCACTTCAAGAGTTGGTTGGATAGGGAAAATTGGCTTGTAATGCGGCTAACCTAACAGGATGTGCATGGATTCTAAGGGATAAAAGGATTAAATGTTTAAGGTAGGCCATTATAAAAGAGGATTCTTTGAAATAGGGGCTTTAATACGAAACAAATTCCTAAATCATTTAAACATAAGTACCTTAAACCCTAAAGTTTTGACAGGAATAGATCAAATTCTGGTTAAATCAAGCATGGTTTAGTTCTCTCAAGAAGTGAGGTGAATGTAAAGTATATGAAAATAATGGTTCAGAAGCCTCACAAGAAAGTGATTTCAAATATAAAGACAGCGAGATGTGGCATGGGATTCAAGATTCATTGTACTTTTCATGAAATTACTAAATATTTGAACTTGAAACAAAGTCATTTTAGCATTCATTTAATCTTAGTTTCATAGGATAAATAGTTTCACTCATTTATATGCATTTCAAAATTGTGATGAGAATCATTTAAGCTCAAAAATTTCCAAAACACAAAGAAAATTGAAAAATAAACACACAAAATTTGAAAAACACACAATTTTTTTTGGTTTTTTTAAATAGGAAAACAATTTAAATTACTAAACTAAAAGGTTCCCTCCCCCACACTTAAAATATTGAATTTTCCTCAATGTGAACCCATGAGATGATATATGCACATGAAATGCAGAATTTTTAAATAGGACAAATAATATAAAAGTGAAAGGGTTAGGAACATCCTGTTATGCTCAAGTGATGATGGGGTCATGCAGTGTGATAAAATCCACTGCATTAGTAGGAAGTCCCTCAATGTATCTTTTCAAACGTTTCTAATTGACTATAAAGCTCCTTCTAGTGTCCTCCTGTGTGATCTCCACTCCACCATAAGGAAAAACATTAGATATAATATAAGGACCTAACCATCTGGAACGCAACTTACCAGGCATCAGCTTCAGTCGTGAACTATAGAGAAGGACTTTCTCTCCAACATGAAACTCCCTTTGTTGGATCATTCTATCATTAGATGCTTTTGATCTTTCCTTATAGAGCCTTGATTTCTCATACGAAGACAATCGAATCTCCTCAAGCTCTTGAATTTGTAGCTTCCTTTGGATTCCATCTTGGGCCAAATCCATGTTACATTGCTTTATAGCCCAATAAGCCTGATGCTCCACTTCCATGGGGAGATGACATGCTTTCCCAAAAACAATCGGAAATGCGGACATACCAATGAGTGTCTTGTATGCTGTCCTATAATCCCACAATGCATCATCCAAGTACTTTCTCCAATCCTTCCTATTTGGCTGCACAGTTTTCTCCAAGATTTGTTTCAACTCACGATTTGAAACCTCAGTCTGGCCATTTGTTTGAGGGTGGTATGGTGTTGATGTTTTGTGTGTCACCCCATACTTTAGAAGAAGGGAATCAAGATTCCGATTGCAGAAATGTGTCCCTTGGTCACTGATGATAGCCTTTGGTACTCCAAACCTGCAAAAAATTGGCGCCTTCACAAAATCCATAACAACATGAGAATCATCAGTGCTGGTGGCCTTGGCCTCCACCCATTTTCTCACATAATCAACAAAAACCAAAATATACAAGAAACCATATGAACTTGGAAAATGACCCATAAAATCAATGCCCCGCACATCAAAAATCTCACAAAATAGTATGGGTTGTTGGGGCATCTCATGTCTCCTAGAAATGTTCTCAGTGTGTTGGAAACGAGAGAATGACTTAAAAAACACATGGGCATCATGGAATAAGTTAGGACAATATAATACAGAGTCTAAAACCTTCCTAGCTATCCTTTGGGGTCCAAAGTGTCCACCACAAGCAAGTGTATAACAGAAATAAAAAAACAGACTCAAACTCATGATCAGGAACACACCTCCTAATGACTTGGTCACTACACATGCGCCATAGGTGAGGATCATCCCACACATAATACCTAGACTCGCTTTTTAATTTTTGGACTTGATGGTTCTTCAAATTTGTAGGTATTTCAGAGGAAATAATGTAATTAACTAAATCAGCATACCAAGGATGCATACCTGAGATAGTATAGAGATTCTCATCGGGGAAAGTGTCCCGAAGTGGTACCTGGTCCAAGGTGTCACCCTCTATTGTGTGATTAATCCTACTCATGTGGTCCGCCACCAAATTATCTGATCCCTTCTTGTACTTTATCTCAATATCAAATTCCTCAAGAAGGAGAATCCAACGGATAAGTCGTGGCTTTGCATCTGGCTTCTTTAAGAGGTACCTCAGAGCTGCATGGTCAGAAAAAAACTACTTTAGAGCCCAATAAATATGAACGGAATTTATCTAAATCAAATATGACAACAATAAACTCATTTTCTGTGGTAGTGTAGTTGATTGGGCTGAATCCAATGTTTTTAATTCATAGGCAATCACATGTGAACGTCCTTCCACCCTCTGAGATAAGACGGCTCCAACTGCAAAGTTGGAGGCGTCACACATAAGCTCAAAAGGAATATCCCACCGTGGGGGTTGTATGATAGGTGGAGTGGTCAGATGTTGTTTTAGATCATCAAATGAATTCATGCAAGAAACATCAAATACAAAATCAGAATCCTTTTGAAGTAATCTTGACATAGGAAGAGAAATCTTACTAAAATTCTTGATGAAGTGCCGATAAAATCCTGCATTTTCTAGGAAAGATCTAACATCACACACACATGAAGGATATGGTAAGGCTGAAATAATATCTACCTTTGATCTATCAACCTCTATCCCATGTTTTGACACTACATGCCCTAAGACAATGCCATGCTCTACCATGAAATGACACTTTTCAATGTTCAGGACCATATTCTTCTCAATACAATGATTAAACACCTTTCCCAAACTTTTTAGACATTCATCAAATGAGGATCCATACACTGTAAAATCATCCATAAATACCTCCATGCATGTCTCAATAAAATCAGAAAAAATACTCACCATGCATCTCTGGAAGGTACCTGGGGCATTGCAAAGTCCAAATGGAATCCTCTGGTAGGCAAATGTACCAAAGGGACATGTGAATGTAGTCTTCTCCTAATCTGCTGGAGCTATAGGAACCTGAAAATATTCATAAAGTCCATCCAAGAAACAATAGTGTGTCTTCCCAGCTAGTCTCTCAAGCATCTGATCAATAAATGGTAAGGGGGAAATGGTTTTTACGAGTGGAATGATTTAGTTTCCTATAATCAATACACACACGCCAACTCTTTTGTACCCTCATTGGAACTAACTCATCTTTCTCCTTTTTAACAATAGTAACACCACTTTTCATAGGCACAACCTGAATAGGACTTACCCACTGAGAATCTGAAATGGGAAAGATTATACCAGCCTCAAGGAATTTCTCAACTTCTTTTTTAACAACTTCAAGGAGGGTGGGATTGAGTCTCCTTTGTGGCTGTCTCACTGGTTTAACCCCATCCTCCAAGATAATCATATGCATGAAAATGGAGGGGCTAATACCTGATATGTCAGCCAAGGTCCACCCAATCTCCCTGATGTTCTCCCTAAAAATATTCAAAATCTTTTCTTCATGTTCAAAAGGGATATTGTTATAAATGATAATAGGTAATCTCTCACCACTCAATAAGTATGAGTATTTCAGATTTGGGGGCAATGACTTGAGTTCTAATGAAGGAGGGTGTAGTATGGATGGAGACATTGAAGGAACTGAAATATGTGCACAAAGAGCATCAGTATCGGAATATACATCATCAAAATCAGATAATAAAGCATCAAATCCATCAGCATACTCAATATCCATGTCATAATTAGAGTTCACATGATCAAAATCAGAGTATGATTCCATTTCAAAATGAAATCTAATAGAGTCTTTTGCATTAGAAATAGGTGTGGAAGTATTCTTAGACATCAAACTAGAACCAATACTCATAATCTCCCTAATCATAGAAAAATCAAATTCCATGGGGTTTTTATTTGGTGGTTCAAAATGGTAGATAACAAATGCAGAGTGATCCTCTGAGGGGTACTTCATGGAATCCATAACATTAAATATCACAACTTCATCTCCAAACTCCATGGAAAGTGTACCCTCATTGACATTTATGATAGTTTTTGCAGTTTTGAGGAAGGGTCTACCTAAGATTATGGGATCATGAGAACATACCTGATTGTCCTCCATGTTAAGAACGTAGAAATATGCTGGAAAGATCATATCTGTTACCCGGACAAGTACATCCTCAAGGACTCCCGCTGGATATGTTGTAGCTCTATTTTCCAACTGCACCACTACTCTTGTTGGCTTCAACTCACCAACCTTCAAGGAAGAGAATACAGAGTGAGGCATCACATTTATTGAAGCTCCTAAATCACAAAGAGAATCAGAGAAGTGAAACTCCGCTATGGTACATGGGATGGTGAATGTACCTGGATCCTTGCACTTTGTCGGCATTGCTAGAGTTTGTGTAATGAGTGCTGACACATTCCTTCCAAGATTGATCCTCTCCTTTTCCTCGAGACCTATTCGATTGGTGCAGAGTTCTTTTAAGAATTTGGAATACCTTAGGATTTGTTTAATGGCTTCAAGTAGAGGAATATTGATCTCCACATGATTGAATGTGTCCAAAACCTCCTTTTTCATTGCTTCTTTAGCCATCTTCTTGGTTTGAACAACCCTGTTTGGAAAAGGAAGGGGTTTAGGAGGAACATCATCAATCTTTTTCTTAACATTATCTTTCTCCTTGTATTTCACATCAGTTGGTATGGAATGCGTCTTCTCTGGAGTAGAGGTGAATCCTAGTGGAATGGTAGGTACATATGCATCGTTCATTTGATTCCTAATTCTCAATGTGATGGCACTAACATTCCCCTTTGGATTTGGAGTGGGTTAGGAAGGTAGATTTCCGGAATTATTACTTACAAGTTCATGGAGGGTGGTGGCAATCTGGCTCATTGGAGTCTTTAACTCCCTCAGTTCTGAACTTTGACTCTTCATATCATTTTTTTGATTAAGAATAATTTTCTTCAAAAGATCATAAATATTAGAATCTATATTTTGTGGGGGATTCTCTTGTTGTTGGCTTGTTGATTCTTGGGATTCAAATATTATTTGGGGTTGTTAGAAACCCTGCTGGTAAGGCGGAGGCTGCTGGAAGTTTTGTTGAAAGGGTGGCCTTTTTTGTTGTCTAGAGCTATACCTCATGTCCGATTGATCTTTCCACCCTTGGTTGTATGTTAGATCAAACTTCTTTTGGGGATATAGTTGTTTTTGTTGTTGCTGATATGGTCTCCCAGGGAACACTGCTGTACAATCCTCTATCTCCTATAGTTGTGGGAAACAGTCAGTTGGGTGGCTTATCTTAGTGCAAATGCCACATGGCCTTAAAGGAGTGGGTTGGGATTTCTTTTGAGCCAAATCAATCTGCCTCACCATATTGGTCAATTATTCCAACTTTGTATCAATCAAATGACTTTCAAGAGAAGAATGACTTACCTGATGTACTCCCCTGACATGTGGTGTACCTCGATCACCAAATTGTTGGGAGTTTTGGGCAATCTTGTTGATCAATGCACGTGCGGCTGCTAGTGTCTTGTCCACCAATTCCCCTCCTACTACGGCATCCACCATGATTCTCTCCATAGGTGTGAGTCCTTCATAGAAGTACTGAATAAGGAGTTTCTCACTGATTTAGTGATGTGGATAGCTTGCACACAACTTCTTGAATCTCTCCCAATACTCATACATTGACTCTTCTTGGGCTTTATTGATCCCCAATATCTCCTTTCAAATGGATGTAGTCCTTGATGCTGGAAAAAATCATTGCAAGAAAAGACGTTTATAATCATTCTAACATGTTACATCTTCAGGTTGCAAATAATACATCCAATCTTTTGCAGCTCCATCAAGTGAGAATGAGAATGATCTTAATTTGATTTGATCTTCAGAAAAATTTCTTGGTTTAAGGGTTGAGAAAACCACATTAAATTATTTAAGGTGTTTGTTTGAATCCTTACCAGATAATCCATGAAACTTTGGAAGAAGGTTAATTAATCCATATTTCAATTCAAAGTCCGATTTGAGATTCAGGTATGCAATACAATTTGGTTGATAGTTAATATCAAGTGCATCCAATTCTTGAATGGTTCTATTAAGTTAATTTCCATTATTTCCAGCCATTGGTTCCTCTTTTATGTTTTAATTTGAATTTCTTCCAATTTCAATGTTTATATAAGAGAGGAATTCACCAACTGGTTGAATATTGAAACTTCCCGTAGACTGAGAATGTCTGATTTGAGCCCTATGACTACGTTCAATTTCAGGGTTAATATCTAAGAGATATTCAAGTTTAGTTCATGTCATAAATCAAATAAATATGAAAAGAATGAAAGTATAACATAGTAAAATAAAAATGAGAAGTTTGATTTTATGGTCCAAAAAGGAAAGATGAGGATGAAAAAAATGAAAACTTGAGAAAGGGGAAAGATGAAAGAAAGAGGTGAAGAAAATAATAAAATGAAAAATAAAAGAAATACCTCTAAATGGTTGAATAAATTACTTGCCTCCTCATAAACTGATCCAATTTGAAAGAGCGCTATCGTGGGTGCCCTCAAATGATTAGTGTGATTTTGGGGTACTTAGGTGCAGCAGAGTGGCTGACCAAGGTCATCTCTCAAAGGAGGAAGTGAATTTAACGACTTATTAAAGGTATTATAAAAAAAAATATAATAGAATAAAAACACTACTTTAAAGGATTGTGTTTTTTCATAGTTTATGAATCTATAAGAAGTTTGCTGGAAGAATATTGTATTTTTTTTTGTTTTTAGTTTTGAATTTAATTTCGATTAAAAAGACACAACAAGAAGATATTTTTTTTAGAAAATATTTTAAAAGGAGTAATTGATCTAAATCTACCTCTTCACTCTATTATTAATAATTATAATTTAAATTAACATTCACTTAATTATGATCCCTTAATTTGTTAAATCCCGAACCCTATTAGAATTAACTTTACCACGAAGATGATGTGAATTTAACCCTAGGCTAACTTCGGAACATGCAATCGCAACACCCTGCTTTGATTGATGTTCTAAGATTAGATTATGGTCAGTGGTAAATTAAGGCACATAAACACTCTGGAAATGAGGATTAATTAAGTTTAGGGATTGTATTTTAACTCTACAAATTGATCCCGCGTGGTCTTGTATTACCGATTAAGATCCCGCTCTCACAATTCACACAAATCCCGACCTCGCGCGTTTTGTGTTAATTGTTCAAGTGCTCACTTAGTTTCTTATAATTTGAAAACTCAATTAATGGATCATATTTGGTGAGTTACAGTATATAATTGATTCAAAATAAATGAATGAAGAAGGTGATAGGTATATCGATTACTAAAAAGAACTACTCTTCCATGGGTGGTGTAGTTATCGTAGAAGCGAATTGCACTTACAACGGTTTAGAATGGGTATAACCCAATCAAGCTTCTACTCTTGAGTTCCAGCCCAAAGAGGAAGATTAATGAAGAATAAAAATGAACAAAACATAGGACAAAAGAAGAAATTAAACAAGAACAAAGAAGTTTATTAAGAAAACACAAACATTATAACATGAGGAAGAAGAATAGGGCTTCAACGAAGGGATCCTCGCTTCAAGAGCTACCCTTATTTAATTGCTTGGATAATTGGAGTGGAACCTATTATCCTCTGACCTAAACTTCTTAATTCACGTCCCAACCCCACCAAATGAGAAAAACACCAATTTATAGAGTGGTGGGGAGGCTAGGTTCAAAGTGGTTTCAGGTGTGAATGAGAAATCTCGGCCAAATATATTATTCCAACTTGCACCATCCATTTGACCACCAAAACGCGTGAATTGGCCATCCTTACAGACGTATACTATGTGATAATATGGGTCCTCTATCTCCTATAAAATTTGGGCCCAATACAAGTCCATATGAATGAGTTATGTATTAATTACAGAAGTTTCTCCATTCTGGCGTGTCCAGCCCACCTTTAACGTTATGGCCCAATTACTCCATCCACATGCATTCTTTTGATCTAGTGTCCTGAATAAAAGTTGTATAAAATTAAGTTATAAATACTTTTACAAAGTTTCAAATTCAAATAATAAATATAAAAAGATTTATCTTCGAAATACTACAATGCACTATAAAGGATAAAAATGGAATTTTCACCAAATTTTCAAATGAATGATCAAATCCCAAATATTTTATAAATAAACATATTTAACACAATTTGAGGAAATTATATCATTTATTATAAATAAAATATTCAACAAAATAGTGTTTTATCAGTGTTCCTCCAATATTTCTTCATCAAATTGAATAATTCATTCCCACAACTTCCCTTCCCCAATAACCTCAACCCAGTCATTGTTAAATGTGTTAGAGTAAATGTTAATCTCCATTGAAGCCCCAAAAAGGATTCCTCCCTATTCCTTTGAATTATATTTTTTGGAGAATCTTGTCTCCATTGGGTGGGGTAAGTAGGAATAGACCTTTCACCCTTTTGACTTCTGTTATTTAATTAGGATACAACTTCCTGCATCTTGGTTTACCCTATGACCCTTCTTTCTCCTTGGGATGAGAATCCATCTATCATGAAATTCATATTCATAATCCTTTGAAAGAGTACAAGAAGACTCATCACTATATTCTTTAATTTGGAAACTATGCTCTTCTATTATACTCTCTTCCCAAGCTACGTTGTCCTCCGTCCCTTCACTCAACAACCCTTCAAATTGATTGTACAACATAATAGCTAACACCTGTCTTCTATTTAGAACCTGATTACCTATTGTTTGGAGTGTCTAAAACTGATCACATGTTATTACTCCATTTATAACCTCATGATAAACTTGAGAAGGTCTAGGTCTCCTAGGTACTGTCTCCTCCCCTGACCGAATAGCCTCAGCATATGAAGTAGATTTGGGATCAATATTGTTTTGGTCCAGCTTTTAAGGATTACAAGTCCCATTAGAATCACCTGACACTGTCAGGATTTTCACCTTCCTAGCATGGTAAGGATGTATTATTCTACAAAAATACAAATATTTCAGATGAAAGGACACATGAAAATCATTTTACCAAGGAGTAACATCCTTTGAGACATGCAATATTGGCGCCTCTTTCTGGATGATACGAACCTTCACCATATCACTATTTCCTAACTATTTCACCACAAGGTCTCTACATGATGAAGAAAAATCCTAGAAATTTATACCAATCTCCTTTCCAGCTTGCAAAGGGTGTTACTCTCCTATGGTGTCCACTTGGAGGGCCACCCGAGATTTCCTATCAATTCCTTGCCTGCAACTATGGGAATCATGTCCAAGATGCCTACATAGTAAAAAAATGAGACCCAAGACTCATAGGGGACCTTTTGATCCGACCACATATCACCTTCAATCACAATACTAATAGATTCCATATGGTCTTTGGAAACTTCAACTTCAACATAGATCCTCGTAGAAACTGTATGACATATGGAACGAGTATGATGATTCGAGCATAAGTAGCATCCCAAAAATATTTCTGATCAATAGTATAATACCCAGATTCTAGAATAGTTGTGGAAGTCCTGGGAGGGAAAAAAATTCCATGATAGGGGTATCAGACATAAAGTTAAAATAAAAAGACCACGTAAATATAGAAAATTGGGAACCTGAAATGATGCGTAGAGCGTTCTGCCAAGTAGATATTATGTCATATTCTGTCGAAAATTGGACCAGGAAATGACTTTGGTCTAAAATACCAACAATCTACCAATATTTAAGTTTCCAAGAATAAAAAATGAATTGGTCAAATACAGCCACAAAAATTTATCCCATATCGAAGAGGGCCACCATTGAAATATCCAACAATGCAGAAGCATTCGTGAAATCTAAAGAAGAAATAAAAACTGAACGAACCCCATCCACATAAGACTGAACTTTGAGGGAAAAATCTATGGAAGGGAACCTAGGGAGAAGATAGGGATCTATAAATTTTTTTAAAAAGGGTAGGATGAGGAAAATGAGGAATAGGTGGGGGACCATCCTCACCCCCATGGTCAGAAAGGGCCAAGAAGGGGAGGCGATGACCCACCCTTCAGCTAGGCAACCATCACCATCGATTCTAGACCAGGTGGGGTTTTCCAAATTATTCCTAGAAATTAATTTAGTTATCTATCTCATATAATAAATACATGACATAAATAAAGTATAAAAAATATTAAAATTTAATAAATAATATATAATAATGAATACTATAAAATAATAAAAAATTAAATAAACATTTAATATAATATTAGGAATAAATAATAATTTTAATATATAATATTAGGAATGTAAATAATAAGTTTTTAAATCCTAATTTCACTTATCATTTATAAAAAATTTATAAATTATAATAAAAATTAATTAAATATTTTTTTTTAATTTTAAATACTTATACCTAGAAATATGTTGAAACTCAATTTTTTTTTGTGGATAGAGGGATAGTGTAAGTTGGACTTGAGATAAATAGAGTAGGGTAGTGTAGGATAGATCACCACTATGTTGGGAGATATGATGATAGTGGTTGTGTAGAGGGGTGGTTGGTTGAGAATTAAATGGAATAACTATAGTACATACTGGTTGATAAAAAAAATCTCCTCGAGGGAAGTTTGATATAGGATACCTTCGTCCAGAAAATTTTATTCAATTAAATAGAATCTCCCCTCATGTTATACTAAAAATCAAATAAATTCTTTGTTAATACAACACATTGCGTTGACACTCAACACAATTCTAGGCATGTGAAAAAAAGTTCTCTATTTTTCATTGTGTGAGATGTAGGATATGTTCACTACTTAATGTATGATTCACTTCACATTATATATTATGTTAACAACATACAACAATAAATTCCCCTACCCCACATTATGTTAACTATTTAATATAATAATAATAGGATCACCCAATATTATGTTATTATGTAATGTGACTTTAAGAGTGAGAAAACTAGTTATGTTTCAAAAAGATGTTTATCATTTAATAAGGAAATAATTTTTTTGATTTGATAAAGAAGAAGAATATGATAACACTGATGGGTTTTATTTGATCATCTAATGATCCCTAGAATAAATATAAAACCCAAATATAACCCAATTTACCATTTACAGTATCACTTTTCATATAGCTAAAGAACATAACATACATGTAATGCAGTAGTAGTAGACTGTGTCTCAATAGATCTAGCTTAAAGATTATCAACTAATCTTCATTAGAAATCCTATTGATTTTGAGGGAATCACATTGTAAAGATGATCTTGGTACGTTACCTGAGGATTCCCATATTCATGAGGGGATTCTAAAACCTTTACTACGAAGTGATGGATATTGATATGGGAGAACAGAGTTTTAGAAGGACCACACGAAATTATTTATACAAAAAATAGGGATCATATCCCATTATATATTCATTTTTTATATTCTTTATTAAACGAATACTTTGGTCATATGTAATGCATTGAGTGGAACTCGTTTGTTACTTCCAGTTGGAAAATTCATTGAAATATTACAGTAGAGGAAAATAATTATAAACCAACACTTTTGTTGATAATTAATGAAACTGTGTGGTCATAGAATATGTAACAATTCCATGCACTAAGCCCACACTACATTGGGTGTAATGTTCCCTTGAGTTTCATCTCATATAACCAAACTATGTTGGGACCTATGTAATATTGGGATCTATCTTTAGGATAAATTAGTTCAAATTCATCCTTAATCTATATTCATTATATGCATATGATTTTAGAATATTTCCAATAGCCCTACCTCTTTACAATGGCCTATTTTAAATAATAAATCTTATTTTTATAATATTTCTCCAAACTCATAAAATACCATATGAGATATATTATTCAATAATTTATTCCGTAAATATTTTAAGTAAAGGGAAAAATGTTATTTCGAAAACAAAAAAGTGTTTTTGTATCTCATAATTTTATTTTAGATAAAATATAGTTTTCAAGAAATTAGTGGGAGTATGTTTAAAATTATATAAGTTGAAAGTATAATAAATAAAACATTAAACTATTATAATTTAAAGTGAATGTCACTTGATATCCTAAAAGTGTTTAAGGTATATTGGGAATGAAATATAATTGAAAGAGTTATATTTATTCATGTTAATGATCTTAAAGGAGATTTATAAAAGAAATGATCCAAGATGATGATAATGAACTTTTATAGAGTTTTAAGTATTCAAAAAAATTATTAACATCATAAATTCTAACATTGTGAAGTAAATAATTTTGAATACTTTGTTCAAGGAGTTTAACATTAGTAATATGATTCCAAGTCTCAATATTAGTCAAACAATATTTCTTCATAGATTCTACTAAATGTATTTAAAGAGATATTTTATTTTATGGCCACAAAAAGTTGTTTCCCTAATTACATATATATGAAATCATTTTAAAAAAACCATAAAGTGTAGCGAACATATGGTCTCTCTAGTGGAATATCATATGAGGTATGATATATGTTAGTTTATAGGTATACATTTTTGGTGGAGTTAGACTATCCATGATGGATAAATTTCAATCATTAGGTATTGGGTTTTATTACTTATTGAAATTGAAATTTTCTTTCCACTATATATAGTCACCTTTTTTACATTAGAATATATTTAATTTTGAATTTGGTTTTATGAAATCAGTATTTTCAATTAAAAAATGCCAAATCAATAAGAAATTAACATATAAAAGTCAGATAGTTTCCACCACAATATCATAACCATGCTATTTCTCAGAGAGATTATGGTTTCCTATGATTTATATTAACATGATGAAGGTTTTTATTTCATTCCTTTTATTTTACACCATCTCCTAGATTCTACCAAGATTTAACCTATGAATCTTCTTCCTTCTAGCCTTTTCCTTATCATTTCCTTTAGTTTTCTTCTCACTATGGGATGGAAAATATTTGTCAAATATTAAATTTCCCATTACCTCTTAATATATTTTCCTAGATATATTAGTTTCCCACTATCCTCTTCTCTTTTGATGTTTTCTTTTTTATTTTAGGAATGTCCCAAATTTCGTTTGGTATGGTTCTTAATTAGGTTCAAAGTTCAATCCCTCATTTTTGGTTCTCATTTCTAGTTGTCTCAAGTGCTGTCCTATGTGGTACTATTTGGTTTTTTTGGTGATACTTCTTTACCAATATATTTTTGTGTAGCTATAATTTCATCAGTGTTGATTTGTTGTTTCAATGATTTGGTGACATTTATGGTAGTGGTTCCTTTTTTGATGTTTTTGGTTTTCATTTTGATGAGGGAAAGTGTTATTTTTGTGTGTTTTTATATTTTTGTAGTGATTTTAAATGGACATGTAATGATAGAATATTTTGTTTGTTATAGATGTGTTATCACCTAATATCATTACTTTAGTTGAAGGTGTTTTTGTTTTTTTATATTATGACCCACAATAAAAGAATTATACGTTTTTTCCTTGTATCCAGTCTATCCATTTAATTTTTGTGTAGATCTAGGTTTTCTATGGGATCACTAGAATTAATAGATTTATTTATCCCTATAGTGGGGATTAAAGTTAAAATCTAAAAGTATTTTAGGTTGGATAATGATTTTGTTTGTCATGTTGTGAATTTATTTTATAAATATGTAATTGTGGTAGATCAAGAGAGAGGTGCATCCATAGTAACCCTTATTTATTGGTTCTATTTTTAGGTTCATTTCTTTTCATTATTGTGGGTAACTATTCTTTAAGGAATATAATGCTGGTTCTGGTGCAGTAGAAATTCGATCAATGTGTCTCACATGGTTCTAAGGAATACATAGACTGAGAGTGACAATGAACAAGGACTTCCATGTTTCTTGATTCACTATGGTTTATTGACATACTTTTGTTTGATTTTTTTATGTGGGGTGTGTTAGGTGGTTTGGTTATTCTTATTTCTATTGAATTTTAAGGTTTCTTATCTCTTGAAGTTAGAGGTTTTTTTACAGTGTTTTAAGTGGTGAATGTTGTTGGGTTCCAACTTAACCAATAAAAGTGGGTTTTAATAAGAATTATTTTTTAGAGAATATGATATATGATATTTATGAAGCTTATGTTTAGTTTTTCTATTATTCTTAACTGATTTTATGAATATAAAATGTATTTTGTTATATAAAAGGCAGTCTACACTTTACCATTTTTTAGTATTGGTTATATATATTACTAAACTAAAATGATAATTGACCACTCAAAGTAATAATTTGATTGAACCCTTAATTATATTTCTTGTAGTGTACTATTTCTTATGAAAAAATTATAAGGTTAATGTGGTCAAGATTTCATATATAGATACTGAATATACTCATAAGAAACCACACAAACTTTGTGTTCTGTATAAACAACCATGAATTCTATATTAAGTGTCACAAACAATGTCTTTGGTATGTTAGGGGTGCATATTTAATATTGAATCCACATACTTGAAGTTGGAAAGATAACTATCCTGATAAACATCATAGATTGGTATGTTTTATTTACAGAATCCTTATATCTAATCTAATTACAGGTGGTTGGGTTTGTTATTGATCATGTCATTGATTGAGGCATAACTAAGATAAGATTATTCCTCTTGTATAATGAGTATGAAATCTAGGCCCTCAATTAATATAAATTGAGTAAGTGTATGGATATACCTATATATGGTACATGTTTTTTTTCTTATCTATTTGGATGAGGGGAATTTTATATTCTCATCATCTTGGGTGAATAACATGTGATGTGTTCATCCTTCTGGATAGTTAATACTCTGATAGTTACGAATGTTTGAATAAGATATATTATATTGACATACTCTATGTATGACAAACACTCTTTTTATTAGGAAAAAAAATATATGATTATTTATACATGTATATTACACCATTGGTGAACACATGTATAATGATAAATTTGTTTAATATAGATCACGAAAGATCCTTTTTCACTTGAGTAACATCTATTCTTTATTATAGGATAATCTTTTAGTAAAATTTTGGATTGTGGATTAGTAAATTTTTTCAATGCTACAAAGGCTTGTGTGGTAATTTTTTTTGGTTATGTGAATGAGGATTAAGTTTTCTTATAAAGTGTTTTTATAAAAAATCAAGACAAACCCCTAAAGTATTTTGGAGGATATCTAAAATAATTTTTGGATATATTTTAACAAGTTGTTATATATGTGATAGCATGTGGTGAATGTAAATGATATATTTTCTATAAGGTGTTTTTGAAGATATGAAAAAGAAAATTTGGATATGGTTTCACACATTGTTATATGTAATATGATATATAGTGAAAGCATGCTAAGTCTATGAGTCTTTATGTAAGTTAGAGATTGATGGAAATATTTACTAAAGGAAGAACCAACACATGGCGGTTTATGACCATGTCATGGTCTATGTTAGGATACACCACATTGGGGTTAATTTTACCATGTTTTGGTGTAGTACATGAGAATAAATACATTATTTGACAACACTTGTATTTATAGGATAATTCTACTCTATCCATCATGTATCAGTTTGATTATCAAATGATGATGATTTGATCAGTTTCAACTTCCAAATAGATTATTTAAATGTTAAATAATTATGATCCAAGTGTTATAAATAGATGTAATGTCTCATTGATAATTAAACATTGGAGAAATGTCTGGTCTTCAAGTAGGGTCATTGGATGGATATAAAAGGGGATAAATTCTTTTGATATGGATGTATAAGTTAATTCGGACACTGTGAAATTCCTCAGGCTAAAGAACTCTCTCTCTAACCCAAAATTCAATAAAATCATGAGGAAGAGGTGATCCTTCCCATGTTCTAGCAGATTCATCCAACTCGGGGATAACCTATGAGTAAAGATCCTATTGGTTACTTCTTAGTGATTGATATCAATATCATGCGGAAGATCCTAGATAGATTCAGATCAATAGATAATACATGCCTTGTTCTTAATTTATTTATTCAACCTAATATGAATGGAATGAACTAATGGATTTGTAAGTTTTGATCAATGTCTTATTCTATATTGGATAAGATTTAACCCATCCAAAATCCATCATTACCTTCAATTATTTTTCCTACAAGAGCACTAGTGCCTATATGTGAATATATTGGAGCATTAGTTACATTATCCTATCATAAAAAAACACAATGACTAAAGTTAAAATTCACTTAGAAGTTTTAATAGAATCATACTGATTCATCTATATTTTTTTTCTACGTCATTGATAGGGATTGAATTTAGAATTTGAGAGAGAATTTGGATCCCCCAAATTCCACTATATTATTTTCTATAAAACTTGATGCATCAAATTTTAACCAAGAGAGATCAATAAATAACCTTGAAATAATTGACTAATATTCCCAAAGATTTATAAATAATTTTCCTAAGGATCTGAATAAATATTAAAATATGATAAAAGAAAAGAACATAATATTTCTTACACATAAGGATATCCATATTATATCCCAATGTAATAATACTGATCCTATAGAGGGGAAGATTAATAATATGGAAGAAAATTTCTATACTGATTCTTATAAGAAGAATCAATATGAATTTATATAACTGAAACTCAAAATTTCTAAGGTAACTGATGAAATTAAATATAATATGCTCAGAATATACAACACAAAACATGCACCAATGCTATTTATAGTTATAAAGGATAAATTGGAAAACACGATCCTTACAACCTGTGAGTTAATTTATTATTACAATTTCATTATGCATGAAATGGAGGAAGAGATAAAGGTTTTGAGAGGCATGTTAACTTCATCCTATCCTAACCCTAAACCCTTTATGTTTAAGATATTTCATGATAATATTCCCACCACTTTTTATCCTATTAATAACCCATATATATCCCTAACTACTACCTTTATCACTTAAAGAAATTATTTTTCCACACCCTCCAAACATAAAGGGAAAGATCCTGCTGAATTTTCAAACTTATCTTATTCATGGAGTTCATTAAAATGATGAATAATGGATTTTTATTTTATTTTTTTAATTCTCATTGTAATTATGATATTATATTTATTAATTTAGGTTTTACAAAGAATTATCATTAATGAAATTAGAGTTACATAGTTATTCATCTTTACTGTAATTTATTTCAAGTTATTTTTTTATATTTCATATCTTTCATAGTAATCTCTTAACTACTATGCTATATAATTGAAAAAATTCTGATAATGTTTTGTAGTCACTTTTAGTATTCCCTATTCTTTACTATTATCATCTCACCTTTGAGGGCTTTATCTTTGATATAATTTTACTATGTTTACATAGGGGGAGAAATCTAGGTAGTTAGGTGAGAAAATTTTGACTATGATTATCATTTATAATATATTTTTAGAATAAATGTTTAATTTTATTTATTTTATAATTTTCAGAAGTTACAATCAAATAAAAAAATAAAAAGAGGCTTGGAAAATAACATCAGGCCAAAAAAAACCACACACCCTATAGACCAAAACTACCCCCCAAACTCAATCAATCACATACCTTGGGAGACATCATGACATCTAGTATGATGAGACATGATTTCTCTCTAGGCCGAATGAAATCTGATAGGAGGGGTAATAACAAATAAAACAAATAAACCAAAAGTAAAAGAAAAACTAATGAATTCCAAACTCCTAATGACCTAGAAAAAATTAAAACAACACCAATGAGAAAAAGACTTTATATCCATAGCCCCCTTAGAAACCATGAGATACTTTCATCACCAAAACACTAGAGTCAACCAAAGGCCACTATTTCACACCATCCAAAACACATTATGTCAAAAATTGTACCTAATAAAACCCCACTAGGGTTTTTTGTGAAGCAAAATGAAACCCCAAAAACATGTGTCTAATAATCCATAAATTGATGACTAGCTCCAAGGGTATTTTCACATTTATGGGAGAAATTACCCTCATAATTACAAGTAATATTATGTAGAACTAAAAATAAAATCCAGATATATATTAAAAATATTATAATTCTAAAACCCAAACTATCACTACATGGAAACATATACAGTAAAAATTGGGACAATACAGTGTCAATCTCAAAAAACTTGACTCCATCCACTTGAATAATATCATCCCAAATCTCTATCAAACTTTCCTGAAAAAATTCCAAAAAACCATAGAGGGGTGAGAACTTAGGAGTATGTAGTGGGATCATACAACTAAAAAATTAAACATCCAAGTGAAAATGTTACAATATAAACATGGTTGAGAATAACTAAGAAAAATATTATGTATGTATTAAGAGAAATGGTAAGAAATAAATCACATACAAAGGTAAACACAATCACTAATTTCAATTATATCAATTGAAAATACCTTATTTCCTCAATAATCCACTAATATAAATAACTTTGGTCGATGTCATATTTCTATAATCACATAATAATGAATGGAAAGGTTCAAGAAAATATCCCCACTCTTTCATACATCATTACCATATCTGCAATATTATTTTTGTAAATAATTGAATGTGGTTTTATATTTTTAGAACCATATTAAAAAAAAAGAGACCCCCCTAGTAATATCAACATCATAACCAAATAACCACATCAACACTTCCACCACCACCACCCCCACCACATTAACACAACCATCACATAACAACAACTACAGGATTACCATTCAAAATAAACCTTATAACCTCCACATCACCATAACCACTGCCACTTCAGAACCACTACATCTTCATTGCCACAACCAAATTAAAACTACCACATAATCATATCATTGACTCATTCTATAATTGAGATCCATTATAATCTAGATATATGACATAACCCAATGCCATCTAAACCTAGTTATATATGTACATGTTATAATATCAAAGAATTATAACCCCTAAATATGTGCATGAGTCATAATATAGATCCATTATAGCTACCCACACACTATACTTTAAACCCATACAACCTATATATTAGGACCACTAGGTCAAATACCCTGAGGGGGGGGGGGGTGAATCAGGGTATGGCGGATTAAAAATAGTACCCCTTCAGATCTTGTTTTATCATTAAAAAAACAAACTTCTCTCTTTATCCTGTAGGAATGTATGAACAAAAACGAAATAATGCATAAGACACATTGATTTTACTTAGTTTACCCTAACTGGGCTATATCCAAGGAGCACACAATAGAGATGTGCCGATGTACCAAATCCACTAATGCTCATTACCAATTACAAGGTTTGGGATAGATCTTCTATGCCCAGGCTCATTACCTTTACAAGGTTTAGGGTCTTCTCACTACATTCCCAAGGGTAACCCCCTATGTCTCTTCCTATGGATCACATTCAATGGGAAATATCACTGTATTCCTCTTCCTTCACTCACTAACCTTGTAAGGGATCCAACCACAGTTTATGGACTTGTAGGTCCCTTCACTTTCATGAAATTATGTATCCTCAGCTATAGGTAGATGCTCTGTTGAAGTCCCCTTTTCACCCATAGATAAATTCCACTATTCCACATACAATTAGTTTGTAGAAGTTACTTTAGAAAATTGTTTTGGTGCCTTTTCAAGCTTCTTTTAGTCCATTGAAAACCATCTTCCTTCCATATAAAATTGTATAGTGGGTATTCTATGTGGATTGCCTCTTCCACGTACTTCCTCCGCCTCCACATACTGGTTCCTCATACCACCTAGTTCTACATACTGCTCTCCTTCTATATACCACTTCCAACTTCTATGTACCATATTATCTTCCACGTACCACCTACAGACTTCCTTCATCTGTAGACCACTTCTTCCTTTGTGGGAATTCGTGCCTATCAAAAAACCTTTCACATAATTGATTTCGTGAACCACTTCACCCTTCGTGGAATCACTTCCCCATGAATGACTTCTCCTTCATGGACTCCACGTGAACTCTTTCGGACTTAGACACATTTTATCTTGGAGAAAATATATTCTCTAATGAAATTATATCTTCATAATGATGGGATTTGAGCTCTTTATATAGAAAAATAGATCCATAAAATATAATAATATGAGAATTACCAAATATTCAATATGGTGACACCTTCACTGTGTATCATGCATATTACACAAACCACAGTCATCATAGGAAGCATTTTCCCTACATAGCCCGCGTACTGCCTCTCTTTGCACATGGAAGCCAAAATCACTATCACATTCTCACGAAATATTCCCTTTGTAGCTTCACAAATCACCACCTCATTCTCATGGGCAAAAATACATCCCACGTAGTGAAAGCCTTCCATGTACCACAAGTCTACACCATGAACTTCAATCCTTCATTGTGCACCATTTTCATTCTGCATGAACCGTTCCTGTACACAATTTTTACCTCATGCTTCATAGTTATCTTAATTTGATGATTTCCATCTACATTACACATAAAAATTTTTAAATATGCAAACTGTGCTTCATGGTCTGCATACTATGAACCCCTATGAAAAAATCAACCTTTTCCAAAACCCTAATTCCCGATTTTGAGGCCCAAAAATTTGGAAAACATTGGGAAACCTCTCCACCTTAAACACCTACTTAGGTAAACACCATTCATACTTATTAGTGGTTATCTAACCTTTTCAAAAAACAAATTCACACCCAAAACATCTTGAGAAGACACCTTGGGGGATTTTTTCCAAACAATCTTCCCATTTGGGTTTGTTGACAACACTTTCATAATTTGCTATTTCATTAAATCCTTTTCCATATTATTTAATAATTCATTTCATGCGATTAAGATAATAATCAAGTATTTACTCAACACATACTCTAAGCCCATAAGATCCATTCTTGGCGTGAGAAACAAGATTATAATGTAAAGTTGATCAATGAATCACTAAATTTCATTCCAAAACAACTATTATGCTTTCCTCATGAACCTCATCTACCGTGATATGTATCCTTTGACCAATCACATCTAGAATCGTCAAATTTAATATTCCCCCTATGTCATTGCTGACCCAAACAACTTCAACTCCCCATATCTCACTACTCCGCCTGTCAGCTTCTCCCCGTGTATTGACAATAAAATTTCTCCCTTTTAATAGCATAATTTATCCTCCTTTATTGTAACACCCTGATATTTTATGAGAAGTATATTTTTTATGTCCTATGTTATACGAAACATCAAAGGAATGTTTCCTTACACATAAAAATATCTTGTATTGCGTTATACGTAAGAGCAACCTTCCTCGATAGCATGTGTTGTACGCAATATCGAGTTTCACTAAACAACAATATGTTATTAAAATATTATATAAACTAGCCACTATGAATAGTAATACCCAATTTTTGAAATTTTATAAATTTTATCTTTTATAATGGACTTCATTTTTGGATTCGGAATATCAAAATTATCCTAGGGTGAAATTTTGGTATTTTTTTGAAAACTTTCAATTTTTGATGAATAGTGAAAACACTGGGTTACTATTTAAAAACCGACTTTTTATTTAAATAATTATTTATTTAAATTTATTTTAGGTCAAAATTGATACATAATACATATATAAGTTCAATTTATTTCATTGGAGTCATTTTATAATAATTTTAGATATATAAAAAGTTTATTGAACTTTTCACCGTCTTTTACCCACCTCCTAGGAGAATTTGAAAATGTAAATAAAACGTAATTTTACCGCTTCCTTGAGTGGAATTTCTAAAATCCGAGAGACTTGGTTAATATCAAGGAGTAAAATGTGGTTCAATAAGATAAAAATATTTTTTGGTGAATAATAACTTTTTACTTTTATTTACCACGGTTAAAAGTAAATAGGGTAATTAAGGGTAAAAATGATATTATTATTACCATAACACATGTACTAATTCTATTGGATAAGTGTAATTCGACCAAAAATAACCTTAGGAATAAAATATTACCCTTTATTTACACTTGGATTAGATTAGGACATTTGTTATTATTTTATTTTAAAAAGTGTTAAAATAGTTAAAATCAAAGTTTAATAACTAAAAAATTTTTTAATGTAGGGTTATACATAAGATAAATTCGACTATAAATATTAATTATAAATATAAAAATATTTCCTACATAATGGTATTTTATTTATAATTTTTAGACATTATATAATTTAATTTATTTATGACACAATGATGATGTAGTAATTACCTTAATTATAAAATATTAACATAATTGATATTATAAATACCCAAATAAATATAATTTGAGACTTTTTATGAATTAAACTAATTTTATAGTTCAATATGACATGTTATTATTTATTTAATCAACTTTTTACCAACTAATCATTCTGTTATGATTTTTACAAAAAATCAATTACCAAATAGTGTCAAAATTGACATAAAATAGTTTTTAAAACAAATATTATATTATTAATTGTTATTATTTTAATAAAAATATAAGGTTCGGCCAAATGACTTATATGAGGTTATATATATTAATAATTAACCACTTGGGGTTATTTTGGATTGTTATAGTAAGTTTATTAACAATATAGTGTAAGAAAACAAGAAGACATGGTAAAAGTTAAAATATTTTACTTAGAGTTAAATCTAAATGATAAGGTTAAAATAGTAACATAAACTTGTATAAAACCTATTGGTAGAGATTATTTCGAACCATACCCACTTTATCTTAGAAATAAATCAATTTGGATCTATTTTAAACCGAATATGACTTTATTATAATATAATATTTTAAGTTTTTCCTAACGTGCCCCTCTCCTCCCTTATAAAAGGGCACCTCCTCCCTCTCCTCCTCACACCATTTTGAGCCTTCAAGCTCAGAAAAACCCAGAAAATTTCCATTCTCAACTTAACTAGAAATATAATAGAGGTCCTTGTATTCTTCAAAGACCAATTTTAGTTTTCTAAGTGGAAGTTTCAAAGAGGCGTGTCGAAGGAGAGGTAAAATCCATTACTGATTCTTTCAAATTTATTTCTTATTATACTTCCTATTCTTTAGTTGTTTCATTATGAAGTAATAACATAAGTATCACTAATATTCTTAAATGTCATAATAAATATTAAACAACCATATTTTACCTTCTAACCATCCTACGGAAAACGAAATCAACACGCGTGCGTACGTATGAAATACCGTCTCCACGCCGTGGTGTAATCTATTTTCCACCAGCACCTTACTTGGATGGGTATAATGGTGTAAAGAATAACTATATATGTTTATTACAAAGTGATATTGATTCTGAAATAGTATACATACACTTCAATAAAATTCCATGATCATGGGAACGATATCATCGCTCGTGCGTACATATGGCCTACCGTCTCCAAGATGTGATGCGACTCGTTCTACAAGATTTTCATTGAATAATGAATATATAAATGAATTTAATGAATAAATATGATATATATTACACTAATATAATTCTTTAAATTAGGTATCTATAACCTAAAAATAAGAATAAGAATTTATTTGACAAAACATGCATAAGAACATAAAGCAATGAACACCGGAATAATAAGTAGCAATGAAATATTACTAATAAGAAGATAAGAATATGAACATATATGATATAAAATCAATGAATATGATTCTTTAATAATTCAATGACATTATTTAAATCATTATATAGGAGGTTTGGATACATACTATGCAAATCAAACCTAAGGTAAGGGAAGATCTCACAATCTCATTTTTATCCGAGATTGTTTATACTTCAGAATTTACTGGGGCATATTTATCATCCACATCCATGTTTCCTTAATATGTAATATTATTTCTATCCTACTACAATTTTTTAAATCCAATTTTACCTATTGGTTAATTTTATTAAAAGTTATGAAAGGAATCTTTTGTCATTTTTAGTACGAGATACTTTTTAACTTTTTCGGCCAAAGTACAAGAAGAATGTTTTTTTAACTTATATGACATGAATGTATTTTTATGATTTCAGAGAATATTATTTCCATGAAGCTTCCATTATAAGTTTTCAAGTTTATTTTTAATTAACTTCTTTTAGTTTAAAATTTCATGACATGTTAATAAAGGAAAAATATTTTTGAAGTAGAAATGATATTTTCCTCAAGAATGGAGGTCAAGTGTTTTATCAAAATTATTTTCCATCTATGATAATATAGTGTTATATTTCTATCCCTATTATTACATTGATTTGATTATGTTATGATGGAATTATTTTTATGAAATCCTTTTATGGATTATGTTATGATGGCATGCGGTTTATGAATCCCATTTTTATTACATGGGTTATTCTATGATGTATGATTAATGATTTTGTGGCACTCATAAGAATGGTTTCATTATGAGATGGGTGGGACCTATATCTCCCTCCAATGCATTGGGTAAAGATTTATATCTCATGATATAGACATGGCTAGAATGGCATGTTAATTTGGTTCTGTGATATAGGACTGAAACGAGGGGTGAACTTGGTTCAGTAATGGAATTTGTCCGCTATGATGGTCTTGGTAAAGAGCCTTGACAAATATGAAATGATTTTCTATGATTATGTGTGTATGCCAAAAAGTTTTATATTTTAATTTATGATTATTGGGATCACATTTCACTGCTATGATTTATCCCATGTTCTGATATTATGATCTTTTTTGCAGGTTAAGATTTTCAAAATATTATGTTCTTATGAATATTATATGATTGATATTTCTTTTGATTACCCTTTTTGAGAATTTTAGCTCATCCTTTTTATGATTTCTTTTCCCCAGGTCAGGAAGAAGGGTATTAAGTAGGATATACCAAAAGGGACTCTAGATATGATGAAATAAATGGGATACAATGTAGATGATTTATGAACCAGTTGTTTATGTTTCCCAGTTTCTAAAGTCACTATACCTATACGATCCTATCATGGTTTTGTTATATGTTGTAATAAGTATGCTTCAATTCTGAAGTAATAACCATGTATGTAAATTTCGGGTCATTATAGTTGGTATCAGAGGAAAGGTATAGTAAACCTTTGGAAACTAGGATGTAAAATCCTTAGTAAAAACTCTAAGGATATGTATAAATATAAAACACAATATTAGTGTTTTAGAAATGGCCATGAAAAACCTATGATAAGACCTAAAGTGTGATATTTTATTCTTGATTATGTGGTTTTCCTATTATGATTAGTGTTTCTCACACTATCCTCCTTCGTTTTAGTCAATGGCTGGAACCCGAAGGTACTGTGTTAATGCTGAATGCGATGGGTAATGAAATGATTGTCCCCCAAAGCAACCAAACGTTATGGGAGCTGGAATGCAAAATCTTGTAGCCATGCTCACACAACTTTCTCTAGCTATGAATCATGTAGGACTTCCAAATGAAAAAAGGAAGGAGCAAAATTCTGTTTAATACTTCATCAGGCAGCGTCCACCTTCATTCAGCGGGTCGTCTGATCCATTAGGGGTTGAGAAATGGATTAGTACCACTGAAAAGATATTTTCAGTCCTGTAATGTTCTGAACATGACAAAGTCATCTTAGCAGTGTATCATTTGGAAGGTGAAGCTGATCAATGGTGGAATCTTATTAAGAATATGAGGAAAAGGGATGAAATTAAGTCCATGGAATGGGACGAGTTTAAGAACTTCTATTTCAATAAGTAATTCCCTCGTATTCTTCGAACAAAGATGGAGAAGGATTTTCTTGAACTGAAGCAAAAGGATGATGAATTGGTTGGTACCTACGAAGAAAATTTTACAAGACTTTCAAGGTACGCTTCCAGAATTATTATCCAACCTGAGAGTAAGATCGATCGATTCTTTAGTGTCTTAAAACCAAGTATTCAAAGGGTGTTTTCCATAAGGGACTTCAATAGCTACAAGGAAATTGTTCGATGTGCTCTCAAGGTTGAGATGGAGATTGGAGTAAGCCATCAATCATATGGGTTTGATAAGAAGAGGAAAATGGAATTCAAGGGAAAATCTAAATAACACACTGAAAAGAAGATGAGTTTTCCCATATGCTCAATGTTTGGAAAGAAACATGGAGGGAATTGTCTTAAAGGGACAAGTAAATGTTTAAGTGTGTAAATTAAGGTCATCTGGAAGTTGAATGTCGGAATAATGGGAATAAGATGTCTAATGACGTGAAAAAAGAAATGGATACAGATAATTCACCTCCTACACTTCAATGTTTCAAGTGCAAGGAAATGGGGCATTATGAAAATCAATGCCCTAATCCAAGGGTTGTTGATTATGATCGACATCAACAAACTCTTAAGGATAAAGACAAAGGAATGTCACATGCAATTTCTATAGGTGATGTGGAGTATGATAACGAAGTGGTGAAAGTTACACTTACCATCCACTCTAAAGTAGAAAATGTTTTATTTGATTCTGGATCCACCCACTCTTTTATTTATAAATAATTTTCTAAGGGTATCACCATATTACCTCAGCAGTTAGATATTTAGTCAGCTGTGACAACCCCTAATGGCACAACAGTCGCATTAAAAGTTTACAATTCTTCTCTGATTGATGTTTATAGGAAAGTGCTTTGTGCAAATATTGTAATCCTTCCTATAGTGGAATTTGATGTGATTCTTGTCATGGATTGTATTTCTTTATATGAAGCTAATATCAATTTCCAAAGAAGGGAAATCACATTTAATATTCCTAATCAATATACTATCATCTATCGATGCAAGGATGAACATAAACATCCAGTGGAAATTTCATCCATATTATGGGTCTTGATTCCAATAAATAAAGGTTTTTTTATCTCAAATGGTTGGAGAGGAACTCACGATTACTAATATGCCCATTGTACGAGTGTTTAATGATGTCTTTTCAGAGGAATTTCTAGGTCTTCCACCAAATCGGGAATTTGAGTTTTCAATAGAACTCATACTGGGTGATAAGCCTATTTCAAAGTCACCACATAGAATGGCCCCAATTAAGTTGTAGGAATTGAAGAAGCAACTCCTAGAGAATCTTGATAAATGATTCATATTCCCTAGTGCGTCACCTTGGGGAGAACCTATTTTGTTTGTTAAGAAGAAATATGGATCAATGGGACTCTGCATTGATTATCGAGAACTTAACAAGATCACTATCAAGAACAAATATCCTCTCCCGCGCATCAATGAATTATTTGACCAACTATGTGGAGCTCAATAATTTTCCAAGATTTTTCTTCATTATGGGTATCATCAATTAAGGGTCAAAAAGGAGGATATACCAAAGATGACTTTTCATACAAGGTATGGACACTATGAATTTATAGTGATGCCATTTGGTCTTACTAATGCCCCTACTATATTCATGGATCTGATGAATAGAGTCTTTAGAGACTATCTTGATTAGTTTGTGGTAGTATTTATAGACGATATTCATATCTATTCAAATAGAAAGGATGAACACGAAGATCACTTGATAATTGTATTAAAGACCCTAAGAAAGGAGAATATTTATGCGAAATTTACCAAGTGTGAATTCTGGCTTCAAATAGTTTCATTTTTGGGTCACATAATCTCAAAATATGGGATATCTGTGGAACCAGAAAAAATAGAGGTTATTGAAAGATGGTCGAGACCAATGACAGTAACTGAGATCCAAAGTTTTATTGGTCTTCCTGGATATTATCGATGTTTTGTGAAATATTTTTCAAGGTTATCTAATCCACTCACCAGGTTGACTTGAAAAAGAGTTAAGTTTGTGTGGATGGAGGAGTGTGCAGAGAATTTCAAAGAGTTAAAATGAAGGTTATCCAGTGCACCTGTGCTCACACTTCCATGTAGTGGAGAAAGGTTTGTGATCTACAATGATGCATCCAAGAAGGGACTAGGGTGTGTTCTTAGGAAAAACGATATGGTGATAGGTTATTCCTCATGATAGTTGAAAATCCATGAACAAAATTACCCAAATCATGATTTGGAGTTAGCCATGGTAATATTTTCATTAAAAATATGGAGGAATTATCTTTATGGTGAAAGGTGTGATATTTATACTGGTCATAAAATTTTAAAGTATAATTTCACACAAAAGGAGCAGAATATGAACCAAAGAAGATGGTTGGAGCTGATTAAGGATTATGACTGCTCAATTCATTATCATCCTGGGAAAGTAAACAAGGTGGCATATGCATTAAGTCGACAGGACCATGCTTGATTATCCATGATGAGGATCACAAAAGATCCAATATTTATGGATTTAAAAAGGATGGATCATGGGATTATAATGGAAGGGGAAAAATATTATCTCTCTCAAATGAATGTTCAACCATCTATACATGTAAAGATTAAAGAGGAACAAAAAGAATATGTAGAGTTACCAAATAAGGTGAGAAATGTTCCTGAATTCAACCTTGATTGTGATGGGATAATAAGGTTCAAGAATCGGGTTTGTGTTCCTCCCATCCCAAAATTAAAGAAGGAACTGCTGGATGAGGCTCATAGTTCTTCATTCTCTATTCATCATAGAAGCATAAAGATGTATATGGACCTGAAAGAGTACTTCTGGTGGGATGTCATGAAAAGAGATGTTGATAAATATGTCTCTCGATTCTTGGTTTGTCAGCAAGTTAAATCTGAGAGATAGAAGTCTAAGGGGATGTTACAACCATTAACCATACCCGAATGGAAATGGGAAAACATCACTATGGACTTTTTCACCAGACTTCCTAAAACATCCAAAGGAAATAATGCTATCTGGGTCATAGTTGATCGTCTTACGAAGTCTACACACTTCATTTCTATTAGGGAAGATTTTTTTCTGGATCAGCTTTCCAGGATATATGTAAAGGAAGTGGTAAGATTGCATGGAGTACCACTTTACATTATATCTGTTCGGGATCTGAGGTTTACCTCGAAGTTTTGGAGACGTATTCAGCATACTCTATATACAGAGTTGAGTTTTATCACTGCTTATCATCCTCAGACAGACGGTCAGTCTGAGAGGACAATTCAAACTCTAGAAGACCTGTTGAGAGCTTGCTCTATGGATTTCAAAGGTGTTTGGGATCAAAACCAACCTTTGGTGGAATTTTCTTATAATAATATCTTTCACTCCAGTATTCAGATGGCTCCTTAGGAATCTCTCTATGGAAGGAAATGCAGGACTCAAACTTGCTGGGATGATGTTGGGGAAAGAAAGCTATTAGGACCGGATCTTGTTGATGAGATGGCAGAAAAGGTCAGATCTATTCAACAACACATAAGAATATATCAGAGTTGACAAAAAAGTTATGCCGACAACTAAAGAAAAGACCTAGAGTTTAAAGTGGGTGATAAAGTGTTCTTACGAATATCTCCTTGGAAGAGAGTAAAGAGATTTGGAAAGAAGGGAAAACTGAGCCCTAGGTATATCGGTCCTTCCAAAATACTAGATCGTGTTGGGAAGGTACCTTACCAATTGGAGCTTCCACCAAATCTCTCTCAAGTTCATGATTTGTTCCATGTATCTCTCCTGAGAAAGTACATACCCGATCCTTCACATGTACTAAGCTCAGAAGTTTTACCGTTGGAGCAAGATCTTTCTTATGAATAACAACCGATAGAAATTTTGGATCGCAGCGAAAAAGTTCTACGGAACAAGACCACTCACTTAGTAAATGTTTTATGGAGGAACCACCAATTAGAAGAAGCTACATGGGAGATTGAGGATATGATGAGAGAGAGGTATCCACATCTATTTGTTATGAAGTGACGAATTTCGAGGGTGAAATTCATTTTAAGGGGGGTAGAATGTAACACCTTAATATTTTATGAGAAGTATATTTTTTTATGTCTTATATTATACGAAACATCAAAGGAATCTTTCATTACACACAACAATATCTTGGTATGAGTTATACGCAAGAGAAACCATCCTTGATAGCATGTGTTGTACGCAATATCAAGTTTCACTAAACAACAATATGTTATTAAAATATTATATAAACTAGCCGTTATGAATAGTAATACCCACTTTTTGAAATTTTATAAATTTTATCTTTCAAAATTTACTTCATTTTTGGAATTGGAATATCTAAATTAGCCTAGGGTGAAGTTTTGGTATTTTTCTGAAAACTTTCAATTTTTGATGAATAGTGAAAACACTGGGGTACTATTTAAAAACCGAGTTTTTTTTTAAATAATTATTTATTTAAATTTATTTTATGTGAAAATTGATACATAATAACTATATAAGTTAAATTTAATTCTTTGGAGTCATTTTATAATAATTTTAGATATATAAAAATTTTATTGAACTTTTCACCGTCTTTTACCCACATCCTAGGAGAATTTACAAATGCACATAAAACGTAATGTTACCGCTTATGTGAGTGGAATTTAGAAAATCCAATAGACACAGTTAATATCAAGGAGTAAAATGTGGTTCAATAATTTAAAAATATTTTTTGGTGAATATTAACTTTTCACTTTTATTTACCATGGTTAAAATTAAATAGGGTAATTAAGGGTAAAAATGATATTATTATTACCCTAACACGTGTCCTAATTCTATTGGATAAGTGTAATTCGACCAAAAACAACCTTATGAATAAAATATTACCCTTTAGTTCCACTTGGATTAGATAAGGACATTTATTATTATTTTATTTAAAGAAGTGTTAAAATAGTTAAAATCAAAGTTTAATAACTAAAAACATTTTTAATGTAGGGTTATATATAAGATAAATTCGAATATAAATATTCATTAGAAATATAAAATGATTTCATACATAATTTTATTTTATTTATGATTTTTAGACATTAAATAATTTAATTTATTTATGACACAATGATGATGTAGTAATTACCTTATTTATGTAATATTAACATATTTGATATTATAAATACCCAAATAAATGTAATTTGAGTCTTTTTATGAATTAAAATAATTTTATAGGTTACTATGACATGCTATTATTGATTTAATTAACTTTTTTGAACTAATTATGCTATTATTGTTTTTTTAAAAAAATCAATTACCAAATAGTGTCAAAATTTACATAAAATATGTTTTAAAAAAAATATTATCTTATTAATTGTTATTATATTTACAAAAATCCAAGGTTCAGCCAAATGACTTAGATAAGGTTATATATATTAATAATTAACCACTTGGGGTTCTTTTGTCTTGTTATAGTAAGTTTATTAACCATATAGTGTAAGAAAACAAGACGACATCGTAAAAGTTAAAATATTTAACTTAGAGTTAAATCTAAATGATAAGGTAAAAATAGTAACCTAAACTTGTCTAAAACCTATTGGTGGAGATTATTTAGACCCATAACCACTTTATTTTTTAAATAAATCAATTTTGAGCTATTATAAACTGAATATGAATTTATTATAAAATAATATTTTATGTTTTTCCTAAGGTGCCCCTCTCCTCCCTTATAAAAGGGCACCTCCTCCCTCTCCTCCTCACACCATTTTGAGCCTTCAAGCTTGGCCGAAACCTTCCCATTTCCCTTCTCAACTTCCCTAGAAACATAATACAGGTCCTGGTCTTCTTCAAAGACCAATTTTAGTGCCCTAATAGGAGGTTTCAAAGAGGCGTGCCAAAGAAGAGGTAATATCCGTTACCGATTCTTTCAAATTTATTTCTTCTTCTAATTCATCTTCTTTAGTTGTATAATTATGAAGTAATAACATTAGTATCACTAATATAATGATATGTTATTATAAATATGAAACAACCATATTTCACCTTTTAACCATCCTACGAAAAATGAAATCACTGCGCGTGCGTACGTATGGAATACCATCTCCACGCCGTGGTGTAATATGTTTTACACCACCACCTTACTTGGATGGGTATAACGGTGTAAATAATAACTATATATGATTATAATAAAGTGATATTGACTCTGAAATAGTATACATACACTTTAATACAATTCCACGATCATGGGAACGATATCATCTCTCGTGCGTTTGTACGGCCTACTGTCTCCACGATGTGATGCGACTCGTTCCACATGATCTTCATTGAATAATAATTATATAAATGAATTGAATGAATAAATATGATAAATATTACACGAATACCATTTTTTAAATGAGTTATCTATAACCTAAAAAGAAGAATATGAATTTATTCGACAAAACATGCATAAGAACATAATGCAATGAACACCCGAATAACAAAGAGAAATGAAATATTACTAAAAAGAAGATAAGAATATGACCATATATGATATCATAACAATTAATATGATTCTTTAATAATTCAATAACACTATTTAAATCATTATATAGGAGTTTCGGATACATACAAAGCAAATCAGACCTAAGGTAAGGGAAGATCTCACAATCTCATTTTTATCCGAGATTGTTTATACTTCAGAATTTACGGGGGCATATTTATCATCCAAAGACATGTTTCATCAATATGTAGTATTATTTATATCCTCCTACAGTTTTTTTAAATCCAATTTTACCTATTGGTGAATTTTATTAAAAGATACGAAAGGAATCTTTTTTCGTTTTCAGTACGAGATACTTTTTGACTTTTTAGGCTAAAGTACAAGAAGAATGTTTTTTTAACTTATACGACATGAATGGATTTTTATGATTTCAGAGAAAATTATTTCCATGAAGCTTACATTATAAGTTTTCAAGTTTATTTTTAATTAAATTCTTTTAGTTTAAAATTATATGACACGTTAAGAAAGGAAAAATGTTTTTTAAGTAGAAAAAATAATTTCCTCAAGAATGGAGTTCAAGTGTTTTATCAAAATTATTTTCCATATAAGATAATATAGGGTTCTGTTTCTATCCCTGTTATTACATTTAATTGATTATGTTATGATGGAATTATTTTTATTAAGTCCTTTTATGGAGTATGTTATGATGACATGATTTTTATGAATCCCATTTTTATTACATGGGTTATGCTATGATGTATGATTAATGATTTTGTGGCACACATAAGAATGGTTTCATTATGAGATGGGTGCGACCTATATCTCCCTCCAATGCATTGGGTAAAGATATATATCTCATGAGATAGACATGGCTGGAACGACATGTTAATCCGGTTCAGTGATACAGGACTGGAACAAGGAGTGAACTTGGTTTAGTAATGGACTTTGTCCACTATGATGGTCTTGGAAAAGAGACTTGAATAATATGAATTGATTTTCTATGATCATGTGTGTATGACACAAAGTTTCATGTTTTAATTTATGATTATTGGGATTACATTTCACCACTATGATTTATCCCATGTTATGATATTATGATATTCTTTTCCGGTTAAGATTTTCAAAATATTATGTTCTTATGAATATGATATGATTGCTATTTCTTTTTTTTATCCTTAATAAGCATTTGAGCTCACCCTTTTGTATGTTTTATTTTCCCCAGGTCAGGAAGAAGGGTATTAAGTAGGATATTCCAAAAGGGACTCTAGATATGATGAAATAAATGGGAGACAATGTAGATGATTTATGGACCAGTTGTTTATGTTTCCCAGTTTCTAAAGACACTATACCTATATGGTCTTATCATGCTTTTGTTATATGTTGTAATAAGTATGCTTCAATTCTGAAGTAATAACCTTGTATGTAAAGTATGGGTCGTTATATTTATCAACAAACCTAAATGTTATTTATTTTAGGTATGAAATAGGGTAAAGAACATAGATTATCAAATTAGGGAAAAACAAACCACACATCAGGAGAGGGGGAGAATCCACACTTTTTCAAGTGTAGGGAGTCAATTGAACTCCTAGAGCTAGTCGATGCCTTTCAAATTCTTCTTTTGGTATGGACTTTGTCATAATATTTACAACTTGTTGTTCTGAAGTCACATAATCCAACATCAAAAGTCCTTGCTCTACATTTTCTTTGTTGAAATGATAGTTGGTTTCAATGTACTTTGTCCTTGAGTGATGAACTAGGTTTTTTCTTAGACTTTTGGAACTTGAATTATCGTAATGGATTTCGATTGAAGTCTTTACTTCAACTCCCATATCACCAAACTTTTTCTTCATCCACAAAAACTGTGTGAAATATTGAGTGGCCGAAATATACTATGCTTCTACGGTGCTCAATGATATTCAATCTTGTTTCTTGATTATCTAATAAATACAATACCCACCAAGTGCATCTGTATATCCCAATAACTCTTGCTGAGATTTTTCATTATATAGAAAACTGAAATCCACAGTTCCCTTGATATAACAAAGTTTTTTTTCAATACAAGCATGTGGCTTTACTTGGGATTACATTGATATTATACAGATCGACATGTCGAAAAAACAATATTAGGTCTTGATTCTCTCAAGTATAGTAGACTACCAATTATTTGTTTGTATTGTATAACATTAACTGCACTACCTTCATCATCCCTTGATAGTTTCATCCACGTAGCCACCGGAGTCATCATCTTCTTGGAATTATCCATTCAAAATCTTCTAAAATCCTCCTTGGAATATTTATATTAAGAAATGAATGCTCCATTCTTTCCTTGTGATACCTATAAACTAAGGAAAAATGTCATCACACCAATCATTGACTTTTCGAACTCACTTTTCATGAATTTAGAAAACTGTCTACACTATAGTTCATATGATCCTCTAAAGATTA
Source organism: Viscum album (assembly GCA_963277665.1). Taxonomy (NCBI): domain Eukaryota; kingdom Viridiplantae; phylum Streptophyta; class Magnoliopsida; order Santalales; family Viscaceae; genus Viscum; species Viscum album. The sequence continues at coordinate 1,279,970,844 of OY728157.1, forward strand.
TGTCATCTACATATAACAACACCAGAATATTTTTATTGCTTTCATCATTGAAATATAAACTGTAATCAACTCCGCTGTTCTAAAAACAAATATTATTTAGAAACTGATATACCCTTGAATACCATTATCTTAGTGCTTTCTTCAAACCATATAAATCCTTCTTTATCTGAAAAATCATTTCTATCATATTCATGAATTAGAAAACCATCTGGATGCTCAATGTAAACTTCTTCTTCTAGAACTCCATTTAGAAATGATGAATTGACATCCATTTGGAAAACATTTAACTTTCTTTGCACTGCTATAGCCAAGAATAATCTGATTGACTCTAGCCTTGCAACAAGTGAATTTTTTTCATCAATATAGATTCCTTATATTTGGGTATATCCTTTTCACATTGGTTATGATTTGTTACAAATAATTAAACCATATTCATTCATCTTGTTACAAAAGACCCATTTTTTCCTAATGAATTTTTTTTCTTTTGGTCCTGAAACAATCTCCCATGAATGAGTTTTTTCAATTTGGTCAAGTTCTTCATTTATATCCTGAACCCATTTCTCACCACTAGATGCATCACTAAAACATTTAGGATCTACTTATGATAAGTATGATTCTTGTTATAGAGACTTCATCCTACCTATCTACACTAGCACCGTATGATCTCCGATTATGTTTTTCCCTTAAATTTTAGTTATTCTTGTGGGTCTCTATGTAGATACTAATTTATACTCATCCTTTTCTTCATCTGAGTCTTTTTCTAAATTAGCCTCTAGAACTGGAGTATCCCCTAATCTTCTTATTTCCTCATCACTATCCTCTTAATACATATCATTTATTTTTTGAATAATCCTCTCATTCTCTACTATGGTTACATCATGACATTAAACAATATTTCTTATCCCCTTGTTGAAGAATTTATATGCTTGTATTTTTTTTGAGTAGAAAATAAATATACATTTATCTCCATGGGATTAAGAACTTCCTATGTTTCTCCTTATTGAGAATGAAACACTTACTTCCAAATATTCTAAAGTACCTCAAAGATGTACTATTTTTATACCATACCTCATCTGGAGTATTCTCTTCTTCCAGACATAGTAACTCTCTATTTGATGTGTAGACTTCCTTTATCACTACTTCTTTACAAAATTTATCTGAAAGGTCTTTCTCAATGAGAATTTTTCAGGCCATGTTGTTGAAAATATGATTTATTCTCTAAACTACTCCATTCTAATGTTGAGTTACTACAACAAAAACATGATACCTTATCCCATTTTTCTAATGATAATCCTCCACTTGGATATTTGGGAACTTTGTTCCATTATCTGTCTGGATATTCTGGATTTTCTAATTTAGTATCTTTTAAACTTCCTATCAATAACTTGTAATGAAACATAACACCTCATACTTTTGGTTAATGAATGATACCCATTACATTCTACAATAATAATCAATGAATAAAACATAATATCTCCTCCCATCATGAGATAATTGTGATATTGGTTAACACACATCAATATAAACCAACTCAAGTAATCTTGTTGAAATTTTATATTTTTTCCTTATATGTATTTTTAATGATCTTCCCTTGTTGGAAGGCATCACACGTATGTGTACGATCATGTGATAATCTAGGGAGATCTTGAGAAGTATCATATTTCACCAGATCTTACAAGGATGTTTGTCTCACATAGACAAGATTCTTATGCCATAACTTATTTTCTTCTTCCTTAGACATAAAACACATGTCTTATTGTGCCCTCATGAGGCAGCGGTTCTATTTTGTATGCATTACATAAAACACAACAACACAATAATTTGACTTCATGACACATAATTTCTTGGAAAATATTATGGCATGTTCTAAGTCACTCATTTGACTTACACTTAACAAGTTGTGATTTATACATTTAACAACCAATACATCGACACATATCATGTCTTTTCCACCAAACTTTTATATCCCAAAGACAATAATTTTTAACTCTTCATCATTTCCAAACCTTATGATAGGTTTTTTGTCGTTCCAAAATCCTCTCACAAGATCCTTGTTTCCTGTCATATGGTAGGTGCATCCACTATCAATGATCCATATTCCAGTTCAATTTGATGCTTTGAATGAAATTTCTATAACCACTGATTGCTCATATATTTCATTTTTTGTCCATGTTTTTGACATTTAACCAGTATTTATTGATACTCTTAACATTCATTAGAATACGATGGACTTGATTCATCTGGTAAAGATGCAAATTGGTTTTTCATTTTAATCTAATTTGATGATATATTTGTCTGCTACTTATAACTAACTTTACTCTACTTGAGCATATTACCTTGTATAGTTGATAACCAATATCTTTCTATGTGTCCTAATCCTCTATAGCTGAAACTGTGACCATCAAATGATAACATGGAAAATTGATCTCTATATGATTTCTTCTATTGGTCATGTTCACTTGGATACTTATTTTTTATGGAACAAACATTTTATGAGTGTCCCATATTTCCAAAACAATGGAATCTTATGCTGCGTATATTCCTGTATGGAAATACAACACCACGGTTTGTCCCTTGGGTTTTCTGAATCATTTGATTCTACATCATCCCCAAATGAATCTTTACTCTATGAGTGGGTGCTTGTGGTATGGATTCAATCATTACTACTTTTAGTTTTTGATCATGCCCCATACTAGCCTTATCATTTTGATTTGAATGTTACTTATATTCTTATGGAAAACTATGCTACACTTTCTTCTTTTCTGGTGGTTGTGTTATCTATTTTCCCGATGTTGTCCTATGATTCAATAATTTTTCTTGATATTTAACACTTCATCGCAAACCAATGACTCCCTATTCAAGTTCATTGATACGTTTGATTTTATATTTTCTAGTTTTAGTCAAACTATAAATATATTTTCTCTATTATTAAATTTTGAGTTTGTTGTCAACCACCATTTCTGAGATTTCTGGAAATGATGAATTCAGGTTTTCAATTTCTTTATTCAGTTCATAATTCTATTATTTCTGTTGTTGCATATAGAGTTTGGAATCATGGACAACTTTTTTATCTTTTTTTTTGCTCTCCAAAAACCAATCTCTTCAATAGAGTCTTTTAATTCAGCATGAAGATAAACTCTTCCTTCAATTTCTCCTTCTACATTTTTGCTTTCTTCTCTAGTTAAGGAATTTTCTACAACTACCACCAAAGAATCTACTTTATGGACCCTATATTCCTCCAACTCTTCTACCTTAGATTATTCTGAACTTTCAACTTCTTTTGAAAGAATATTATTCTTTTGAAAGAAGATTCTTCTTTTTAATAACTTTCTCTAGGATTTATCCAACAATTATCATTAGATGAATACTTATTTTTTGGAATTTAATTATTATCTTCATAGTCATATTAAAAGATCTTAGGATACTTTACTAATTTTTTTTCTATATTTCCACATCAAAAGCATGCAAGTGGAAGTTTACCATTTAAATTTACTCTTCCTCTTTGCATATTTGATGAGAGAAATTACATGACATCATCTAAACTATCTTACTACTGAATATCTTCAATAGAGAGATTCTTCATGGCCTTAAATTCCACTTCTTCAAACTGCCCCTTTCTATTGCATCGTTATCATCATTTCAAATTTCATATTCTATAATAATACTATGCATGTTATCCAATGCCAGCTATTTTTTATATTTATCTTCTAATACTAAAACATTCAGAATAAATCGAGGTGAAAGTTTCTTTAAGATATGCACCAGTGGATTTATATTTCCATTTATTTATCTAAGACCCCGCATGTCTTCAAAAAGAACATTTAATCTATCAAATAATGCATAAATAGACTCATTTTATTTCATTAAAAGATCCTTATACTTGTTCTATAGAACCTAAAGCATTACTTCACCCACTTTTGATTCTCCCTCATAAATATTACATAAATTTTCCCACATAGAATGTGATGTTTTACATGATATCTCCTTTTTATAAATTTCATTTAATAGGGCTTCACTAAAACATTTATTCCTTTATCATCAACATATAATTCCCTTCCTTGATCTTATAATAAAGCACCACTTTTGATATCAGATGATATTCCATGCATAGCTACTGTGAAGACATCCATTCATAATGATCATAAGTGGTACTACATATGATTCTTATATAGTTGGAAATTGTTCCTGTCAAATATAGGACTCCATTTTTGATTGACCACCTACATTTATTAAAATAATATATACCCTCTAACATTTAACCTTTCACTCTGATACCAATTACCAGGTTCACTAGGTCAAATACCTTGAGGGGGAGGGGAGGTGAATTAGGGTTTAACAGATTAAAACTAATTCCCATTTGGATCTTGTTTCTTCATTAGAAAAATACACTTCTCTCTTTATACTATATGAAGGTATGAATAGATATTAAATAAAGTACATGACACATAAATTTTACTTGGTTCACCCCCACTAAGCTATGTACAAGGAGAATATAATGATGATGTGATGATGTACCAATCATACTAATGATCACTGCCAATTAAATGGTTCTGGATATATCTTCTATTCCTAGGCTCACTACTTTTACAAAGTTTAGGATATTCTAACTACATTCCCAAGGGTTTCTCCCTAGATCTCTTCCCCTGGCTCATTGCTAGTGAGAAGGATCACCGCCTTCCTCTTCCTTCTCTCACTTCTCTTGGAAGGGATCCACTCACAGTTTATGGACTTATAGGGCCCTTCATTTTCATGAAATCATGTATCCTCATCTATAGGTAGATGCTCTATTGAAGTAAAATTTTAACTCATAGATGAAGCCCCCTCTTTCACAAACTGTTAGTTGGTGGAAATTACTTTCGCTAACTATTTTAGTACCTTTTAAAGATTCTTTGAGTCCTCCATGAACCATATGCCTTCCTCCATGAACTACATACTGGGTATTCTATGCGGATTACCTCTTCCGCATACAGCCTATGCCTCCAAATATCGATTCTACATACCACCTCCTTCCACATACTTCTCTCCTCCCACATACCACTTCCAGCTTCCGCGTACCATCTTCACTTCCATGTACCACCTGTAGACTTCTTTATTCAGTATACCACTTCTTACTTTACAAGCTTCAATTACTCACAAAAACCTTTCATGGTATTTCTTCCAAAAAATTATTCACACTTCACGAAATCAATTTCCTGCAAACCACTTCTCCTTCACTGAATCCCTACAAACTCCTTTGGACTTAGCTAAATTTTTTCCTAGGGAAAAGATGCCCTCTAATGATATTTTCTCTTCTTAATCATGGTATTTGATCTCCTTATATTGGGAAATAGATCGAAAAAATATACTAATATAAGATTTACCAAATCTTTAATATCATTCCAACTTTATGTTATATCATGCATCTTCTGTGAACCACATTCATCCTGCAAAGAATTTTCCATACACAATCTGCATACTACCTCTTTTCATACACAATGTCCCAAATCACAGCCATGTTCTCACCAACGATTCCCTTCACAACTTCTCATATCATCACCTCATTTTTGTGAGAGAATACCCATCCCACGTACCACAAACCTTCTATGTTCTGCATGTTTTCACTACGAACTAAAATCCTTCACCACAATCCATTTTCATTCCACGTGAACTGTTTCCATATGTGATTTGCGTATCGTGCTACATGGTTCACTTCCTTTGATGAATTACATTAATGTTCTATGTACCACTTTTTCAATCTGTGAATTGTGATTCATTGTCCGCATACTGTGAACCCCTATGTCAAAATAAACCTTTTCCAAAAACCAAATTCCCAAATTTGAGGCTCAAATATTTTGAAAACACTGGGAAACTGCACCACCTTATACACCTACTTCTACAGAGACCATTCATACTCATTCACGATCATCTATCCTTGTCAAAAAACACAATCACACCCAAAACATCTTGAGAAGATAACTTGAGGGATTTTATCCCAACACTATATATATATAAATTAATATCACAAATATAACTCATTACAACCTCTAAAGTCTATACACAACGTAACCTTGATCCATTAAAAATATGTATATATGCAGTATTCCTTAATCCATTATAACCCATGAAATTATACACATAATTGAAAACCATTATATTCTTCATGTATATCAATAAAACAAAAATTCACAAACAATAATAACTAATTTAACATAACTATATTTCATAAGAAACTACATCAATATAATTTTCAATAAAATAAATGCATTAGTTCATGATTCAAGAGTCAATCAGAGAGGGAAACATATATTGGAAAAAACTTCATCGCCACATCTTATTTATTCTCATATTTTTATTATTTTTCCCTTCATCAATAATTCCAAATTTTTTATTCATATCACATTCTTAAGATTGGATAAATTTAAATCATTATCATATTAGTGTGGTTGTTTTATTTATTTAGTTACTACATTTCAATTATAAATTTGGTAAATTTAATACAATTAATAAATTATAAATATCTATGAGGTAATCATGACCTAACCATATGAACCCACACAAAGCGTTCCCAAGAAAACACTAAACAAATATAAATAGTTACCTAACACAACTAACCCAAATACTAAAACATAACTATAATCTCCCATGATTCTTATCACTAAGAATTAACCAAATCACTTGGTAAAAATCTATTCAACCTCTTAAAAAAATTTGTAGCTTCACCCAAAACACAACTAATAGTGCCACCTTAAGGGAATAAATACCCCCACTCTATTGAAGACCTCTAAAACATGTTAATATTCATCCAAAAACCTAAAATTCAGCTTCATAAAGAATGGAATCTTAATATCTATCAATAAAAAACAAGTATACCTAAAAAATACCCATCTATATACCCCTAAAGATTATAAATATCCTTAGTTAAACTATCTTATAAGAACTAGGAAAAAGGGAAAAATACTAAAGAGATCATAACCATAAAAAACCCAAATCATAATGCATAACATTAAATATTTATAAATTACTCCATAAATACATGTATCTCTGCAGCATAATTTTAATAACCGAGGTGTAAGGACATATATACATCACATAATCATTGATGGTAGTATATTAAAGAATCCAAATAAATAGGTTCATTTTCATTATTTTATTCCAGATTTCCCCATTTAGATTATGTTTTTAGAATACATCCCATTTAAAATGGGAAGTCAAATAGTATAACCATCATACATATATTTCATAGTCATCATAACATCATAGAATAATAATAATATTATTGTAAATAAAAAATAAAATAGAGAAAGAAAATAACTCTCATAATGAAAGCAAGAAAAAACTAAACAATGGATAAATTAAATGAAAAAAGAAATATACAATAGATTTTTCCCAAAATAAAACATACAACCAAGATCCCAAGAGAAGGGTGTAATAATTAAATAAAGAGAGGAATATAATAAACTCTAACCCCATACAGAAACTAACAACATAGAGCCTGAGAGAAGCATATCCATATACCATGTTGGAGATGTGTCTTCAATGTTCAACAATGGTTTGGTTATAAAATTTAGTATTAGTTTAATAAAACGGTCATGGATCAAGGAATTAAAAGTCTTGTTTCCAATAAAAGGATTTGATGTTAAAAAAGTTTAAGGGGACCAATAAAAATGGATTACAATAGTTTTATTTGAAGGGGATTACAACTAAAAGGCTTAGGAATCATCAAGTGTAACTTAGAATATTATACAATATTTCATGAAAATATATAACTTCTAAGTATATAATAAATTATTAAAAATAACCAACCTCAATGGAGTCTATAAATTCAATGTCGAGAGGATTAAAGTGAAAAAACAATAAATCCATGAGATTCTTTCACTAACTTGTTTCATGTTAATCCATATCAAAAAAATCTACCAAAAAAATATATAATCACCGCTAAAACCATCCATGGATGATGTAAAATTATAAAAAAATAGAAGAAAGTGGATGTAACATCATTACAAAGGTGAAAGAACATTTAAATTCAGGGTTTAAAAAAATATGAGATGAAAATAAAATGATATCTAAAGTAATCCCATAGGTTTCTTAGGTTTTTTGAGAAATAAGCAATATCAAACCAAAATTAGGAGGTAGAAAGAATTTATAATAAAAATTTGGATTCCATAAATCACATTGTGACAGAAATAATAGCAACATTCCATGTCAATTTCAAACATGTTTCTAAGGATTAAAGTGAAATTATCACAAGTGATCCACCTATTAAAATTATCCTAGCTATATTAAATTAAATATAACCAAGTAAGGTCTTAGAGTAATGAATTTAACCATTCCACAACATCTATATCCCAAAAGATAATGGTGTAGACCATGAATCTCCACCTTATACCTTATGATCCCAAACCGAGACCACAACCCAACCTATATACCATTTTAAAATTATCTCTTAGAATAAAAAACAAAGGAATCTAATAACCATGGATTCAGTAACCACAAATTTAATTCATGAGTGTATGGTGGAAAAAGTATTTACTCTTATGTATCATGGTTTTCGATTGAGTTTCTCTTATTCATGACTTTGACCCATGAGCTTAAAATTATGTATCAATATTTTAATTTCATCAATAAAGGAAAGTATCTTACATAATTCCCAAAATCCTTTACACATTCCCTTAAACTCTAATATGAAATGGTCACTTAGATATATATTGTGATATTTAAGGGTCATAGGTAAAGGTCACCCTACTACATAGTGTGATAAGTAAGCATTTATTTCGTAAGTGTTACTCTACTATAAGGTAAATACTTAACTATTAATCATGTAAGGTTTACTCTATGATAAATGGTAATACATAAGGGTTACTTTACATAAGGTTAAGTCCATACTTTACAAACAATAGTTTGATTGATAGGAAAACTAGTCTGTAGAACCACCATTTACCAACAAACATTTCACGATGCAACACCTATGGCCACATTGTGGAACTTCCCTTACTATTGAAATCTTAAATTTAAAAACACCTCCCTTCCACTAATTTTATCTCTATTATTCTAAAAAAAATAAAATAAAAACTAATAGTTCATTAAGGTCTGGTACATTATATTAAATACCTCCCAAATGATTTTAATCATTGAGAATCAAAATAAAACTTGAGATAAAGGAAAAATCAACCCAAGTATCGGATGAGAACCAATATCCTTCACATAAAATACATCATAAATAATTATCATTCTCTAGAACCCAAACCAAAATTTAAAATTAAAAAGACTAAACCATAAAAACCATGGACAGGTACATATAAAACATGAAATGCACACTAATAAATCTCTCTAAAAAATGGGTTGGGATACTTATTGAATTATATTTAACTAAATAAAATTCTAGAAAAATCAAAATAATATGAGATTTATCTCAAATAATAACCTCACCATCTAGGAAAAGAATTGGTAGAGATGAGATACCATGAACCCCTATACCAATACTCCCAAATTTGGTGCTAAAAATACACTATTTAAAATATATATTTGATACCAACTAAGGTGGACAAAACTTAAACATACATAATTAGAATTTCAATAATAAACCAAGTCACTTACACACCCAAGGCCTTGAATGTTTAGTTTCTCTTACATAAAAAAACCCATGTTATCAAACATGAAATTTTTCCTATATACTAATAATTTCCCATTTTACATAAAGTTTTTAACATTTCACATATAATTCTCTACACATGATATCCTTATAGATATATCATTTATATTACTATTCTTCATAACCTCAGAAAAATAGAAATATAAGAACAGTGAGCTCAAATGTTCAGTAATGTTAAACACATGAGTTAATAATTGAAGATAATTAGTGAGAATAATGTCATGTAAACATAATCAGAGATCATAACATAAGAGATTCATAAAAAAGAAAAAATGATTTATAAATCACGAGTCATGACATAGTGATTTGGCATAACATAAGAAAAAAATAATATGTGTCAACAATCAAGATCCATGGGAATTAATTTTTTTCTTAAGAAAATCCTTAAAACTAATAGAAAGAATAGAAAAACCATGAAGGTAATTTGGTCATTAAACTCATATAACCATTACAAGAACCCTTATAATAACCCTTATAAAAGAATAATTTACATGGTTAATTCCAAAATAAATCCTACAGGGATCATATAATTATCCAATTCATTAGAGGCCTATATCAGACCCACCGATCATCATATATAATTACCAAGATCCATAATTTTTAGTAAACTTAGAAGATTTATATATTCATCATAAATCTCTTAAAACATTCATCTTTCATTTATAGCTTACTAAACCAGGGAAAATAAAATGGTTTCATGGAAATTTCCTTTAAACATAAAAATAAGACATCTAAAGATTGTCATTCTCAAGAACCCAAACCAAACCTTAAAATTAAAAATAACAAATCATAAAAACCATGGATAAGTACATGTCAAACATTAAATATATACTAATAAAACACTCTAAATAAGGGGTTGGGATACTTATTGAGTTGAATTTCAGTAACTAAACATATAGAAATATCACAACCATATGAGATTTGTCTCAAATAATAACTTCAACATCATGAAAAAAAATTAAGAGATAATATACCATGAAACCCTAGACCAATACTGCCAAATTTGGTGCTGAAAACATACTATTTACATTCTATATTTGATACCAACTAAGGTGGACCAAACTTAAACATCCACAATTATAATTTTAATAAGAAACCAAGTCACTTGCATACCCATGACCTTGTATGTTTAGTGTCTCTTATATAACAAAACCCATGTCACCAAACATGAAATTTTTCCTATTATACTAATAATTTACCATTTTACAAAAAGTATTTAACATTTCCCATTAAATTATCCACACATGATACCATTTAATATATATCATATATAATAAAATTCTTCATAACCTAGGAAAAATGGAAACATAAAAAGGGTGAGCTCAAATGTTTATTAATGTTAAACACAAGAATTAACAGTTGAATATCATTAGTGAGAATAATAAAAGAATAAGGGTATGTGAACATAATAAAATATCATAACATAATAGATTCATACAAAATAAAACATGATTCATAAATCACAAGTCATGACATAATTATTTGTCATAAAATAAGAAAAAAAATCAAAACCATGAAGGTAACTTGTGTCATTAAACTCATATCACCCTTACAATAACCTAAATAGTGGAATGATGTAACTAGTTAATTCTAAAATAAATCCTTTAGAGATCATATAATTAACCCATTCATTGGAGGTCTCTATCAGACCCACCAATAATCATATATAATTACTAGGAACCGTAATTTTTAATAAACTTAGAAGCTTTATATTTTCATCACGCAACTCTTAAAACTTTCATCATTCATTTATAGCTTAACTAAACCAGGGAAAATAAAAAAGGTTCATGTAAATTTCATTTAGACATAAAAATAAGACATCTAATGAAATAAAGTATATGATATAATTAGATAATGTTCCGAGTGTTTCATAATAACCATTAAAGTATTTTCAAATAGATGGAAAGTGTTGGGCATGTATTCTCTCAATAATACCTTAAAAATATTATTTAATATGATTCTCACAGAAACCCTTGTTTGTTTACTTTAAGTTTATTTCAGGAAATTAATTTTCTTTGAAATATTTATTCTGGAAATATATTCTAGTTATTAATCTCCAATGATTATTCATCAAAGAATTTGTAATGTGATTTTTTGTTTTTCGGAAACACTATGTATACCCTATGATGATAAACACAAGGTAAGGAATAAATACTACACTCAGAATAACACATAATAAATGAACCCTATACTGGGAGCAGTGCATAAAGAATGAACCCTACATTTAGAATAGTACGTATGGATCATCAAACCTATATTTTTAGAAAATTATAGTCAATCAACCTTACATTTAGACAGAACCTTATGTTTTTTAAGAGATGAAAGTATGGTTACGAAACCCTACATAAGTAAAGAACCCTACGTTCAGAATAATACATATGGTTCATCAAGTATACTTTTATGATGAACCTAAAATTGTCATCCTTATTTTTAGAGAATGAAATCTACATAGTTGAACCCTATGTTTGGTATTTTTTTTCATTTAATAATAAACCCTACATTTGACTATTCAATGATAAAGATTTAAATTCACAACTCTATCTAATATTTCTACAATAGTCAAGACATAATTAAAGATATGATAAAATATTATTTACAATTATTCAAATATTTGTATTATTGATATAGAGAACCATATTTATTAGTGAAAATAACTCTTATTATTATAGGATGTTACAAATCCTATTAGTATTTGATATTTGAATATTCGTGATGTATCAATAAATATTTCTTGGATCTGGAATACCAAAGAAATATATCTGCTCTGTATATTCTATCACAATATATTTTTGAAATATACATTCCCATATGTATTGGAATTATTGTGAATATATTTTATAGTGCTTAGGCAATGAACAATCATCGTGGTTATTTGAAAAATAGGATATTCTTTAAAATTTCTACATATTTCAACCTCATACTACTGTAAGAGTAATGTTGCTATTTGTTGATATGAAAATTAAAGATCATTTGAAACCAGGATCACTTCAGAGTTTTTCATTCTCGAAGAAATTAATTTCTGAAGAACAAGATCCATATAATGTCAATTTTTATGACTACAACTATAATGTTTAACCCAATCCATCATCAAATAAAAATATTTTTATTTTACGGAATTTCAACTACCCGGACTCAGTCATAGTAGAGTATCATGTTCATGATCTAAGATATGGTTTTTTAGATCCATGTAAAAGAACCATAATGTTCTGTTTAAGTCTTTATTGTAAAGCTATCAACTACTTGAACTCGTGTCTTTGAAGGTCTTTTCATAAGAGGACCTTTCGAGTGAAATTCACCAATCTCATAGAGAGAGTGTTTGCGGAGTGGACTAATGGTTATTTATGCCCCAAAACACTATAAAATTGCAGTTTTAATTATTTATATTTATCTTATACTCATATTATATATTGAAGAAAATTTTGTATAATTATATAAATTATGAAGATATTTAAAATACAAAATCGTTGAAGTTTTCGGAAAAGGAACAATTCACCCCCACTTTTATAGTATTTGTATTATTATTAACTAAAAATTGGTTTCAAAGAATAGAATTTTTGAATAAATATATATATAAACTAAAAATATTAAGGTATATACAAAGAAGATGGTAATGGTTGATCTAAAAGAAGGTATTCCTATGGTTTGTGCTCAATATTTTAATAGTGAAAACTATAGATACTGGAAATAATGTATGATCATTTAACTAAAATATCTAGGATTCAATGTCTTTTCAAATATCATCACACTTTATGTGATTCCTGAAAAACTAGAGGCTTGTTATGCTACATTAAAATCAAAATATGAAATTAACTCAAAGCTAATGAATGATATAATCTATGGACTGAGACCTGATGAATTAAATCAAGTCTCAAAATTCCCTACTGACTATAAAATGTGGAAAATAATAGTTGTTGCATATAAAGGTAAAAATAACATAAAAAAGATGTTATATGCTACTAAAAAGCCATGTTTAACAAATTTAGAATGTTCAATGGTGAAATCATCACGTAGATGAATAGATGATTAACAAAGATTGTTACTAATATTACTACCTTGGGTGATCCCATCAGTCAATCTAATCAAGCGAGGAAAGTAATTTGAGTACTTACCTCTAAATGGAATGGAATTTCTACTACAATTCAATAATCATTACCTATCAAGAATTTTACTATGAAGGAATTGATTGGATCATTGATGATGTATGAGTTATTAATGTAAGATGAAGTTGAAGATCATAACATTATAGTAAAAAGGGATAATACTACCCATGAATTCCCATCTATGAAGCATGAAATAAAGTCCAAATAAGATTTCAAAACAAAAACAACTTCATGATCTATATATTTTGAAATAGAAATGGCATACTAGCTTGAAATTTTCTATAATTTTATAATAAGAAAAGATGATTTTGGAAATCCTTAAATAATGATGAAAGATAACTACATGAAATAAGATTCTATGAATTCAAAAAACTCGGTCACATAAGACCTAATTTCCCTTAATAGAAAGATGAAAGAAAGAGGGTAGAAAAGAAATATCATAAGAATGATAATTACGAGCATAAAGGTAAAAGAGATATGCAAGCTATGTGGAAGGTACCTGAAGACTCTAGAATCTCTTTAAAATGTGGTTCCTAAAAATAGACAAAAAATCTAAAAAACAATATGTGATTTAAGGATAAATAATAAGAAGAGGTACCGACCTATTACACTTCTTCTTATTACTCTGATAATTGATAAAATGATAAATTAGATTCTTAGTGTTACATGTTACAAGATAAATAATATTCCTTATTTAATAAGTATAAATAACTAAAAAATTATTCACAATGCTATTTTAGGTGATAGATACAAAATGCTAAAACAACTTCAATAATTAATGAAAAAATTTAATTCATCAACATCAAACTATACTATTCATGAAAATATTATAAAAAAATAATAGGTTGAATTAGAATATTATAAAAGTGATGCTGGTGTTTTTACTAAAGGAGAAAAGGCTCTCAATTAGGTTCTTGGAAATAATTCTATTAAAAGAAAAAAATTTTGAACAGAAGAAAGGGTGAAAAATGAAAATTTTGTAAAAATTATTTTGTGCCTAATTTAAAAAATATTGTCTACTTTCATTGTGGGATAAAAGGTCACTAAAACAACAACCATTACTTGAGAAATTATCAAATTAACGGTATTAAAAAGGATTTTATTAATAAATATATATCTGAATCAGTTGATATGAATAATGGAAAGATAATGAATATCTTGATTCCAAGATCATGGCTCGCTGACACAACTGGACCCAAGAAAATATGAGTACCAAAACAAAAAAAAACGATTAATTTCTTTCGAAAGAAAAAATCCACAAGAATAAAAAAGATATATGGTATATAGATATTGGTTGTTCTAGAAACGTGAGTCAAAAATCATAAATTTCCATACACTGACACAAATAGATGGAGGACTGGTCACTTTTGGTGACAATGTAAAAGGAAAAATTATTAGAGTTGGAATGGTTAGAGATCCGAAGACCATATCAATCAACAAAGTATTACATGTTAATGGGATAAAAAAACATGATATGTATTTTTTAACATTGTGATGAAGGGTTTTATGTTGATTTTTTCCTAAAAAATCATGACCTCTTTTCAAATATAAACTACTTAAATTTAGAGCACTTAAAACTGATAAGGATTATAATGTGGATCTTATTTGATCATGTAAAAAAAATTGAATTGTTTAACTGTTAACACAAATGAGTCATGGATTTGGAATATAAGACCTGTACATTGCAATATATACGCTTTACATAATTTGTCTAAGAAAAAATTAATTTATAATTTTACTAGTCTTAAGTTTGAACATGATGTATTTTGTGATGAATTCCAAATTGGAAAACAATACAAATATTATTTCTAATCGATTAACAAAATTTCTATATCTAATCCTTTAAAACTAATTCATATATATTTTTTGTACCATTCAAAGTAGAAGGTTTGGTTGGTAAATTACTTGTTTATGTTTTAGTTGATGATTATTCCAGATTTTCATGGGTATATATTCTAAAACTCACAAGTGAAGTATTCACTATTTCTAAAAGATTTTGTAAAATTGTTCAAAATTAAGAAGGTTTTAAAATATATTCATTGATAAGTGATCATGGTGGAGAGTTTTAGAATCAAGAATTTAATTCTTTTTGCTGAAAACTAGGTATTAAGAAAACCTTATCTACACCAAGAAAACCACAACCAAATGGAACCATTAAAAGAAGAAATAAAACTATTTATGAAATGGAAATGAATATACTAAATGAATACAATGTTCCAACCTATTTTGGGAATAATCAATAAGCACAACTTTCTATATCATGAATAGTTTTTTAATAATACCAATTATTAAAAGGACACCCTATGAACTTTGGAATAAAATAAAACCTAAACTAAAGTACTTTAAAGTATCTGGATGAAAGATGTATATCTTGAATACTAAGGGAATCCTTGGTAAATTTGATCTAAAAGCATGTAAAGTAATATTTCTAGGATATTATGCTACTCTAAATCCTATAAAGTCTTTAATTAAATGTCAAGGATTATTGAAGAATCAGTTCATATTAATTTTGATAAAATTGACCCTTCTATTAAAGAGAAAGATCAAATAGATGAAATTAATGACTATTTTGACAGTATGAGACTTGATTCACCAAAACATAATTTTTAAAATAACATAAATAAAATTCAATCCATTTCAGAAGAACAATTAACCAATGAACCTGAAAGTGTCTTACATAGGGAACCTATAACATTAAAGAACCATCCTTTAGAAATTATTATAGGATACCTAGGTACAAGAATTATAGATAGAAAAATTGTAGGAAACCTAGTGGATTTTTCTACCTTTATATCTTAGTAATAATCTAAATCTATCCAAGAAGTTTTGGAAGATTATATTTTGATATCATAAATGCAAGAAGACCTAAAAAATTTAGAATAAATGAAGTTTGGGGTTTAGTGTAAAAAGCATCATACTATCCAGTGATATGAACCAAATGGGTCTTTAGAAATAAATAGGATGACATAGGGATCATAACCAGAAATGAAGCCATATTAATATAAAAAGGATATAATCAAGATGAAGGAATTTATTATGATGAGACCTTACCCATGTATCTAGATATGAAGATATTAGAATCTTTTTATGTTATACATCTCATATGAATTTCAAATTATATCATATGGATGTTAAATATTCATTTTTTAAATGGTTATTTAATGGAATAAGTTTATTTTGTATAACCTCTTGGTTTTGAAAACCCTCATAAACCTAATTTTGTTTTTAAACATACTGAAGCTCTCTATGCACTTGAACAACCACCTAGATATTGATATGAAATGTTAAACTTTTTTTGTTGGAAAATGAATTTTCTATAGTATTATTTGATCCTAATATTATTATGAATTTTTTTTTGTTCTAATATTTTATTAGTATAAATTTATGTTGATGATGTAATTTTCGGTTCAATAAATAAATGTATTTGTAATGAATTTTCAAATATAATGAAAAAAATAATTTGAAATGAGTATAATGATATAATTAAATTTATTTTTAGGATTTCAGATTTATCAAAAAGAATATACAAATTTTATAAATCAAAGTAAATATATTATTTTTTTATTGAAAATGTTTGGACTTGAAAATAGTAAGATGTAAACAACTCCTATGTGTATCAATATAAAACATGATTTAGATGAATCTATAAAACTAGTTGATAATAATTTATATAGTGGTATGATTGGTATTTTATTATAACTTACTTCTAGTGTACTAGGAATACTTTTTTATTTATGTTTATGTGCTATATTTCAGTCAAATCCAAAAAATCACATCTTTCCATTTAAAAAAAATTGATATTTAAAAGAAACTGTTTTTCAATCTCTTATTTACCCCATAAATTCTTATTTTAATTTAATTTCATATTTAGATGCTTATTTTAGAGTTTTTAGATTATATAGAAAAATAAAATCATGAAATTGAAAGAGCGTTGTCGTGGGCGCCCTCAAATGATTAGTGATTTTGGGGTACTTAGGTGCAGCAATGTGGCTGACCAAGGTCGTCTCTCAAAGGAGGAAGTAGATATAAAACAACTTTTTAAAGGTATTCTAAAAATAAAATAAAAGAGAAAAAAAACACTACCTGAAAGGATGGGGGTTGGTTAAAGTTTATGAATCTAGAAGAAGTTTTCTGGAAGAAGATTGTATTTTTTTTAGTTTTGAAATGAAGTTCGATTAAAATGACACAACAAAAAGATGTTTTTTAGAAAATATTTTAAAAGGTGCAATCTATATAACCCTACATCTTCATTCAATTATTAATCATTATAATTTAAATCAATATCCACTTAATTATGATCCACTAATTTGTTATCCATCGAACCCTACGAGAGTTAACTTAACCACAAAGATGAAATTACTTAAACCCTAGGCTAGCTTCAGAACACACAATCGCAGCACCCTGCTTTGATTATTGTGATAAGGTTAGCTTATGTTCAGTGGTTAATTAGAGCACATATCCATTCTGTAAATGAGGATTAATTTTGTTTAGTGATTATATTTGAACTCTACAAATTTATCCTGTATGGTCTTATATTACCGATTAAGATCGCACTCTCACAATTTACACAATTCCAGACCTCGCGTGTTTTGTGTTAATTGTTCAATTTCTTTATTACTTTATTAAAATTTAAAAACATAATTCATGTATCATATTATGTGAATTACAGTAGATCAATGATTCAAAATAATTAAATAAGGAAGGATAGATGTCGATCGATTACTAAAAAGAACTACTCTTTCATGGGCAGTGTAGTCATCATGGAGACGTTTTGCATAAGAAAAGGATTGAAAGGGTAGAATCCAATATTGTCTCCACTTTTGATTCCAACCCAATTAAGAAGATTAAGAGAAGAAGAAAAGGGAATAACACAGAAGATTATTGGAAGAAAAATTAAATAAACAAGCATGAAATAAAAGAAATACAAAGAAGAGGTGGGAGAGGAGAGTCTTTTTGGAAGAGAGATTTTCACAAAGACTTACTTATTCCAAGAGTTGTGAGGGGCTCCCAAGAGACACTCTTTCGAACACACCTTCCAAAAGCCTCGACCCGCCCTCCCAAAGAGTTAAAACCCCCTTTAAATAGAGTTTTTGAGGGCTAGGGTTATATAACTTTTTAGGTGTGAAATGAAAAACTCGGCCAAATATTTTATTCCAAGTTTCACCGCCTATTTGACCTACAAAACTCATGAATTGACCGGCCTTCTAGAAGGATTATTTGTTCCAAATCATGTCCCAGATCATTCCCCAAAATTGGGGCTCAATACAAGCCCGGATGAAGAATATATGGCCCAAATATAGAACCCATGTCCACTCTACCGAGTCCATCCCACCATTGTCTTAATGGCCCATTTACTCCCTCCAAATGCACTTTTTAGCTCTAGTGTCCTCAATGAAAGTTGTAAAACATTAGAGGGTAAAAATATAAAGGGTAAAACTAGAATTTTCACTAAATTTTCAAATAAATGATCAAATCCCAAATATTTTATAAATAAACATATTTAACACAATGTGAGGAAATTATATCATTTATTATCAATAAAATATTCAACAAAATAGTGCTTTATCAACTCCCCACACTTACCCATTTTCACTCCTGGGCACAAACTCATCTCAAGTAAACATCAATATCAAATCAAAACCAATTTTAAAACACATATCATTGGGATCCATCAATTCTGCACCAAGAATCAAAAGATATAATGCCTCATAAAATAACTTATTTCAAGTTCTCTATTAATATCATTCAATATATTTCCACTTCATTTATCCTTCCATGCACAAAACACTTACCTCGCTTGAATTTTCTCTCATCACTCAAATATCAATTTTTTTTGAAATGTCTTTCTCATCCAAACTCATACAAGGGTCACCATAGGCTTGATAAATTACTAAATCTCCACCTGATATGAGTCAAGTACATATGTTTATCCTGAGTACTTTTCAGGGTTGTTCTGCGGCTTTCGGTTGGTAGGATTTAGATGTGGAAAATTCTGAGGCTGAATAAGGAGGGCTTGACTCTTTTTGAAGAAAAATTGCATTAATCTAATTTTCATTTAAATATGGTCTTCTCTTCAATCCCCATAGTATCAATTCAGCTCAATCATCATGAAAAATCATGAAACTTTTACACCATTCATCATTTCAGCATAAAAATGACAATATTCTCAAACATGATTTTCTTGAAAGGTCCAGATAGGCACAGCTTTCCACCTCAATTAGAAGCTCCAGAAAAGGCACAACTTCACTTGTCATGAAAGCTCCAAAAAAGGCACAGCTTTCAATATAATGAATTTCTTCAGCAGCAAACACATCTCTTAAGAATTTAATTTTCCACCCAAAGTATCACAGAATGTGGTATCACAACACAACATAGCTCCCCCCACACTTAAGGTCAAATAGATTATGAAATTTCACATTAAGAGTTGGTTGGATAGGGAAAATTGGTTTGTAATGTGGCTAACCTAACAGGCTTTTCATGGCTTATAAGGGCTAAAAAGATTAAATGTATAAGGTAGGTCATTATAAAAAAAATATTCTTTGAATTAGGGGCTTTAATACCAAAAAAATTCCTCAATCATTTAAACATAAGTACTTCAAACCCTCAAGTTCTGATAGGAATAAATCAAATTCTGGTTAAATGAAGCATGGTTTAGTTCTCTCAAGAAGTGAGGTGAATGTAAAGAATATGAAAATAATGTTTCATAAGCCTCATAGGAAAGTTATTTCAAATACAAAGACAATGAGATGTGGCATGGATTCAAAATTCGGTGTACTTTTCATGAAATTACTAAATATTTGAACTGGAAAAAAAGTCATTTTCAGCATTAATTTAAGCTTAGTTTCAAGGGATAAATTGTTTCACTAATTAATATACATTCCAAAACTTTTATGAGAATCATTTCAGCTCAAAAATTTCAAAAACACAAATAAAATTGAAAAATAAACACACAAAATTTGAAAAAACACACAATTTTTTTGTTTGTTTTTTTTAAATTATGAAAACAATTGAAATTACTAAACAAAAAGGTTCCCTCATCCACACTTAAAATATTGCATTTTCCTCAATGTGAACCCATGATATGATATATGCACATGAAATGCCGAATTTTTAAATAGGACAAATAATATAATAGTGAATGGGTTAGGAACAACCTGATATGATCAAGTGATGATAGGGTCATGTAGTGTGATAAAATCCACTGCATCAGTAGGAAGTCCGTCAATGTATCTCTTCAAACGTTGCCCATTGACTGTAAAGCTCCTTCCAGTGTCCTCTTGTGTGATCTCCACATGCATCATCTTGAGTCGTGAACTATAAAGAATGACTTTCTGTCCAACATGAAACTCCTTTTGTTGGATCATTTTGTCATGAGCTGCTTTTGATCTTTCCTTGTAGAGCCTTGAGTTATCATATGATGACAGTCGAATCTCCTCAAGCTCTTGAATTTGCAACATCCTTTGAATTCAATCTTTGGACAATTCCATGTTTCATTTCTTTATATCCCAATATTCCCAATGCTCGACTTCCACTGGGAGATGACATGCTTTCCCAAAAACAATCCGAAATGGGGAAATACCAATGGGGGTCTTGTATGCTGTCCTATAATCCCACAATGCATCATCCAAGCGCTTGCTATAATCCTTCCTATTTGGATGCATGGTTTTCTCCAAGATTTGTTTCAACTCACGATTTGAAACCTCATCTTGGCCATTTGTTTGGGGGTGGTATGGTGTTGATGATTTGTGTGTCACCCCATACTTTCGAAGGAGGGAAGCAAAATTCCTATTGAAAAAGTGTGTCCCTTGGTCACTGATGATAGCCATTGGTACTCCAAACCTGCAGACAATTTGAGCCTTGACAAAATCCACTACAACATGAGAATATTCAGTCCTGGTGGCCTTGTCCTCCACCCATTTACTCACATAATCAACAGCAACCAAAATATAAAAAAATCCAAATGAACTAGGAAAAGGACCCATAAAATCAATGCCCCATACATAAAAAATATCACAGAATAAAATAGGTTATTGGGACATCTTATGTCTCTTAGAAATGTTCCCATTGTGTTGGAAACGAGAGCATGACTTACAAAACACATGGGCATCATGGAATAAGCTAGGCCAAAATAATCAAGAGTCTAAAACTTTCCTAGATGTCCGTTGGGGTCCAAAGTGTCCACCACATGCAAGTGTATGACAAAATTGCAAAACAGACTCAAACTCATGATCAGGAACACACCTCCTAATAACTTGGTCACTACACATGCGCCATAAGTATGGATCAACCCAAACATAAAATCGTGACTCACTCTTTAATTTTTGGACTTGATGTTTCTTTAAATTTTCTGGGATTTCAGAGGAAACAATGTAATTAACTAAATCACCATAATAAGGATGCGTACCTGAGATGGTATAGATATTCTCATCGGGGAAAGTGTCTCGAAGTGGTACCTGGTCTAAGGTGTCATCCTCTAGTGTGTGAGTAAACCTACTCATGTGGTCCGACACCATGTTTTCTGACCCCTTATTTTCCTTTATCTCAATATTAAATTCCTGAGGAAGGAGAATCCATCGGATCAGCCCCGGGCTTTGCATCTGGCTTTTTCAAGAGGTACCTCAGAGCTGAATGGTCCGAAAAAACAACTACTTTAGAGCCCAATAAATATGAACGAAATTTATCTAAAGCAAATATGACTACAAGAAACTCCTTTTCTGTGGTTGTGTAATTTTATTGGGCTGAATCCAGTGTCCTCAATGCATAGGCGATCACATGTGAACGTCCCTCCACCCTCTGAGATAAGACAGCTCCAACCGCGAATTTGGAGGTTTCACACATAAGCTCAAAAGGAATCTCCCACCGTGGGGGCTGTATGATAGGTGGAGTTGTCAGATACTTCTTTATCTCATCAAAGGATGTCCTACAAGAATTTTCAAACACAAAATCAGAATCTTTTTGAAGTAATCGTGACATAGGAAGAGCGATCTTACTAAAATCTTTGATGAACCGCCGATAAAATCCTGCATGCCCTAGGAAAGATCTAACATCACACACACATGAAGGATAGGGTAAGGATGAAATAATAATGTCTACCTTAGAGCTATCAACCTCTATCCCATGTTTTGACACTACATGCCCTAAGACAATGCCATACTCTTCCATAAAATGTCAGTTTTCAAAGTTCAAGACCAGATTCTTCTCAATACAACGATTCAACACCTTTCCCAAACTACTTAGACATTCATCAAATGGAGATCCATACACTGTAAAATCATCCATAAATACCTCCATGCAGGTCTCAATAAAATCAGAAAAAATATTCACCATGCATCTCTGGATGGTACCTGGGGCATTGCAAAGTCCAAATGGAATCCTCCGGTAGGAAAATGTACCGAATGGGTATGTGAATGTCATCTTCTCCTAGTCCTCTGGAGCTATAGGAACCTGAAAATATCCAGAAAATCTATCCAAGAAACAATAGTGTGTTTTCCCATCTACTATCTCAAGAATCTAATCAATAAATGGGAGGGGGAAATGGTCTTTGCGAGTGAAATGATTTAGTTTCCTATAATCAATACACACACACCAACTATTTTGTACCCTCATTGGAACTAACTCATATTTCTCATTTTTAACAACAGTAACACCACTCTTCTTAGGCACAACCTGAATAGGACTTACCCACTGAGAATCTGAAATGGGAATGATTATACCAGCCTTGAGCAATTTTTCAACTTCTTTTTTAAAAACCTCCAGAAGGGTTGGATTGAGTCTCCTTTGTGTTTGCCTCACCTGTTTAGCCCTATCCTCCAAGAGAATACTATGCATGCAAATGGATGAGCTAATACCTGATATGTCTGCCAATGTCCGACCAATTGACCTAATTTTATCTCTCAAAAGATTCAAAAGTTTTTCTTCATGTTCAAAAGAGAGATTTTTAGCAAAGATAACAAGTAATCTATCACCACTCAGCAGGTATGCATATTTAAGATTTGGGGGCAATGGCTTGAGTTCCAACGTAGGGGGGTGATGTATAGATGGAGAAATTGATGCAACAAACATATCTAAACAAGGAACATCAGTATCAGAAGAAAAATCATCAAAATTAGAAAATAATGCATCAAATCCTTAAGCATACTCAACAACCATGTCATAATTAGAGTTCACATGGTCAAAATCAGAATATGATTCAATTTCAAAATCAAATATTAGAGATTCTTGTTCCTTAGAAAAGAGTGTGGAAGTACTATTAGACATCAAACTAGAACCAATACTCATAATCTCCCTAAGCATAGGACAATCCAATTCCATGGTGTTTTTACATGGTGGTTAAAAATGGGAGATAAAAAATGCAGAATGATCCTTTGAGGGGTATTTCATGGAATCCATAACATTAAATATCACAACTTCATCCCCAAATTCCATGGAAAGTGTACCCTCATTGACATTTATGATAGTTTTTGCAGTTTTGAGGAAGGGGCTACCTAAAATAATGGGGGCATGAGAACTTACCTGATCATCCTCCTTGTTAAGCACATAGAAATCCGCTGGAAAGATCATGTCTCTTACCCGGATAAGTACAACCTCAAGTACTCCCGCTGGATATGCCATATCTCTATTCGCCAACTACACCACTACTATTGTCGGCTTCAACTCACCAACCTGTAAAGAAGATAATACAGAGTGAGGCATCACATTTATTGAAGCTCCTAAATCACAAAGAGCATCAGAGAAGTGCAACCCCCAATGGTAGATGGGATGGTGAATGTCCTGGGATCCTTGCACTTTGATGGCATTGCTAGATTTGGTGTAATGAGTGCTGAGACATTCCTTCCAAGGTTGATCCTCTCATTTCCATTGAGCCCTCTTCAATTGGTGCAGAGTTCTTTCAAGAATTTGGAATACCTTGGGATTTGCTTAATGGCATCAAGTAGAGGAATGTTGATCTCCACACGCTTGAATGTGTCCAAAACCCCCTTTTGCATTTCTTCTTCATCCATATTTTTGGTTTGAACAACCCTGTTTGGAAAAGGAAAGGGTTTAGGAGGAACATCGTCAATCTTTTTCTTTCCTTTATCTTTCTCCTTGGATTTCTCATAATTTGGTATGGAATGCGGCTTCTCCGGAGTTGAGTTGAATCCCAGTGGAATGGTAGGTACAGATGTATCGTTCATTTGCTTCCCACTTCTCAATGTGATGGCACTGACATTCCCCTTTGAATTTGGAGTGGGTTGGGAAGGTAGATTTCCAGAATTCTTACTCAAAAGTTCATGGAGGGCAATGGAAATCTGGCTCATTTGATTCTTCAACTCCCTCAACTCCGAACCTTGACTCTTCAGTTCATTCTGTTGGTTAAGTACAATTTGTTTCAAAAGATCATCAGTGTTAGAATCCACCTTGGGTGGGGGATTCCCTTGTTGTTGGCTTGTTGATGTTTGAGCTTCAAATCTCCTTTGGGGTTGTTGGAAACCCTGCTGGTAAGGCAGAGGCTGTTGGAAGTTTTGTTGAAAAGGGGGCCTTTGTTGTTGTCTAGATCCATACCTCATGTCTGATTGATCCTTACACCCTTGGTTGTATGTTGAAGCAAATGAATCAAACTTATTTTGGGGATATGGTTGTTGTTGCTGCTGAAATGGTCTCCAAGGGAATACTGTTGCGCAATCCTCTATCTCTTGTAGTTGTGGGCAATAGTCAGTTGGGTGGCTTGTCTCAGTGAAAATTCCACAAGGCCTTGAAGGAGGGGGTAGAGATGTCTTTTGTGCCAAAGCAATTTGCCTCACCATAGTTGTCAATTCTTCTAACTTGGTATCAATCAAATGACTCTCAAGAGAAGAAGGACTTACTTGATGTACTCCCCTGATATGTGGTGTACCTAGATCACCCAATTATTGGGAGTTTTGGGCCATCTTGTCGATCAATGCATGTGCGGCTGCTGGTGTCTTATCCACAAATGCTCCTCCAGCTGCAGCATCCACCAAGCCCCACTCCATGAGTGTGAGTCCTTCGTAGAAGTTTTGGATGAGTTGCTCACTGATTTGGTGATGTGGATAGCTTGCGCACAACTTCTTGAATCTCTTCCAATACTCATACATTGACTCCCCTTGTGCTTTCTTGATCCCCGAGATCTCCTTACGAATGGAAGTGTTCCTTGATGCTGGAAAAAATCTCTGCAAGAAATGACGTTTCAAACCGTTCCAACAAGTTAAATCTTCGGGTTATAAATAATACATCCAATCTTTCGCAGCTCCATCAAGTGAGAATGGGAATTCTCTTAATTTGATTTGGTCTTCAGATACATTTCTTGGTTTCAAGGTTGATCAAACCAAATTAAATTCTTTCAAATGTTTATTGGTATCCTCACCAGAGAGGCCATGAAACTTTGGAAGTAAGTGAATTAACCCAGATTTCAGTTCAATGTCCGATTCGAGATTTGGGTATGCAATACAATTTGGATGATAGTTAATATCAGGTGAAGCCAATTCTGGAATGGTTCTATTAATCTCATTGTTATTATTTCCAGCCATTGGTTCTTCTTTTATGTTTGAATTTGAATAGCTTCCAATTTCAATGTTTCCATAAGAAAGGAATTCACCAACTGGTTGAATATTGAATCTTCTCGTAGACTGAGAATGTCTGATTTGTTCCCTAAGGCTGCGTTCAATCTCAGGGTCAAGATCTAAGAGATCTTCGGGATTATTTCATGTCATAAATCAAATAAAAATTAAAATAATGTGAGTGGACCATAGTAAAATAAAAATGAGAAGTTGAGTTGATGGTCCAAAAAGAAAAGAAGAGGATGAAAAAAAAAACGAAAACTTGAGAAAGGGTAAAGATGAAAGAGAGAGGTGAATAAAATAATAAAATGAAAAATAAAAGAAATACCTCTAAATGTTTGAATAAATTACTTTCCTCCTCGGAAACGGAACCAATTTGAAAGAGCTCTGTCGTGGGCACCCACAAATGATTAGTGCTTTTGGGGTACTTAGGTGCAGCAGAGTGGCTGACCAAGGTCGTCTCTCAAAGGAAAAATTAGATATAAAACAAATTTTTAAAGGTATTCTAAAAATAAAATAAAAGAGAATAAAAAAAATACCTGAATGTATGGGGTTTGGTTATAGTTTATGAATCTATAAGAAGTTTTCTGGAAGAAGATTGTATTTTTTTGTTTTTAGTTTTGAAATTAAGTTAGATTAAAATGACACAACAAAAAGATGTTTTTTAGAAAATATTTTAAAAGGCGTAATAAATCTAACAATACCTCTTCATTCAATTATTAATAATTATAATTTAAATCAATATCCACTTAATTATGATCCCCTAATTTGTTATCCCTCGAACCCTACGAGAGTTAACTTAACCACAAAGATGAAATTACTTAAACCCTAGGCTAGCTTCAGAACACGCAATCGCAACACCCTGCTTTGATTGTTGTTATAAGGTTAGCTTATGGTCAGTGGTTAATTAGAGAACATATCCATTCTGGAAATGATGATTAATTTTGTTTAGGGATTATATTTGAACTCTACAAATTTATCCCGTATGGTCTTATATTACCGATTAAGATCACGCTCTCACAATTTACACAATTCCTGACCTCGCGTGTTTTGTGTTAATTGTTCAATTACTTGCTTAGTTTCTTACAATTTAAAAAAAAAATTCATGGATCATATTAAGTGAATTATTGTAGCTCAATGTTTCAAAATAATTAAATGAATAAGGATAAGGGTCGATCAATTACTAAAAAGAACTACTCTTCCATGGGCGGTGTAGTCATCGTGGAGACGTTTTGCATAAGCAAAGGATTGAAAGGGTAGAACCCAATCTTTTCTCCACTCTTGATTCCAACCCAATTAAGAAGAATAAGAGAAGAATAAAAGGGAAGAACACAGAAGATTATTTGAAGAAAAATTCAAGAAAAAAACATGAAATAAAAGAAATACAAAGAAGAGGTGGGAGAGGAGAGCCTTTTTGGAAGAGAGGTTTTCAAAAAGGCTTACTTCTTACAAGAGTTGTGATGGGCTCCCAAGAGACACCCTTTCGTCCAAAACTTCCCAAAGACTCAAACCTCACTCTCAAAGAGTTAAAACCCCCTTTAAATAGAGTTTACAAGGGCTAGGGTTACATAACTTTTTAAGTGTAAAATGAAAAACTCGGCCAAATATTTTATTCCAAGTTACACCGCCTAGTTGACCTCAAAAAATCGTGAATTGACTGGACTTCTAGAAGGATTATTTGTTTCTAATCATGTCCCCGAGCTTTCCTCAGAATTTGGGCTCAATAAAATCCTAGATAAAGAAGATATGACCCAAATACAGAACCCATGTCCATTCTACCAAGTCCATCCCACTATTGTTTTAATGGCCCATTTACTCCCTACAAATGCACTTATTAGCTCCCATGTCCTGCATGAAAGTTGTATAACATTAAGTTATGAACACGTTTACAAAATATAAAATTCAAATAAAAATTATAAAAATATTTATCTTCGAAATAACACAGTTCACTATAAAGGGTAAAACTGGAATTTTCACCAAATTTTCAAATGAATGATCAAATCCCAAATATTTTATAAATAAACATATTTAACACAATGTGAGGAAATTATATCATTTATTATCAATAAAATATTCAACAAAATAGTGTTTTATCAACTCCCCCACACTTACCCTTTTGCAATCCTGGGAAAAACCTCATGTCAAGTAAACATCAATATCAAATCAAAACCAATTTTAAAACACATATCATTGGGATCCATCAATTCCGCACCAAGAATCAAAAGATATAATGCCTCATAAAAAACCTTATTTCAAGTTCTCTATTAATATCATTCAATATATTTCCACTTCATTTATCCTCCCATGCACAAAACACTTACCTCGCTTGAATTTTCTTTCATCACTCAAATATCAATTTTTTTGCAATGTCTTTCTCATCCGAACTCATAAAAGGGTCACCATAGGCTTGATAAATTCCTACATCTCCACCCGATGTGAGTCAAGTACATATTTTTACCATGAGGAATTTTTAGGGTTGTTCTGTGGATTTTGGTTGGTTGGATTTAGATGTGAAAAATTCTGAGGCTGAATAAGGAGGGCTTGACTCTTTTTGAAGAAAAATTGCATTAATCTAATTTTCAGTTAAATATGGTCCTCTCCTAAATCCCCATAGTATCAATTCAGCTCCATCATCATAAAAAGTCATGAAAATTTTACACCATTCATCATTTCATCATTAAAAATGTCAATCTTCTCAAACATGATTTTCTTGAAAGCTCTAGATAGGCACAACTTTCCACCTTAATTAGAAGCTCCAGAAAAGGCACAACTTCACTTTTCATGAAAGCTCCAGAAAAGACACAAATTTCAATATAATGACTATCTTCATCTGCAAACACATCTCTTAAGAATTTAATTTTCCACCCAAAGTATCACAGAATGTGGTATCACAACACAACATAGCTTCCCCCACACTTAAGCTCAGCTAGATTATGCAATTTCACATCAAGAGTTGGTTGGATAGGGAAAATTGGATTGTAATGTGGCTAACCTAACAGTTTGTGCATGGATTCTAAGGGATAAAAAGATTAAATGTTCAAGGTAGGACATTATAACAAAATATTCTTTGAATTAGGGGATTTAATACAAAAAAAATGCCTCAATAATTTAAACATAATTACCTCAACCCCTCAAGTTTTGACTGGAATAAATCAAATTCTGGTTAAATCAAGCATGGTTTGGTTCTCTCAAGAAGTGAGGTGAATGTAAAGAATATGAAAATAATGGTTCAGAAGCCTCACAAGAAAGTGATTTAAAATATAAAGACAGTGAGATGTGGCATGTGATTCAAAATTCGGTTTACTTTTCAGGAAATTACTAAATATTTGAACTGGAAACAAAGTCATTTTCACCATTAATTTAATCTTAGTTTCAAGGAATAAATTGTTTCAATCATTGATATGCATTTCAAAATAGTGATGAGAATGATTTCAGCTCAAAAATTTCAAAAACACAAAGAAAATTGAAAAATATATACACAAAATTTGAATAAACAAACAATTTTTTTGTTTGTTTTTTTAAATAAGGAAAAAAATTGAAATTACAAAACTAAAAGGTTCCCTCCTCCACACTTAAAATATTGCATTGTCCTCAACGTGAACCCATGAGATGATATATGCACATGAAATGTAGAATTTTTAAATAGGAGAAATAATATAAAAATGAAAGGGTTAGGAACAGCCTGATATGATCAAGTGATGATGGGGTCATGCAGTGTGATAAAATCCACTACATCAGTAGGAAGTCCCTCAATGTATCTTTTCAAACATTGACCATTGACTGTAAAGCTCCTTCCAGTGTCCTCTTATGTGATCTCTATAGGCATCAGCTTGATTCATGAACTATAGAGAAGGTATTTCTCTCTAACATGAAACTCCCTTTGTTGGATCATTTTGTCATGAGATTCTTTTAATCATTTTTTGTAGAGCCTTGAGTTATCATATGATGAAAGTCGAATCTCCTCAAGCTCTTGAATTTGCAACTTCCTTTGAATTGCAGCTTGGTCGAATTCCATGTTTCATTTCTTTATAGCCCAATATGCCCGATGCTCGACTTCCACTGGGAGATGACATGCTTTCCCAAAAAAAATCCGAAATGGGGACACACCAATGGGGGTCTTGTATGATGTACTATAATCCCACAATACATCATCCAAGCGCTTGCTCCAATCCTTCCTATTTGGATGCACGGTTTTCTCCAAGATTTGTTTCAGCTCACGATTTGAAACCTCAGCTTGGACATTTGTTTGGGGGTGGTATGGTGTTGATGTTTTGTGTGTCACCCCATACTTTCAAAGGAGGTAAGAAAAATTACTATTGCAAAAGTGTGTCCCTTGGCCACAGATGATAGCCTTTGGTACTCTAAACCTGCAGAAAATTTGAACCTTGACAAAATCCACTAGAACATGAGAATCATCAGTCCTGGTGGCCTTGGCCTCCACCCATTTACTCACATAATCAACAGCAACCAAAATATACAAAAATCCAATTGAACTAGGAAAAGGACCCATAAAATCAATTCCCCATACAACAAAAATCTCACAGAATAATATGGGTTGTTGGGGCATCCCATGTCTCTTAGAAACGTTCCCAGTGTGTTGGAAACGAGGGCATGACTTACGAAACACATGGGCATCATGGAATAATCTAGGCCAATATAATCCAGAGTCTAAAACTTTCCTAGCTATCCGTTGGGGTCCAAAGTGTCCACCACATGAAAGTGTATGACAGAATTGAAAAACAGACTCAAACTCATGATCAGGAACACACCTCCTAATAACTTGGCCACTACACATGCGCCATAAGTATGGATCATCCCAAACATAAAATCTTGACTCACTCTTTATTTTTTGGACTTGATGTTTCTTTAAATTTGCTGGGATTTCAGAGGAAACAATGTAATTAACTAAATCAGCATACCAAGGATGCGTACCTGAGATGGTATAGAGATGGTCATTGGGGAAAGTGTCCCGAAGTGGTACCTGGTCCAAGGTGTCATCCTCTAGTGTGTGAGTAAGCCTACTCATGTGGTCTGCCACCAAGTTTTTTGACCCCTTCTTCTCCTCTATCTCAATATCAAATTTTTGAAGAAGGAGCATCCATCGGATCAGCCTAGGATTTGCATCTGTCTTCTTCAAGAGGTACCTCAGAGCTGCATGGTCAGAAAAAACAACTACTTTAAAGCCCAATAAATATGAACGGAATTTATCTAAAGAAAATATGACTTCAAGAAACTTTTTTTCTGTGGTTGTATAATTTTATTGGGCTGAATCCAGTGTCCTCGTTGCATAGACGATCACATGTGAGCGTTCCTCCACCCTATGAGATATGACAGCTCCAACCGTGAAGTTGGAGGCATCACACATAAGCTCAAAACGAATCTCCCACCGTGGGGGCTGTATTATAGGTGGAATGGTCATACACTTCTTTAGCTCATACAAGTAAGTCCTACAAGAATCGTCAAACACAAAATCAGAATCTTTTTGAAGTAATCATGACATAGGAAGAGCGATCTTACTAAAATCATTGATGAAGCGCCGATAAAATCCTGCATTCCCTAGGAAAGATCTAACATCACGCACAAATGAAGGATAGGGTAAGGATGAAATAATATCTACCTTAGATCTATCAACCTCTATCCCATGTTTTGACACTACATGCCCTAAGACAATGCCATGCTCTACCATAAAATGACACTTTTAAAAGTTGAAGACCAGATTATTCTCAATACAACGATTTAACACCCATCCCAAAATACTTAGAAATTCATCAAATGAAGATCCATACACAGTAAAATCATCCATAAATACCTCCATGAAGGTCTCAATAAAATCAGAAAAAATACTCACCATGCATCTCTGGATGTTACATGGGGCATTGAAAAGTCCAAATGGCATCCTCTGGTAGGAAAATGTCCTGAATGGTAAGGTTAATGTAATCTTCTCCTAGTCCTCTAGAGCTATAGGAACCTGAAAATATCCCAAAAATCCATCCAAGAAACAATAGTGTGTTTTCCTAGCTAGTCTCTCAAGCATCTGATCAATAAATGGGAGGGGGAAATGGTCTTTGCGAGTAGAATGATTTAGTTTCCTATAATCAATACACACACGCCAACTGTTTTGTACCCTCATTGGAACTAACTCATCTTTCTAATTTTTAACAACAGTAACACCACTCTTCTTAGGCACAACCTGAATAGGACTTACCCACTGAGAATCTGAAATGGGAAATATTATACCTCTCTCGATCAATTTTTCAACCTCTTTTTTAACAACCTCCAGAAGGGTTGGATTGAGTCTCCTTTGTGGTTGCCTCACCGGTTTATCCCCATCCTCCAAGAGAATCCTATACATGCAAATGGATGGGCTAATACCTGATATGTCTGCCAATTTCCAACCAATTGCCCTAATGTTATCTCTCAAAATATTCAAAAACAATTCTTTATGTTCAAAAGAGATATTGTTAGCAATGATAACAGGTAATCTATCACCACTCAGCAGGTATGCATATTTGAGATTTGGGGGCAATGGCTTGAGTTCCAATGTAGTGGGGTGATGTATAGATGGAGAAATTGATGCAACAGACATATCTGCACAGTGAACATGAGTATCAGAATAAAAATCATCAAAATTAAAAAATAATGCATCAAAGACGTCAGCATACTCAACGACCATGTCATAATTAGAGTTCACATGGTCAAAATCAAGATATGATTCCATTTCAAAATGAAATATTAGAGATTCTTGTTCCTTATAAACGGGTGTGGAAGTACTCTTAGACATCAAACTAGAACCAATACTCATAATCTCCCTAAGCATAGGAGAAACCAATTCCATGGTGTTTTTACTTGGTGGTTCAAAATGGGAGATAACAAATGCAGAATGATCCTCTGAGGGGTACTTCATGGAATCCATAACATTAAATATCACAACTTCATCCCCAAATTCCATGGAAAGTGTAAAATCATTGACATTTATGATAGTTTTTATAGTTTTGAGGATGGGCCTACTTAAAATAATGGGGGCATGGAACTTACCGGATCATCCTCCATGTTAAGCACATAGAAATCCGCTGGAAAGATCATGTCTCTTACCCGGACAAGTACATCCTCAAGAACTCCCACTGGATATGCTGTAGCTCTATTCGCCAACTACACCACTACTATTGTCATCTTCAACTCACCAACCTGTAAAGAAGATAATACAGAGTGAGGCATCACATTTATTGAAGCTTCTAAATCAGAAAGATCATCAGAGAAGTGCAACTACCCTATGGTACTTGGGATGGTGAATGTCCCGGTATCCTTTAACTTTGTTGTAATTGCTAGTGTTGGTGTAATTAGTGCTGATACATTCCTTCCAAGCTTGATCGTCTCATTTCCATTGGGCCCTCTTCGATTGGTGCAGAGTTCTTTTAAGAATTTGGCATACCTTGGGATTTGCTTAATGGATTCAGGTAGAGGAATGTTGATCTCCACACGCTTGAATGTGTCCAAAACCTTCTTTTGAATTGATTCTTCATCCATCTTCTTGGTTTGAACAACCTTCGTTGGAAAAGGAAGGGGTTTAGGAAGAACATCATCAATCTCTTTCTTACCTTTATATTTCTCGTTGGATTTCTCATCAGTTGGTATGGAATGCGGCTTCTCCGTAGTTGAGGTGAATCCTAGTGGAATGGTAGGTACATATGTATCATTCATTTGCTTCCCACTCCCCAATGTGATGACACTAACATTCCCCTTTGGATTTGGAGTGGGTTGGGAAGGTATATTTCTTGAATTCTTAATCACAAGTTCATGGAGGGCAGTAGCAATCTGGCTCATTTGAGTCTTCAACTCCCTTAACTCTGAACCTTGACTCTTCAGTTCATTATATTTATTAAGAACAATTTGCTTCAAAAGATCATCAGTGTTAGAATCTACCTTGGGTGGGGTATTCCCTTGTTGTTGGCTTGTTGATTTTTGAGCTTCAAATCTCCTCTGGGGTTGTTGGAAACCTTGCTGGTAAGGCGGAGGCTGCCAGAAGTTTTGTTGAAAAGGGGGCCTTTGTTGTTGTCCAAATCCATACCTCATGTATGATTGATACTTCCACCCTTGGTTGTATGTTGGAGAAAATGAATCAAACTTATTTTGGGGATATGGTTGTTGTTTCTGCTGAAATGGTCTCCCAGGGATTACTGCTGCGCAATCCTCTATCTCTTGTAGTTGTGGGAAACAGTTAGTTGGGTGGATTGTCTCAGTGAAAATTCCACAAGGCCTTGAAGGAGGGGGTAGATATGTCGTTTGTTCCAAAGCAATTTGTCTCACCATAGTTGTCAATTCTTCTAACTTGGTATCAATCAAATGACTCTCAAGAGAAGGACTTACCTGATGTACTCCCCTAATATGTGGCGTACCTCTATCACCATGTTATTGGGAGTTTTGGGCCATCTTGTCGATCAATGCACGTGCGGCTACTGGTGTCTTGTCCACCAATGATCCTCCAGCTGCAGCATCCACCATGCTCCTCTCCATGGGTGTGAGTTCTTCGTAGAAGTATTGGATGAGGAGTTGCTCACTGATTTGGTGATGTAGACAGCTTGCACACAACTTCTTGAATCTCTACCAATACTCATACATTGACTCCCCTTGTGATTTCTTGATCCCTGATATCTCCTTATGAATTGAAGTGGTCCTTGATACTGGAAAACATCTCTGTAAGAAAAGACGTTTCAAATCATTCCAACAAGTTACATCTTCGGGTTGTAAATAATACATCCAATCTTTCACAGCTCCATCAAGTGAGAATGGGAATGCTCTCAATTTCATTTGGTATTTAGATACATTTTTTGGTTTCAAGGTTGAGCAAACCACATTAAATTCGTTCAAATGTTTATTGGGATCCTCACCAGAGAGGCCATGAAACTTTGGAAGTAAGTGAATTAACATAGATTTCAGTTCAAAGTCAGATTCGCGATTTGGGTATGCAATACAATTTAGTTGATAGTAAATATCAGGTGAAACCAATTCTAGAATGGTTCTATTAAGATCATTGTTATTATTTCCATCCATTTGTTCGTCTTTTATGTTTTAATTTTAATAGATTACAATTTCAATGTTTCCAGAAGAGAGGAATTCACCAACTAGTTGAATATTGAAACTTCTCGTAGACTGAGAATGTCTGATTCGTTCCCTAAGGCTGCGTTCAATCTCAGGGTGAAGATCTAAGAGATCTTATGGATTAGTTCATGTCATATATCAAATACAAATTAAAAGAAAGTGAGTGGACCATAGTAAAATAAAAATGAGAAGTTGAGTTTATGGTCCAAAAAGAAAAGAAGAGGATGCAAAAAAATGAAAACTTGAGAAAGGGTAAAGATGAAAGAGAGAGGTGAAGATAATAATAAAATTAAAAATAAAAGAAATACCTCTAAATGTTTGAATAAATTAATTGCCTCCCTAGAAATGACACCAATTTGAAAGAGCGCTATCATGGGCGCCCTCAAATGATTAGTGATTTTGGGGTACTTAGGTGCAGCAGAGTGGCTGACCAAGGTTGTCTCTCAAAGGAGGAAGTAGATATAAAACAACTTTTTAAAGGTATTCTAAAAATAAAATAAAAGGGAATAAAAACACTACCTGAAAGTATGGGGGTTGGTTATAGTTTATGAATCTAGAAGAAGTTTTCTGGAAGAAGATTGATTTTTTTGTTTGTTTTTAGTTTTGAAATGAAGTTCGATTAAAATGACACAACAAAAAGATGTTTTTTAGAAAATATGTTAAAAGGCATAATTGATCTAACTCTACCTCTTCATTCACTTATTAATAATTATAATTTAAATCAATATCCACTTAATTATGATCCCCTAATTTGTTATCCCTCTAACCCTACGAGAGTTAACTTAAACACAAATATGAAATTACTTAAACCCTATGCTAGCTTCAGAACACGCAATCGCACCACCCTGCTTTGATTGTTGTTATAAGGTTAGATTATAGTTAGTGGTTAATTATAGCACATATACATTCTAGAAATGATGATTAATTGTGTTTAGGGATTATATTTGAACTCTACAAATTTATCCCGTATGGTCTTATATTACCGATTAAGATCGCACTCTCACAATTTACACAATTCCCGACCTCGCGTGTTTTGTGTTAATTGTTCAATTTCTTACTTATTTTATTACAATTTAAAATCACAATTCATGGATCATATTAAATGAATTATAGTATCTCAATGATTCAAATTAATTAAACTAATAAGGATAGAGGTCGATCGATTACTAAAAAGAACTACTCTTCCATGGGCGGTGTAGTCATCGTGGATACATTTTTCATAAGCAAATGATTGAAAGGCTAGAACACAATCTTGTATCCACTCTTAAATCAATCCAATTAATAAGATTAAGATAAGAATAAAAGGGAATAACACAGAATATTATTTGAAGAAAAATTCAAGAAACAAACATGAAATAAAATAAATACAAAGAAGAGGTGGGAGAGGAGAGCCTTTTTGGAAGAGAGGTTTGCACAAAGTCTTACTTCTTCAAAGAGTTCTGAGGGGATATCAAGAGACACCCTTTCGTCCAAACCTTCCCAAAGCCTCGACCTTCCCTCTAAAGGAGTTAAAACCCCCTTTAAATAGGGTTTTTAAGGGCTAGGGTTACATAACCTTTTTAAGTGTGAAATGAAAAACTCGGCCAAATATTTTATTCCAAGTTGAACTGCCTAGTTGACCTCCACAACGCGTGAATTGACCGGCCTTCCAGAAGGATTATTTGTTTCAAATCATGTCCCCGAGCTTTCCTAAAATTTTGGGCTCAATAAAATCCTGGATGAAGAAGATATGGCCGAAATACAGAACCCATGTCCATTCTGCCGAGTCCAGCCCACCATTGTCTTAATGGCCCATTTACTCCCTCCAAATGCCCTTATTAGCTCTAGTGTCCTGAATGAAAGTTCTAGGAAATTTATTTAGTAACACTGTTAAAAAATATCAAATTAAAATAATAAATATAAAAATATTTATCTTTGGAATACTACAGTCCACTATAAAGGGTAAAACTGGAATTTTCACCAAATTTTCAAATGAATGATGAAATCCGAAATATTTTATAAATAAACATATTTAACACAATGTGATGAAATTATATCATTTATTATAAATAAAATATTCAAAAAATAGTGTTTTATCAGAAATTTTCACTTTTTTGGAAAATATTTAGTATCATAGCAGAGTAAGAAAGAAATACTCAGTTACCTTGTCAACAACTGAGGCAAAAAATGTGTCTGCTGGAAGTTGTTGTGAACAATTATTGTGGATAAAACACACTCAATTATACTTTGGAATAATTTTATTAGTTTACCAATTTTATGTGATAATAACAGTGCAATAATTATTTCAAAAAATTCTATAAGTCCTTCTAGTTTTAATAATATTGATATAAGGCATCATTTTCTAAGGGATCATGTTCTTAAAAAGGGTATATCTTTAGAATTTTTAAATACCAAATATCAATTAGCTAATATTTTTAGTAAACTAATTCTCACTAAATGTTTTTATTTTATTAAGGGTGAGTTAGGTTTATTTAATTTTAATAAATATTTATCAATTTGTTTTGATTAAATAGGTTTATTGTTTTTATTATTTTTAATATAATTTATTTTAATGTGTTATTTTTGATGTCAAATTATTATTTCATTTATTTTTTAATATAAACTTTCTCAATTTAGTTTTCAATATCATTTTTTAAAAAAAATAAAAATTTAATGATTACCCTATGCAATTGACACGGGTGTCCAGACCACATCACCCATCCATCAGAAAATCCATCAACTTTCCTTACCCTTTGTTTTCAAACCGATTATCCTACCAGATCTATCATATTTCTTCCCAAACCTAGAATTTTAAAACCTTTAATCTTCTAATTATTAGAAATGATGTAGTCTAAGTGAAAAATTGAAGGTGAACCAAGCAATATGAAGCGTCGGCATGTACCCTTCATGAAGATTCTTCAATGAAAAGTCATAGATTTTGAATAGTTGTATGAGAAAAACCTTCTACTCAAGTAAGATATTATGTTTCAAGGTTTGGAATTTCTATTTAATGAGAAAAAATAGATTTTTCTGATATATAACTGATGAAGTTTTACACATATTTTCATATTTGTTTTCGTGAAACTGAGGATTTAATATTTTCTGTAATAAATGATAAGGATTTTTCGATCCCCTGTATAAAAATTTATGATATTTTAAAATGACCTCATAAAGGAGTATTCCATTTTGATCTTCAATCAATTATAAGAATA
This sequence comes from Viscum album, assembly GCA_963277665.1. Lineage (NCBI taxonomy): Eukaryota > Viridiplantae > Streptophyta > Magnoliopsida > Santalales > Viscaceae > Viscum > Viscum album. The sequence continues at coordinate 1,280,009,413 of OY728157.1, forward strand.
GATCACAAATCAAAGGAAATCATGTAATTTCTGTTTGGATAAAAAAATATTAGGATTTTTTTTCTAAAGGATCTTGAGGTAGACTAGAAGGTTTTGATAAAGTTTATTCAAACTGGTGAATATTTTTTTCCAAGACACATATATTATGTTTCTATTTATTAGTAACATCAAGTTGAACTTTCCTAGATATATGTTGAGATATATATGTTATTGTTACCATTCAGAACTAATGATGTCATTCCACCCTTATGGGTGGATCCTTTCTCTTATTTTGTTTCGGAAAAATTTTATTCATATTTTTGATTCTTGAATAAAATTTCATCACAACAATGTTTTTAATACTGGTACTCTAAGAAAATTTGGTTTCTTTTAGGGTACATTAATAGGTAAAATGATGCCTGTTGGTGCGTATGCCCAAAAAAAATATAGATCTTTTGCTCAGGGGGAGCAAGGAAACCTCAAGTCCACAGGTTCTATTCGATTAAGAAATGAATAAGTCGTAGAATCCATAATATAAGGTATTTTTTAGCCTACCAAAATAAAGCTTCGATACAATGGTAATGATATTGATGAAGAAGTTTTACAAGAATTAAATCATGAGGAACTTTTCTTAATACCAAGTAATAGAGAAGAACCTCAATATATGGATCTACTGTTAGGATCTGGTGATGCAACCCATTCAGTCAATTTGGAAGAACTAGATCATTTTGTAGATAAACAAGAAAAAAGTAAATATTAAGAACTTTAGGTAGTTCTTAAACCATATCGACAAAAAGAAACTTCTCAATAAGATCGAAAAGTTCAAAAATAGACAAATGAGACCACTTTGTTCATTACAATTCAAGCTATTTATTTCAGTGGTTATTTCATAGAAAGAACTACATCGGTCTCAGGAGAAAGGGAAAAAGTCCTTAATGGGTTTTATTTTTCCAATGTGAAGTCACTTGATAAATCTTTCGCTATTTTTGAAGCTTCTCAGTCAAATAATCATGATGAAGTAACATATGATTCACTAAATAATTAGATTGAAGATCTTTTAATTAAGTTAAACAAGGTCCAGGTAGAGAACTCCAGTCTTTGAAATGAACTAGAAGCATCAAAAAAATCTCTAGCTTATTTGAAAAATTAAACTATTCCAAGGATTTAATTAAAATATATTAAGACTCAGCTTTTAGAGTTTAGAGAAAATTCAATTTCAAAAGGGGATTTTTGATGCGTTCGAGAGATATTTTTTAGAAAATTATAGAAAAATAAAATCAGAATCAGTCTATAAAGTAGATTTTGCAGATTTGAAATAGTATATGAGAAGTCAATTTTCTTTAATTAAAGAATATATCATCCAATCAATAACTTATTCCAATGCACCTCCAATATTACCAGATATGATCAGAATATTTCAAGCTATCACATTAGTAATTGTTGATATGAATTAAAAGATTCATCCATTACAACGAAAATGTGCTCCTTTGTCAGTTCTGTTGGATAATAAATGATATCTTTTGGAGTAAATGACATAAAATGAACCTGGTATTAGGCTACTACATAAAAAGATTAGTATTAAGTTACCCTAGTTTTTTCAAATAGAGGAGAATCTGCATGAATTTTTGAAATTAAATTTGTTTGAAAACTTAAAAATAACTAAAGATTCACGAATTTTGATAAGTATTTTGGAAGAAAATATTTCAAAAATGTTACAAGAATAGACGATAGAATTGAAACAAGTTTTCAAGTAAATCATGCTTCACCAAAACCAGCACCAAAAAATACTCTTGACTAAAACCTTTCACCTTATACCATGCCTGTGGTTTAAAATTTTTCTCAATCCAAAACATCTATTATATTTTTACAATTTCTTTAATAAACTCAATTATTTTTTATTATGTGCATGTTTTATATATTATATTATATGTTTATCTCTAGTTCTAGAACCCTTGTCTTTTTTATGAAAATCATCCAATATAAACATTCATTTATTATTATGTGAAATATTAAATGTGTTTTAATCCATTTCTATATAATGTATTTTTTAAATCACAAAAGGGGGAGAAAATTAGGTAAACACAATATTCAAACTCAACATTAATTTTTTTAATTGAAATAGTTTTGCAAAATCAAAATATTTTTTGGATAAAATTATTCATTAAAGAAAAGATTATTTTCTTTAAAATATTATTTCATTAGTGTTTACAAAATTTGTTTATAAATTAATTTATGGGTTTTGTGGTCATAAAAAAGTTGGTGATTGTTGGGCTTGTATTATCTAAACAATAATCTATAAATCTTAAAGATTTTTATGCTAAAAAATTCCCTTGTTTGTTTTACTATTGAGATTACTTTAATCATATTTCTAGAAATTAATATTCTTTAAAATATTTATTCTGGAAATATATTCAAGTTTTTAATCTAAAAGGATTAGTATTAAAAGTTTTGGAACACATTTTTATGTTTTCTAAAAACACTCTTCATACCCTACATTGATAAACACAACATAAGTAACAAACCCTACGCTCAGAACAATGTGTAAAGAATGAGACCTATACTTAGAACACTGCATAATAAATTAACCCTATGTATAGAATATTACACATAGATCATCAAAACTTAATTTTCATAAAATTAGTTTTAAATAACCTTATGTTTGGATGAAAACTTACGCTTGTTAATAGAAGAAAGTATAGTTAAGAAACACTATATAAGTAAGGAACCCTACGTTCAGAATAGTACGTATGGTTCATCAAACTTAATTTTATGATCAACCTCAAGTTGTGAACCTTACCTATATAGAATGAATAATACATATTTAATCCTAAAGTTTGTTATTTTTTTGTATGAAGGGACCCTATGTTTGACTATTCAATGATAGAGATTTAAATTCATGATTATATCCATGATTTCTATAATGGTCTTGAAAGAATTAATGATCTGATAAAAGATCCTTTACAACTGATTCAAAGCTCATTTTGATTGATTCAAGGAGCCGTATTCATTAGATAAAATCACTCACATTCTTAAGGGAAGTTATGAACCCACTGATTATTTCATATTTAAATTTTTTTAAAATATCAAGAGATTTTCTTAGATTTGGAATACGAATGAAATCTGTCTTCTTTATATATATTCTATCATAATAAAATTTTGAAATATAAATTCAAATATATGATTTTATTCTTGTGAATATAATTTATAATGCTTCTATAACGAACGATCGATCCATTATGTTATTAGAAAAAGAGTTTACACTTTAAAAGTTTTACATGTTTAAACCTCTTACTGCTGCTATTTTTTTCGATAAAAATCGAAGATCATTTACTAACATGATCACTTCAGAGTTTTTCCTTCTCAAAGACATTAATTTCATAGGGACAATAACCATCTACTATCATTTGAAAATGTTTCAATTGTGAAGTTTAACCCAATACATCATCAAATAAAACTATTTTGATTTTTTGGAGTTTTTAATGTTCGGACTCTGTCGTGGTGGAGGATTAGCTTCTTGATCTATGATTTGGTTTTTTCATTCCATATAAAAGACCAAAAGGCTTATTTAATCCCTGATTGTAATGGTATCAATGCATGCACTTAGTTGTGGATTTTAAGGCCTTGTGATAAGAGGACATTTCTATTAAAATTTATCTAACTCACAAGGAGAGAATTGGTCAGGTGGATTAGGGGAACTTTAAGCCCCGAACCTCTATAAAATTAATATGTTCATTATTTTTGTTTATCCATTTCTCATATTACATATAAAATAAAATTTAGCATATATGTAGAAATCAAAAAGAGATTTATAAGCCAAAATCAGTGAAGATTTTAAAAAATTCACAATTCACCCCCTCTTATGTAGTCTTTGTATTATTCCGACCAAACAGAAAGTACTTTTATAAAATAATTTGAAATATTCTTTGAAAAAGTAGAGGAAATATCCTTTTATTTTGGGAACATTAAAAAAAATAAAAAATATGGAAAAATTGGGAAAATAGTTTTCATTAAAATCCCATATAAATATTGGAAAAAATATTATTAAATGAGAAAGTACATAGTTGTTGGAAAATTTAAAAAAATATAATTCAAAAAAACATTCATTTCTTACTTTTATAAAGGGATCCAAAAGTGACCTGAGTTGAAAAGGTTAAAAAAATCATTTTAAAATCATTTAGTAGAAAGTAAAATACCATGATAAATATATTTAAGAAATCATTTAAGATTAGAAAATAACATTCTTGAAATAATTTATATAACATGAACATTGGATAAAATAATTTTTGGTAAACTACATTATAACTTTTAAAATTGTGATTTAAAATAAAAACACTTATGAAATTTTAAATCAAGAAACATTTTGAAAGAGAGAACATGGGAAAAGAACTTCAAATACCATGAGTATAAAGTGAATCATGGTATTATATGTCAAATTTTTAGTATATAAATTATATAAATCAATATATTTTCATAATTCTAAATATGTATTAAAGAAGAAAATTTGAGATGAGAAACCCTTACAACTTTGGTAATACTTGAATCAAACTGCCATAGATTGAAAGAAAATGACACGATTCTATAAAAATCACAACTTAAATGAAATATTATATTGAGATAAATTATTGTTTAGTAAATTACATCATATAAAATAAATCATTTTTCATAGTTAGAAAAATTCCTTAAATAATTGAAATTGAGACAAAGAAATCTTTACAAATATCAAAATATTTTGTATCCGAAATCAATCAATAAAGTGATTTTTTTATGGAAATGAATATATACATAAAAAATTTCAAATAAAATAATGAAAAATAAAAAACAATAACCCATATAATCATGTAATAACAAAGTATATAAATAAGTTATATAACCCAATAAAAGGAAATTGAGTTAAAAAACCCCTTACCTAAGTCTTCCACTTAGTTAGAAAAACTCCAAAATAATGCGTAATAACTTTTTATTTATTATAAATACATATTATAACTATATCTATATTTATATTATGATATAAATTTTTTTTATAATTTATTATTACCCTTCCATTAATAATTATTTATAAAACAAAATTGAGTGTCAATAGTATTATTGATTCAAGTTTTACTTTGGAAGTTTCAGCACTTGCATGTTGGTCATGATTTAATGACCTAATAAATACTAAGTATGATTATATTTATGTATTTTATATGACTATATAGTTTCCTGTATATTTTATCGAACTTATGGTGATGAGTCAAATGAAACGTATAAATATTCTATTTTTAGAGGTTTGAATTTTAATGAAGGAATGTATTTTATTAATATATATATATATATATTAAAATTATAAATTATTTAAAAAATAAAAAATAAAAAATTATTCATTATTATATAATATTATCCTTGAATAAAATTATATAATCATTCATTACATAAATTTTATAGCATTTTTCATGTATCTGGTAAAACTGACCAACACAAAATCACATAATAATGATTGAATGGGTAAGAAGATTTTATTATATATTGATAATAATTTATTTAACGAATATTATTCTTGTTATGAATATCATATTTATTCATTAAGTGAATTTATAGAACCATCCATGTAATGGAGTGATGAAAATCGAAATATAAGGTCCATGGAGGTGGAGTCTACACCAACATATATGCGACATTTTAATTTCTCAAATGATAGAGATAAAATAAGTTATATTATTATGTACCTTTCTATAATCATAATTATGTTTCAAATATCACATTTATTCACTAAATACATGTTTATAATAATCCATTTGTGATGGTGATAAAAAATTAAATACATCATTAATTGTGGTTTTAGTCCATAAAACACACAAGTGACGTTTTCATTTTACAACGAATAGAATAGAGGTAAATGATGATTTTTACATCAACATGATAACATTTTCTTAAACTAAATATACTTATGTTATTATTTTAATATGTTTATATAATTTTTTCTAGAGGCATATGAATAAATAATTTGAAAGATGTCAGTTAAGTTGATTACCTCTTCCTTGAGTATCCTCCATTAGGGAACACCATAAGCATTCTTATATTTGACTCTTGGGGAGACTAGAAGCTACTAGAAGTGGATAAGTGTGTTGGGGTGGTATTAGGTTTGTTCTTTACAGAGATAATTTTCTGAAATTATTTGGATAAGTGAGGTGGTGGGGGATTATTTTATAAGTGAGGGGAGTTACAACCATTTAAATACTCTTAACTATTAAATAATAGAAATATTTTTTCTAGGGAATGTTAAAAAATAGAAAAAATTATAATTTAGAGTAATTTATGGTATAAATAAAACTATACAATCAAATTTAGACAACATTTAGTGGTACTTTTGGGTTTATCTGTTATATTAACCCCCTTTATCAAATTCAACCTTTTTTGCGGTGACTATCTTTTACAATGGAAACCATTCTTTATAGATGAAAATAAAATTTAACTTATTAATTAATTTAAATATTTTTATTCTAAATATTAAAACCATATTTAATAATTCAATTTGTATGGCTGTTAAAAATTAATTTTAATATAAGTTCACAAAAAAATGAAAAATAGAATTTTGAGAAAAATATTCAAGCATAAACATAATTTTACACCAAAATATTTTGTAGAAATGATCCACATGAAATTATATGTTTTTGATTAAAATAAGAATATTTATGTGAATTTATAAGAAATTGAAGCTTAATGTAACCTTATTATTACTTAATTTAAGAAAAAGATAAAAAATAGTTCTTTTATTATAATAAACCACCACTTAGGATCTAAAATGTCAACCATGGGTTTACAAAATCAAAATAATATTTTCAAATGATTTATTTTTCTTATTAAGTATATTTTTATTCTATAAAAAATGTTTTATAAACTTTATACTTATTCATAAAAAATGATGATGTCATAAAAGTGACATTATCAGTAAAAATGTATTTTCACTATTCACCCAAAAAGAAACCAATCTAGAAAAATCCAAAAAACTCACCACAATATAATTTTGATACGAAGAAATCAAAAATGAGTTTTATTAGAGAAAATTAAAAAACCTTAATTTATAAATATCACCTGTACATAAAATCATATAATACATGGAAACAAAATTTATTTATAATAATTTTCTTTCAAGTTAAAAATAATATTCTTTACACATACCTCTGTAACATCCCGGTTCTAGAAGCCACCCAAAGGTGCCCCATACTTGGTTGGTCACATGGCCTCAAGATCATTTCCCTGAATTCCAGAGGCTTCCGACTAGCAGTAAGGGACTTGGGTGTGATAGTGGGGAAACTATGCCCTCATTGGCAGAGTACACAGTGTAAGTAAACAACACAGAATAGCAGAAGCTGTAACATACTAGGTAAATAAAGAATAAAGAATTTTCATATTTATTAATATTTACGAATTAAATATTAATTTTAATTAAAAGGGGTTTCTACGTTCGATAGCATACTCGGTACGCAACTATGAGTTTCTTTGAAAACTTACGTTGCACACAAGTAATAAAATAATATTATTTTAAATGTTAGTTAACGAGTAGCCGTTGTAATGGCGGGAATGGATAGAAATAACTAAAATATTATTATATATGTTTTTAAATTTTTTTACATTTACCCAATAAAAGATAAAGGCTTAAAATATAGAAAGAGTTCAATTTTAGGCATTTATACCCTAATTTTCACGAAAGGTCCACTTATCACCTTTTGACGGAGAACCGTCATTAAATATAGTTTTGATCGATCTTATAAATTCTATTCGACCAAATATAACTCTTCTTTAGAATCGTGACATCAAAATTTACTTTGTGTAAATTTTTGGTACCTTTCTGATAAAGTTCATTTTTTAATGAATAGTGTAAAATGTTGTATTTTAATTCAAAACCTCTTTTTAATCTAATTTATTTATATGATTAGATTATCTTTTGAATTGGTTTTAAAGTGAAATTAGAAAATATTTTTACCATTAAATCTAATAGTGGTCGTTGGAATTAATTTCACTTTGAAATCAGACTTAAACTAGTGTCAATCTTTTGATACTTATTGTTTCATAAAAACACGCTATTTGCTTTGACATCAGGAATTAATTATTAAATTAATTAATGTGACTTATATGTTTTGAATTTTGTAATATAGACTTCATTTTTGAATTCGTAATATCAAATATAGCTTAGGGTGAATTTTTGGTAATTTTCTGAAAAACTTCAATTTTTGATGAATAGTGAAACCACTAAGTGGTACTTATAAAGACCGATTTTCCGTTTAAATGAAATTTTGCCATCATTGTGTTTTGAATTTCAAAAATCCGACATACATGGTTGTCATTAAGAAGTAAAATGTGGTTCAATGAGATTATAATAATTTTTTGGTGAATAGTAACTTATTAAGTTTTTAATCACGATTAGTGGTAATTAGTGTAGTTTAAGGTAAAAATAATGTTTTAATAATATGAAATGAGCTTGACACATGTCCTACCCTCATTGGTTGTGTCATGGCCGACCAAGAAAAGCCATGGGTCAACTTGGGGACCCCATGGAGACACTTTGGTTGGGAAATGACATAAATAACTTTTTATTTAATGTAAAAGTAAAAATGACACAAACATGATATGTTTTACTAACACAATTTTTAAATGGGGTTATACTAGTCATATTTTTTATTATAAATAGTAATTGGAAAGCTAAAAATATTTACTACATCATAGTATTTTTTTATAATTTTTAGACATTAAATAAATTAAATTATTTATGACATAATAATGATGCAGCGATGACATCATTATTTGACGATTTAAATAAAATGGAAAGATAATGTAAAATATATGAACTACACATGTCCAAAACTTATTGGATGGGTGGATTTAGAACCCTTATCACCCTATCCACGAATTATATCAATTTGGGACATTTTAAAACCGAAACACATTTTCAAATAAAGTAATATTTCTTTACTTTCCAGAAGTGCCGCTCCTCTCCTCTTATAAAAGGCCCCCACCTCTACCTCATTTCACACACTCCTCAAGCCTTTGGCTTGGCCAACCCCTACCCATTTACTCTCTCCACATCTCTCTCCTCATCGTAGAGGATTCCCTTTGGGCAGAATCCTTTCAAAGGAAGCCTTTAGGCTCAAATCAAAAGGAGTTACACTTTTAAAGGTAATTCATTCTCTCTTGTTCATTTGTTTTATTTTGCTTTTCCAACCCTCTAAACTCTTTTTAATTACTTCTTTTGTAAAAAAACCAGTATCTTCAATATACTAGTATGTTGTTATAAGATTTATTCAAGCTACACTCTCACACAACTACATCAAATGGTTAAAGAACATACGGTTTCCGTGGATGGCGAAATTCTGCCTCCCGAAACGATGATTGTTCAATACTCATTTAACACCTTCAAAGGTGGCCATTATGATGTCACTATTTTTATATATGACATATAATATGTTTATTTTTTCTTTAAGCTTCTGTATTTTTCATTTTGGGCATACCTTTATGGTTTCCATTATGGGTAAACACGATATCTTCATTTAAGGAAGTGCGGACTACCGCCCCCTCAAAGTGATGTGATTCGTTAATGCCATATGTGGGACGTGTAAAGGATGGATTTAAAGTTATTATATATGATGTTATACTGGAATTATAATATAACTCTATATCATTATTATTTCTTTCCATTAAAGTATGAGATAGAAATGAAAGTAGCGTTCATGCGTACGTACGACTTACCGTCTCCATGAACGGTGCATTTCATTTCTTATCCCCAAATGTAATGTACTATTAAAAGTACATGTATATAATGGATATTTGTAATTAATGATATACCTAAATGATTAATATAATTCTGGAATGAAAATATACATACCTCTCATTTAGTTTTAATTCCATTAATATGACAAAGAAATGAAAGTAGCGTTCATGCGTACGTACTGCTTACCGTCTCCATGAACGGTGAATTTCATTTCTTACCCCTAAATGATTATGTAATATTATAAATACATGTATATTCTGGATATATATGATACATATTATATCCAAATCGGGAATTTCATTCTGGTTATAAAGAACCTTTGACCAGACGAACAACATGTAATTGTAAGAAGTCCACTTTCAACTTAAGAACCAAATATTGAAAAAACAAACATTATTAACTTAAATGGTTACATAATGTTTATAACATGGAAATAAGTGATATAAAAGGAATAATTAACTTTAAAAATGTTTTTAATCAAGTATAAATTAACTCAAGTTTATTATTCAGGACGTTAAAGAACGATCGAGTCAAGTCGGACCCGAGGTAAGGGAAATTCTTAACCCAATTTCCATTCTTTGGGTTAATCTCCTACTTTCAAATTATGTCATTATATTATTATGTCGTATCTTTTATTTGTACTTTATTTATGTGTACTTATAGTTAATACACATAATATATCTATTTTATTTTAAAAATTATCTTTGTAAGGGACTTCGTCTCAATCTCATTTCATTGAGGCATATTTTATTTTATACACAACTTCCTTTTATACGGTGTATAAAACCCTTTGACTTTTACTTTTATACAAAAGGAATCTTTTTCTACGAAGCGTTTTACTAAACGACAAAAAGGAATGTTTTTTTAACGTACGCAGTGACAACGAACCTTTTCCGCCGCCGCGAGTATTATTTGGTCTTTGGCTTCCTCAACAAGCCGTTATGTTTCTAAAATGAAATAAATAACATATATTCTTTTATGTATTTCGGTATTGAAAATGGTTTTGATAAATGATTCTATTATGATATATTGTGATTGAAATGTGGAAATGTTATCATTCCTTTATATTGGTTTTATGTTTTATGATTTTATATTGGTACTTGGACATTTTAACGGGTGGTTACGTTATAAACCATATGACGGGTGGTGCCGCGAATACCAGGACGGGTGGTTACGTTATATCCTCCAATGAATTGGGTATGGAAGTTGGCCGTATGGCTATTCCATTAAGTATGTATGAAAATTGTCCGTATGGCTATTCCATTAAGTGATATGTGTGGAAGTCGACCGTATGGTTATTCCACTTAAGTATGTTTATCTCCCAAGTTACCTTTATATATGTTATGTGTTCTTTATATGGGTTTTATGGTAATACTTTGGTTACAAAAAGGTAAGTAATGATACTTTATTCAGTGAAGATTTTTTATTACTTCATGAAGGTGAAGGTATTACTTTGATAGAGTATACATGGTTTACTTGATTTTGAAAAACTAACAGTTTTCATTCTTTGTGTATCCCTTACTGAGCTTTTTATGCTCACCCCAAGTTTTTTTTGAAATGTTTTCACAGGACTTAATGTGGAATAAGGTCAAGGATGGTATCAAGGGAATGTCATCCTATATAAAACATGGAACTAGACACATTTCTTTTTAAGGGTTTTTTTTATTATGGAAACTTAGTAGAAGTGACTACTTTGTAATCTTTTGAGATGTAATAGTTATGTTCTAATTCTCTAAAACTCTAAACCTGAAAAGATCCTCAACATGAATTATTCATTTAATTCAATATTAAGTAAGGTTTAAGGCCGTGGCCTTATAGTTGGTATCAAAGGTCGGTTTAGACAACTTTAGGAGTTAGAAAAGTGTTAAATTATAATATGATTGAAATGATATAGCATTTACGGATTACCATGCTGCTTCGCCTAAGATATTTCTGTGTTCAGAATGGTTTTCCACAGAGGAAACAAAGCAACTATGTTGGGACGACATCATGAGGAAGATAACCTTCCAAATCAGCAACCTGAGATGGTCGGAATCGGAACTGAACAGTTTGTTTCAGTGATGGAACAGTTGACTCAGGCTATAAATGGTGGTGGTATCCATGCACGAGATCAGCCAGATCAACCGCAGAGGAACATGTCAGTGGTGGAACATTTCATGAGGCAACATCCCCCATCATTCAGAGGATCATCTGACCCTGTGCAAGCTGAAGGGTGGATTAAAGCACTAGAGAAGATTTTTGATGTCATGGGGTGTTCAGAACATCAAAATGTTAGTCTTTCTGTTTACCGTTTTGAAGGTGAAGCTGATCAGTGGTGGTCGATGGTGAAAAATATAAGGGATAGTGATGAGATTGAGGATCTTCACTGGGACGAATTCAAAGGTATGTTTCCTGAGAAATATTTTCCTAAGGTGGTTCGTCTTAGGATGGAAAAACAGTTCCTAGAATTGAGGCAGGAGGATGATTCAGTGGCTGCTTATGAAGAAAAGTTCACTCGATTGGCAAGGAATGCTCCAAACTTCATACGAGATCTTGATAGTAAAATAAACTGTTTTACTCATGGTTAAAGCCAAAGTATCAAAGGGATTTAGCTTCTCGTGAGTTCAAAAGTTATGAAAAACTTGTTCGATGTGCGGAGAAGGTGGAAATGGAGTTTTCCGATGATCAGGTGTTCTATGACAAACAGTAGAATAAGAGATCTAGTTGGCAGGCAAAGGGGAAGAATTCATCAAAGAAGCAAGGAGGTAAGAAAACCAAATATCCATCCTGTGAGAAGTGTGTTAAAATGCATCCTGGAGAATGTTTATCCAAGTCTGGTAAGTGCTTTCGGTGTGGTAAGTCTGGTCATATTGCTCTTAACTGTAAGGAAGATGATCAAGCAGGAAATGAAAAGCCAACGGTAAGATGTTTTAAGTGTAATGAAATGGGTCATTATGCAAACGAGTGTCCAACGAAGAACTCAACTGGGGGAATGCTTCCAGACTACAAGAAGAAAGGGGTGGTAAAATCCTTTGCAACCACTTCAGAAGATGTTGGGCCATCGAATGAAGTGGTATCAGCTCCAGGGAGCTTAGTATTTTTCGAAGATTGACTTGAGGTCGGGGTACCATTAGTTGAAAGTAAAAGAATCAGACGTTCCGAAGACTACGTTCTGTACTAGATATGGCCATTATGAATTTGTAGTTATGCCTTTTGGGTTAACCAATGCACCTGCTGTATTCATGGATCTTATGAATAAAATTTTCCATGAGTTCTTGGATAAGTTTGTGTTTGTGTTTTGAGGTTTGGGAAGAGGTTATGTGTGCCTTGTGATTCACAGTTGAAGAATGAGTTGTTATGTGAGGCTCATAGTTCCTCGTTTTCAGTTCATCCTGGAATTACTAAGATGTACAGAGATCTGCGGGAGTATTACTGGTGGGATGGAATGAAAAGAGACATTGCTGATTTTACTGTGAAGTGTTTGACATGTCAACAGGTTAAAGAAGAGCGACAGTTACCGAAAGGGATGCTTCAGCCTTTACCAGTGCCAGAGTGGAAATGGGAAAACATATCCATGGACTTTGTTGTGGGATTACAGAGGACATCTCGAGGTAATAATCCAATCTGGGTTATTGTTGATCACATGACTAAATCTGCTCATTTCCTTGCTATACGAGATACTTTTCCCCTAGATCAACTTTACCGTTTGTATCTTAAAGAGATAGTCAGGTTACATGGAGTTCCCCTCTCCATTGTATCTGATCATGATCCCAGGTTCACATCTAACTTTTGGAAAGTCCTTCAGAAGTCGTTGGGTACTGAATTAAATTTTAGTACAACTTTTTATCCTCAATCAGATGGGCAGTCAGAACGAACAATCCAGACATTGGAGGATATGATACGAGCTTGTTCGATGGATTATTAGGGAAGTTTTGACCAAAATATTTCTTTGGTTGAGTTTTCTTATAATAACAGTTTTCATTCCAGTATACAGATGGCACCATTTGAGGCATTATATGGGAAGCGGTGTCGAACTCCAGCATTTTGGGATGAAGTGGGTGAAAGGAAGCTGATGGGACCAGAATTGGTAGAAGATATGGCAGAAAAAGTTCAGTTGATTCAGAAGCACATGAGAACAGCTCATAGCAGGAAGAAGAGTTATGCGGATAACCGGAGGAAGGATCTATCTTTCGAGGTAGGTGATCATGTTTTTCTCAAGGTTTCTCCTTGGAAAAGTGTGATGAGATTTGGTAAGAAAGGAAAGCTGAGTCCAAGGTTTATTGGACCATATGAAATTCTGGAGAGAGTTGGATCAGTTGCATACCGAGTGGCTTTACCTCCGAGTTTATCCCAGGTACACAATGTTTTTCATGTTTCAATGTTGAGGAAGTTTATGCCAGATCCATCTCATGTTTTGAGTCCAGAGGTAGTTCAGCTGGAGGAGAACCTATCTTATGAGGAACAACCGGTCCAGATTCTTTACCACAGGGAGCAGGTGTTACGGAATAAGGTGATTCATCAGGTAAAGGTTTTGTGGAAAAGCCATGTGATTGAAGAGGCAACGTGGGAATCTGAAAATGCTATGAGGGATAAATACCCCCACTTATTTTGATAAGTGAATAAAATTGCGAGGACGCAATTACCAAAAGGGGGGAAAGATGTAACATCCCAGGTAAATAAAGAATAAAGAATTTTCATATTTATTAATATTTACGAATTAAATATTAATTTTAATTAAAAGGGTTTTCTACGTTCGATAGCGTACTCGGTACGCAACGATGAGTTTCTTTGAAAACTTACGTTGCACACAAGTAATAAAATAATATTATTTTAAATGTTAGTTAACGAGTAGCTGTTGTAATGGCGGGAATGGATAGAAATAACTAAAATATGATTATATATGTTTTTAAATTTTTTTACATTTACCCAATAAAATATAAAGGCTTAAAATATGGAAAGAGTTCAATTTTAGGCATTTATACCCTAATTTTCACGAAAGGTCCACTTATCACCTTTTGACGGAGAACCGTCATTAAATATAGTTTTGATCGATCTTATAAATTCTATTGGACCAAATATAACTCTTCTTTAGAATCGGGACATCAAAATTTACTTTGTGTAAATATTTGGTACCTTTCTGATAAAGTTCATTTTTTTAATGAATAGTGTAAAATGTTGTATTTTAATTCAAAACCTAATTTTAATCTAATTTATTTATATGATTAGATTATCTTTTGAATTGGTTTTAAAGTTAAATTAGAAAATATTTTTACCATTAAATCCAATAGTGGTCATTGGAATTAATTTCCCTTTGAAATCAGACTTAAACTAGTGTCAGTCTTTTGATACTTATTGTTTCATAAAAACACGCTATTTGCTCTGACAGCGGGAATTAATTATTAAATTAATTAATGTGACTTATATGTTTTGAATTTTGTAAAATAGACTTCATTTTTTAATTCGTAATATCAAATATATCTTAGGGTGAATTTTTGGTAATTTTCTGAAAAACTTCAATTTTTGATGAATAGTGAAACCACTGAGTGGTACTTTTAAAGACTGATTTTCCGTTTAAATGAAATTTTTCCATCATTGTGTTTTGAATTTCAAAAATCCGACATACATGGTTGTCATTAAGAAATAAAATGTGGTTCAATGAGATTATAAGAAGTTTTTGGTGAATAGTAACTTATTAAGTTTTTTATCGCGATTAGTGGTAATTAGTGTAGTTTAAGGTAAAAATAATGTTTTAATAATATGAAATGAGCTTGACACATGTCCTACCCTCATTGGTTGTGTCATGGACGACCAAGAAAATCCATGGGTCATCTTGGGGACCCCATGGAGACACATTGGTTGGGAAATGACATAAATAACTTTTAATTTAATGTAAAAGTAAAAATGACACAAACATGATATGTTTTACTAACACAATTTTTAAATGGGGTTATACAAGTCCGATTTGTGATTATAAATATTCATTGGAAAGATAAAAATATTTACTACATCATAGTATTTTTTTTATAATTTTTAGACATTGAATACATTAAATTATTTATGACATAATAATGATGCAGCGATGACATCATTATTTGACGATTTAAATAAAATGGAAAGATAATGTAAAATCTATGAACTAAACATGTCCAAAACTTATTGGATGGGTGGATTTCGAACCCTTATCACCCTATCCACGAATTATATCAATGTGGGACATTTTAAAACCGAAACACATTTTCAAATAATGTAATATTTCTTTACTTTCCAAAAGTGCCCCTCCTCTCCTCTTATAAAAGGCCCCCACCTCTACCTCATTTCACACACTCCTCAAGCCTTTTGCTTGGCCAACCCCTGCCCATTTACTCTCTAAACATCTCTCTACTCATCCTAGAGGATTTCCTTTGGGCATAATCCTTTCAAAGGAAGCCTTTAGGCTCAAATCAAAAGGAGTTACACTTTTAAAGGTAATTCATTCTCTCTTGTTCATTTGTTTTATTTTGCTTCTCCAACCCTCTAAACTCTTTTTATTTACTTCTTTTGTAACAACACCAGTATCTTCAATATACTAGGATGTTGTTATAAGATTTATTCAAGCTACAATCTCACACAACTACATCAAATGGTTAAAGAACATACGGTTTCCATGGATGGCGAAATTCTGCCTCCCGAAACGATGATTGTTCAATACTCATTTAACACCTTCATAGGTGGCCATTATGATGTCACTATTTTTATATATGATATATAATATGTTTATTTTTTCTTTAAGATTATTTATTTTTCATTTTTGGCATACCTTTATGGTTTCCATTATGGGTAAACACGATATCTTCATTTAAGGAATTGCGGACTACCGCCCCCTCAAAGTGATGTGATTCATTAATGCCATATGTGGGACGTGTAAAGGATGGATTTAAAGTTATTATATATGATGTTATACTGGAATTATAATATACCTCTATATCATTATTATTTCTTTCCATTAAAGTATGAGATAGAAATGAAAGTAGCGTTCATGCGTACGTACGACTTACCGTCTCCATGAACGATGCATTTCATTTCTTATCCCCAAATGTAATGTACTATTAAAAGTACATGTATATAATGGATATATATAATTAATGATATATCTAAATGATGAATATAATTTTGGAATTAAAATATACATACCTCTCATTTAGTTTTAATTCTATTAATATGACAAAGAAATGAAAGTAGCGTTCATGCGTACGTACGGCTTACCGTCTCCATGAACGGTGCATTTCATTTCTTACCCCTAAATGATTATGTAATATTATAAATACATGTATATGCTGGATATATATGATACATATTATATCCAAATCGGGAATTTCATTCTGGTTATAAAGAACCTTTGACCACACGAACAACATGTAATTGTAAAAAGTCCACTTTCGACTTAAGAACCAAATATTGACAAAACAAACATTATTAACTTAAATGGTTACATAATGTTTATAACATGGAAATAAGTGATATAAAAGGAATAATGAACTTTAAAAAGGTTCTTAATCAAGTATAAATTAACTCAAGTTTATTATTCAGGACGTTAAAGAACGATCGAGTCAAGTCGGACCCGAGGTAAGGGAAATTCTTAACCCAATTTCCATTCTTTGGGTTAATATCCTACTTTCAAATTATGTCATTATATTATTATGTCGTATATTTTATTTGTACTTTATTTATGTGTACTTATATTGAATACACATAATATATCTATTTTATTTTAAAAATTATCTTTGTAAGGGACTTCGTCTCAATCTCCTTTCATTGAGGCATATTTTATTTTATACACAACTTTCTTTTATACAGTGTATAAAACCCTTTGACTTTTACTTTTATACAAAAGGAATCTTTTTCTACGAAGCGTTTTACTAAACGACAAAAAGGAATGTTTTTTTAACGTACACAGTGACAACGACCCTTTTCCACCGCCGCGAGTATTATTTGGTCTTTGGCTTCCTCAATAAGCCGTTATGTTTTTAAAATGAAATAAATAACATATATTCTTTTATGTATTTTGGTATTGAAAATGGTTTTGATAAAGGATTCTATTATGATATATTGTGATTGAAATGTGGAAATGTTATCATTCCTTTATATTGGTTTTATGTTTTATGATTTTATATTGGTACTTGGACATTTTAATGGGTGGTTACGTTATAAACCATATGACGGGTGGTGCCGTGAATACCAGGACGGGTGGTTACGTTATAACCTCCAATGAATTGGGTATGGAAGTCATCCGTATGGCTATTCCATTAAGTATGTATGGAAATTGGCCGTATGGCTATTCCATTAAGTGATATGTGTGGAAGTCGACTATATGGTTATTCCACTTAAGTATGTTTATGTCCCAAGTTACCTTTATATATGTTATGTGTTCTTTATATGGGTTTTATGGTAATACTTTGGTTACAAAAAGGTAAGTAATGATACTTTATTCAGTGAAGAATTTTTACTACTTCATGAAGGTGAAGGTATTACTTTGATAGAGTATACATGGTTTACTTGATTTTGAAAAACTAACAGTTTTCATTCTTTGTGTATCCCTTACTGAGCTTTTTATGCTCACCCCAAGTTTTTTTTGAAATGTTTTCACAGGACTTAATGTGGAATAAGGTCAAGGATGGGATCAAGGGAATGTCATCCTATATAAAACATGGAACTAGACACGTTTCTTTTTAAGAGTTTTTTTTATTATGGAAACTTAGTAGAAGTGACTACTTTGTAATCTTTTGAGATGTAAATGTTATGTTCTAATTCTCTAAAACTCTAAACCTGAAAAGATCCTCAACGTGAATTATTCATTTAATTCAATATTAAGTAAGGTTTAAGGCCGGGGCCTTATAGAAGCAATAAATATCCAACAATAGTAAACAATAGAAGACTGATAAAGAAACAACTGGAGCCTGAATATATATCAATGATTCATGATACATATATATCTAGGAAAGCAACCAAACAAGTCATAATGCTGAATACAATACTAAACCAAAGTACAAGAGGAAACAGATGAGCAAATCCTTAGCCTCACAAGCCTCGGATTGGTCACATTCTCTCTAGATCCAATGTAATCAAGTACCTTAAGTCGAAGGGAACATGACCTTGTCTATACCTATAGTAACATAATCTGTTTGGGCCTAAAAGCATGGCCCAAACTGGGTGTGAGACTAAATCCTAGTAGGCAACCACCACAAGATCTGTACCTAACAGTCAGTGAATATATACCAGGTAAATATATAGAAAGTAGTAAACAAGGAAGCACTAAGCAGTAAACAATCCCCAGTTTAAGCATTCAAAACATGACACAACATGCAAAAACAAAACAGATAACACAACAGGTAATCCCTTTGGAAGTACCCACATCTTATCCCCTCTGGTCCTACCTATCAAGTACAAGCAACCCTCTGGGTAGCACAAAAAGTATCACCCCTCTGGTTCAGCTAAAATATAGACTCTATGAGGATGAACTCACCGTCAATTCACCATATAGTCTCATATCATTCTAAAGGTTCTCTGGGGAAGCACTCAACGTCTATTCCCCCTATGTCCCATGTCATGGAACTACAAACACTTTGGGTAAGCACTCAATGTCAATTCCCCATGTGGTATCACATTGTATAATTATAAAGACACTCTAGAGAATCCCTTAATGTTAATTCTCCCTATAGTCTATACACTAGATTCTCATGGCCCTATGTAAGTCAGGAAAGTGTAGCAATGCATAACAGCCAAGGTAAACCTCATGAACTAATTGGCTATCATTATACAACACAACAGTCACACCATCCTACAATACTAGGCAAGGAAAGTAAACAAAAGCCTAACAAGAAAACAAGACCCAAAGGTCAAAATAGGAAAAAATTCATGGGAAATACATCCAACGCACAATAATTCACCATATTAATAAACAATTAACATCTACTCAGGCATACTAGCATAACAGAGAAACCAAATGGCAAAAATGGTAAACACGCAATACCCCATTCATGGGTATTGGGGGAAATTGCACATATATCTCAAATACTTCCTACAGAAAGGCACAAACCACATACCTCAGAGTTAGGATATAAATATAATCGAACCACAAGGATTGAATCATCTTAGAATGCTGTAGATCTAAGAAAACACACAAAACACTCAACCAATGATATCTCATGAAAGAGGAGAAATTTGAAAACTATGATCTTGGAGAAGAGAGAAATCACCAATGCGATTCCAATGAAACTGTCAGAGTTCAATTTGGAGGACGGATAAAGGCTCGAGGGTTCGTCAAAGATCCACAACCATACAGTTTCTCTCGGAAGAACAGAACCTAAAAGAATATGGTTCTTTCTGTCATACGTGACCCCAGTGTGTTAAATGAAAAAACAAAATACATGGGGTTTACTTTTTGAGTACACGGTGTGTACTTATTGTTTCTGTACTTCACTTTTGGCATCCCCCACATCACCCCACACAACCGTGTGTGTGGCCAGGACACAACCAGCACACGGCCTCCTACAGAAATGAAGTACATGGCGTGTACTCATAAAGTAAACGACGTGTATTTTGAAAATTTCTAGATTTTCCTCTTTTTCTCAAAAAACAACCATAAAAGGAATAACATACATGAAAAGAAGATATGGGTTCTTACAAACTTCCCCCTAAATGAAATTTGTCCCCGAATTTCCCTAGCGTGGCTTAGAAGAAGAAACCCCGAACAGCTCCGACCACTTTGATCGTACACCGGCCTCCCTCTCCCAAGTCTTGCCCCGCACCTTCCTGTGCTTCCGTAACCCTCATACCAGAGGAACATGCCGGCCACGTAGAACCTTCATAATTCGATCAATAATCTGGATATAATTCTCCTCAAATGACACATCCACCTCGAGCACAACCTCCTCGGGTTAAAAAACATGAGATGAGTCTAAAAAGTAACGTCGGAGCTGAGAGACGTGAAAAACATCGTGCATAGCTCGGTACCTATGAGGTAACTGAAACCGATAAGAAACCATAAAAAATATTTCCAACACCTCAAATGGCCCAACGTACCTCGGATAAAGGTTACCCTGTCTCCTAATCCTCTTGTGTCCCAAAATCGGTGTGACACATAGAAAAACATGATCCCTGACCTCAAACTCCATAGGCCGTCTCCGTTGATCAACATAATACTTCTGTCGAGACTGTTAAGTATCCATCCTTTTCTGAATCAACCATATGTGCTCTGTGGTCTCCTGAACAAGATGAGGTCCCAGTAAAGCTGCCTCTCCTACCTCCATCCAACATATGGGGGATCGGCATGGCCTACTGTACAAATCCTCATAAGGTGCCATTTGAAAAGTTTCTTGAAAACTATTATTGTAGGAAAACTTCACAAGAGGTATATGATTCTCCCAAGAACCTCCAAAATCCATAATTCATGCTCATATCATGTCTTCAAGCACATGAATCGTATGCTCGGACTGGCCATCTGTATCAGGGTGGTAAGTTGTACTCAAAAGTACATGTGTACCTAAAGCCTTCGGAAACCCTTTCCAGACCCGAAAAGTAAAACAGGCATCCCTATCTGAAACAATGGAGTGTGGAACTCTACGAAGAATTAAAATATCTCAGATGTACAACTGCCCCATCTCGTCAACACTGAAGGTCTATTTGATCGACAAGAAGTGAGAAACCTTTGTGATTCTATCAATAACAACCCAATCTACCCTCATTCCCTCGAAGAGACCTCGGTAAACCGGTCACAATGTCCATCGTGACATCATTCCACTTTCACTCGAGAATGGGTAACAACTGTAAAATACCTACTGGTCGCTGATGCTCCGCCATCACCTGTTGAAAAGTGAAACACCTCAGGAAGAAACCAGAAACATCCCTCTTCATAACTGGACACCAATACTGACGATGTAGATCACAATATATCTTGGTGATGCTAGGATGAACTTCCAAACTGAGGAATGAAAGTCCCGCATTAGCTCCTCACGTATATCTGTTGGCACCCATATGCATCCATAGAAATGCAAGATTTCATCCTCACCTATGGTCCACCCAGGAATAGGGTCCTCTCCTAATACACTTTCCCATAGGACTAGGCCTTCCGAATCTAATAGTTGCCTCATTCGTACTCGATCAAGAAGGGTAGAGGTAATAGCTACAAAAGTTAGAAAAGTCTTCCCCTGTTTGTCGTGCACCTCCAAATTCATGTCAGAGAATAGATCCATAAGCCTCCACTCACTACTGACCTCCCTAACTACCTATATCCGAGTCATCCTACTCAACGCATCAGCCACTACGTTGCCTTTCCCAAGTGTATAGGCAAGCTTGAAGTCGAAGGACTTTAGGTAATCAACCCACCTCCGCTATCTAAAATTCAAATCACACTGAGTGAAAATGTACGTGAGACTTTTGTGGTTGGTGAAAACCACAAAATTTTCTCCCAGAAGATAATGTCTCCAACAACGTAAGGCATAGACACCAGCTACCAACTCCAGATCATGCATCAGGTAATTCCTCTCATGTGGCCTCAACTGCTGAGACCCATACACAACGACTCCATCACCCTACATAAGCACAACTCATAGCCTGATACCTGAAGCATCGCAATAAAGTGTATAGCTCTTTCCTGGCTCTAGAAAGACTAGTATTAGTGCTGAATTCAACCACCATTTCAGCTCCTGAAAGGATGACTCACAAGAATCTGACCATAAGAACTTCACACCCTTCTTGGTCAGACCTGTCAGTGGTTCTTCTAAGCATTAAAAGTCTTGTATAAAATGTCTATAGTAACTAGACAACCCTATAAAACTCCTCACCAAGAAGACGTTCTTCGGATTCTCCTAGGAAACTACAACTCTCACTTTCTCTGGGTCTACTGATACTCCTGTCTCTGAAATAACATGACACATGAAGTGAATATGGTCCATCCAAAAGTTTCATTTTGAGAGCATATCATATAACTGATACTCTCTCAGTGTACTCAAAATGATCTCAAGATGCGTGGCATGGTCGTGTTGAGTGTGAGAGTACACCAAGATATCATCCACGAAGACCACCACAAGGGAATCCAAGTATGGATGGAACACTCGGTTCCTCAGTGCCATGAAAACTGCAGGCGTATTCGTGAGACCGAACATCATAACCATATATTCGTATAGACCATACCTGCTCTTGAAGGATATAAGAGGTATATCAGATGGTCTAACATGAAACTGATGATAACCAGATCTCAGGTCAATCTTAGATAACACCCAGTCTCCTCGAAGTTAATCAAAGAGATCATCAATCCTGGGAAAGGGATATCAGTTCTTGACCATCAACTGGTTCAGCTTCTGATAATCCACACAAATCCTAAGGGAACCGTCTGCCTTTTTCGTGAATAGGACAGAAGAACCTCAAGGAGAAGTACTTGGTCGGATGAAACCCTTTGCCTGAAACTCCTCCAACTGCTACTTGAGCTCCTGGAACTCAGGTGTAGCCATCCGATAAAAAGGAATGGACACCAGTGCTGCTCCTGGAACAAGATCAATAGAGTAGTCTACCTCACACTATGGAGGAAAACCTGAAAAGACATCTGGAAAGTCATCCCTGAAATGATCCACCACTGGATGAAAGTATAACTGTGAAGTCTTCTGGTCATCCAGATAAAGACTAGCAATCTGGGTTGTAACTGCTCCCAACGCATGATGCTATGGACCCTCTCTTCTTTCCTGGACATCCCACTCACCCTTATGAAGAAAGGATCCACCCTCTGGTGATATGAAACTAACCCTATGGTGATAATAGTTAAAAACTTCCTAAAAGGAAACTAGCCAGTCCATTACGAGAATGACATCATAGCCTGTCATCCTTAGAACATAAAGATCCCAAAGGAAGTGACACCCACCAACCTCAAGAGGGAACTCCTTGCACCAAAGTACACCAGATGTTCTTGTCCCCAATAGAGTGTCTAGTGTCAAAACATTGGAAGAATAAAAGATACAGAGCCCATGTATCTCCACAATAGCGATAGATAAAAAGCTATGTGTAGCACAAGTATCAAAAGGAGTTGGAGATAAAACCGAGGCAACTAGGATCATACCTCTAACTGTAGAGGGGCCGAGATCATGCTCCTGATGGGTCTGCTCCACTACACATGTCTGGCTATCTCCACGGCCCTGTGACCCTGCCTGACTACTCTGAGCCGATCCACCCTGCTGTTGCTGGTGGCCTGGTGACTGACCACCTTGGCCCTGACCTCCACCTCAGCCTGAACGGATAGAAGAACTCCAGTTCCTAGACTGGTGAGAAACTGGTGGTG
Organism: Viscum album; assembly: GCA_963277665.1. Classification (NCBI taxonomy): domain Eukaryota; kingdom Viridiplantae; phylum Streptophyta; class Magnoliopsida; order Santalales; family Viscaceae; genus Viscum; species Viscum album. The sequence continues at coordinate 1,280,033,415 of OY728157.1, forward strand.
ATGGTTCTATACGAGGATTCATAGATGAACCCATATCACCAACTACTGGTGAAAAGATCCGATAGAAATGCTGAAGGTGACCCATCTTGCCGCAAGATCGGCACTCCACTGGGTCTCTCTGGAACTGCAGCCTCATATTCCTAGCCCTTCCACACTGGTAGCATACCTCCTGGATACCTAAAGATGCATCCCGCCTACTTGGATCTACACATGTAGTCTGTCTGCGGTGCTTCTGGATATCAGCTGGCGAAGCACTAACTCTATATTTAGAGACTCCCTGTATTACAACCTCGGATTCCCTCATATTCCACTTCGTGATTAGTGCCTAGTTGACAATGGAAGCGATGGAAGTCAACCTGAATATATTCAATTGAGAGCTGATGTACTATCTGAGGCTATCCTTGAACTTCCTTGCCAGGAATAACCCATATCCTCCTAGGAAGGGTGTGAAATATTGAAGCTCGGTGAAACGATAGGAATACTCCATAGCCGATAGGGTACCCTGCTCAAGGCTCATAAAATCCTAGGCTCGGTCGGCCCTCAGGGTCTCTAGATATAAGTAGTCATAAAAGACGCGTTGAAACTCCTCTCAAGACATAAACTGTTGATGTACCGCATGTGAGATTACATCCCACTATCTCTTGGTGGAATATCTTAGCATATAGGTAGCGAGCTTGAATCTCCTATTTAGAGGCATCTAAAGATTCTCAAAGATCATCAGCATGGCTTCTAGCCATGACTTTGTAGCATGAGGTCCTCCTTCTCCTGAGAAAGTGGGAGGACACTACTTCTAGAAGACCCACGTCAAATCATCCATCAATGGGGCAAGAGGCAACGCTCCCTGAAAGGTCTGCATCATCCTCAATAATCCCTCCCTAAGCTGTGCATTAGTACCTACGTCAAGTACAATGATTGGTGCCAAGGCTGAAAAAACTGGAGGATCTGTAGGTAGTCCCTGATCGGTTATTTCCAGTGTCTGATCACCACCTAGAAACTGGCGTACAACTGAAGGACATCTCGGTGGAATGATTCTGCAAGGTCAAACACACACAATAGATTCATGTTTATCAAGTACTGAAAACTGTAAGGACATGAAAAGAACAAAAGAAGGAAAGCATTCATGTTCTGCAAAACATGACTACACGACATGTTCCCAAAAGTCATTTACATGGGTGTGTACTTCAACTAAAAACTGGTTGTGTAACAACCTAAATACATGGCGTGTTGTCAAAACACATGGTGTGTACTTGAATCCTATTCCCTTCCTGATTCCTTCTACATGGTCAAGCCACACGACACTCTTAAGATAAGACTACACAGCATGATCATGGCAGACACGGTGTGTAATGGACAAGCTTAACCGGCCCATGTTGTTAGTGACACGGCCTGTGTACTCAGGTTACACTACACGGCGTGTTCCAAACAAACACAGCGTGTACTAAGAAAAGATAACACCAACCTGTTTTGTTCGTGACGTGACTGGGTACTGAGGTCAGACTACACAACGTGTATAATCCTGACACGGCGTATATATGAAAAAATAACACTGACCCGTGTTGTTCGTGACATGTCCGGGTACAAAGGTCAGGCTACAAGGTGTGTTCAAGATGGACACGACATGTATAAGAAGATAATCCACCGACCTGTGTTGTTAGTTATATGGCCGGGTTCCTATGATTATACTACACGACATGTTTATTGTGGACACGATGTGTTTCCACCAAACTTTTCCCATCCCGTGTCTCTTCCCACACAAACTACAATATAGTTAGAGACTAGAGGGCGTGTACATATAGTACATGATGTGTACTTAATAAAAACTGTTTCTTCCCAAAAAAATAACACATGGAATATACTTAACATTACACGGTGTGTATTCTGGGTTTTTCCAGATAGTAAGCCTCAGAAACTACTCCAGGACCCAGAAAAACACTGAAATGACCATTGGAAATGGAAAATTCTGATCAGTAAGGGCCCATACTCCCCGCAAATCAAATTTTGGAATCCTATACAAGTTATAAAAAAGAAAGCAGTGTAATGATCCATTAAATTCCATATCAAAAAATAGGTATTTCTATCAAGGCACCCATCACAACAACATACATATTCTACACAACATCAATCACAACAACATGAAATTTCTAATGTATCCAAGATGGCATGGAAATTATGCATGGGATGTGATTTCTAAAAAGTTCCTATATTATGCATGAGAATTAATACCCTCACCTCATTGGGTTGTGATAGAAATAGAACCTCAATAACGTCAACTGTAATAACACAAAACATGTGAGTCACCCATCGGTGAAAATCAGATCAACTGTAAACTTGAGAAACTAGAATAAATTTCAATAAATGAGGTAGATTGAATTTTCCCTATACACTGGTTAGCTACTCCCAGGAAAAGTTTATTACGAAGTACTGATTCCATCATATCCCTAGATAAAGGCTCTAAAGAGTAAATCAATAGAGAATAATTCCTCTGATACCACTTTGTAATGTCCCGGTTCTGGAAGCCACCCAGAGTCACCCCGTACCCAGTTGGTCACATGGCCTCAAGTGCATTTCCTCGAATGCCAGAGGCTACTGAGTAGTAGCGAGGGAATTGTGTGTGATAGTGGGGAAACTACGCCCTCATTGTTAGAGTACAAAATAGATGTAAAGAACACACAATAGCGGAAACAGTAAATATCCAACAATAGTAAACAATGGAAGACTGATAAAGAAAAAACTGAAGCATGAATATATATAAATGATGCATGATAAATATATATATAGGAAAGTATCCAAAAAAGTCACAATACTGAATATAGTACTAAACCAAAGTAAAAATGTAAAAAGATGAGAAACTCCTCAACATTGCAAGCCTCGGCTTGGCCCTATGCTCTCCAACTCCAATGCAATCAAGTACTTGAAGTCTAAGGGAACTTTCCTTTGTCTATAACTGCAGAAACATAATCTGTTTTGGCCCAAAAGCATGAACCAAATAGGGTGTGAGACTAAATCTCAATAGGTAACCACCATAAGATCTGTGCCTAACAGTTAGTGAATATATGAGAGATAAAAATATAGAAATCAATAAATAAAGAATTCCTAAGCAATAAAAAATCCTCAGTTTAAGAATTCAAAACACCACACAACATCCAACAACAAAATAAATAACACAACAGGTAAACCTTTGTGAAGTACCCACAACCCATTCCCTCTGATCCTACCTATCAAGTACAAGTAACCCTCTGGGCAGCACACACAGTCTCACCCCTCTGGTTCAGCTAAGGTATAGACTCTCTGAGGAAGCACTCACCGTTAATTCCCCTTATAGTCTCGTATCGTACTAAAGTTTCTCTAGGGAAGCACTCAATGTTAATTACCCATGTGGCCCGCATTGGGGAACTATAGAAACTCTGGGAAATCACTTAACGTCAATTTCCCTTGTGGCCTCACATCGTATAATTATAAAGATACTCTGGAGAATCCATCAATGTCAATTATCCCCATGGTCTATATAATATGTTCTCATTGACCTGTGTAAGTCAAGAAAGTGCAGCAACACATAACAGCCAAGGTAAACCTCATGAAATACTTGGCTAGCATTATAAAACACAATAGTCACACCATCCTACAATACTCGGCATGGAAAGTATACAGGAGACTAACAGGAAAGCAAGAACCAAAGGTCAAAACAGGAAAACATGCATGGGAAATACATCCAAAGCACAAAAATTCACCTTATTCATAAACAATTAACATCTACTCAGGCATACCAGCATAGCAGATAAAAAATGGCTAAAACGGTAAACACGCAATACCCTGTTCATGGGTATTGGGAGAAATTAAACATATAACAGAAAGACTTCCTACAGAAAGGCACAAAAAACCTACCTTGGGGTTAGGAGATAAATATACTTGAACCAAGAGGCTTGAATCATCTTAAAACGCCGTAAATCTATGAAAACACACAAATCACTCAACCCACGATTTCTCATGAAGGAGGAGAATTTGGAAAACGATGCTCTAGGAGAAGAGAGAACTCACCGATGCGATTCCAACGCAACCGAAAGAGTTTTATTTGGAGGATGGACAGAGGATTGGGGGTTTGTCAAAGATCTTCCACCGTACGGTTTCTGTCGGATGAAAGGAATGTAAAAAAAGATGGTTCTTTCCATCAGACGCAACCTCAGTGCATTTAATGAAAAAAACAAAATACATGGTGTGTACTTATGGAGTATACGATGTGTACTTACTATTTCCTTATTTCACTTTAGGCGACCTCCACATCACCCCACACGACCGTGTGTGTGGCCAGGACACGGCGAACACCCGGCCTCCTGCGGCAATGAAGTACATGACATGTACTCATAAAGTACACGACATGTACATTGAAAATTTCCAGATTTTCCTCTTTTTCTAAAAATGACCAGAAAAGGAAAAACATTCCTAAAAAATAAGATCTAGGGTCTTACAACCTTGATTTAATTATTCTTAATATAATCATAAAATATATAATCATGTATTTATATAATTAAAAAACATTAATTTTTAAAATATTTGATAAGAAATAATTTTATGAAAATATATTTATCTTTTATATAATATATATTTTCTCTCAAAATATAGACATAATAATTCTGAATTCATATTGTGCATCTAATCAATAATATAATTTATTTTGAGAAATATTATAAAAATATATAATTTTTAAAAGTATATATTAAATTCATGATCATAAATATTGATAAAAAATAAAAGTGATATCTTATTAAAATCACCTAGATTTTAACATTCTTTGCCTAAAATAACTTATATCACTGTAATTTTATATTGAGTCTAATGAGAAGGGGTTTATTAAGAAATAAATTATTTTTTTAAACCCATAATAAATAAAAATAGACTATAAATTAGTCAAATATTAATGTAAATTATTCCCTTAAAGAGCAGTTACTTAAGGTAAATAATAAATATATGGAAAAGAGATCCTAAATATTATCAACTTCCATTTCTATTTCAAGTCTTGGATACTTATCTTATATATATATAAACCAAATTATTTACTTTTATATGATGAATACTTTTGGAATAGTTTCTTAGGTGTACCATGATAGTCAAGTATAGTTTTCCATATAAGAGTTGATAGTTTAATCATATTTTTTCTCATGTTTTAGGAATTATTTTACAAAAAAGATAGATAATATGAGAAAATATTCTTACTTGATTTCATTACATTTTTAAAAGCATAGTATCATCCTTTGGATGTGTGTTTTGATCAGTTTCCACTAATATTTAATCAAATATTCAAAAGGAAGAATATCTAAGATGAATGTTTTAATCCCAAAGCATAAAAATTAACTTCTAATGGATCATAAGATCCACATAAGATTATAAGTTATTACTGCTATTTCCATAAATTTACCAAAATCAAAATGGTTTAAAAAACCTAATATAATACCAAATATGAATAGATTTTTATAAGAATAAATCATACATTAAATTAAAAAACCTCAAAAATTACATCTAAATTTAATCTTAATTCATTCCATAAATTAATAACCTCAAAACTCTTCCAAAATATAATTGACCAAACTTGAAACCCAAAAATCATAAATATTTGACCACATATTCTTCCATGATCAAATTAGCATTTATTTCCAAACCAGATTAATCACTTATAAAGTCACATTCCAAATATATATATATCCTAATAATATAGTCTCTAAAATATACTAATATTTTAACAAAATTACCAGAATCTTCATAAAAAATGAAATATTCTTCCAAATATTAACCCTAGATTTATTCCTTAAATAATATCAACCATTTTTTCATAAAATCTCACACTATGAAAATTTTTCCCTTTCAACAAAATCTTATAATGTTCCAAAAAATATTTTATCTCAATTAACCAAAGTTACCTCATCATAAAAGGATGTTTTAACCCTAAAGGTTATCAATGATTTTCTGTTTATGTAGCCAAAAAAATAATAACATTCACCCAAATATACTTTGAACTAATTATCATGTTAATCCTTTGTGTTAAATATATGTCAATAATATATTAAAATCCAATAATCATCTCCCAAAAATATCTCTAGTCACCTTAAAACCCCATCACATAAACTTGAAAAGGGTATTTATTCCTTTAAACTTATGAGTAGACTTAAACTTATTAACCCATGATAGCATCCAAAAATCATTAAATATCATCATATAATAACATACAATCAAATAAATTTATCTAAACTATTTTCCTAATACCAACTATGACACTATGTATTCCTAGATATGGTTCTAGAAAAATACTCAGTACATATTGTCTTTTATAACAAATAAATATATCCAAACTTAAATATCCATAATTTTAATGTCAATAACAAAAAAAGTCAATTACATTCTAAATAACTTTTATGTTTAGAGTTTTATGTAATTAAGAAAAACCTTTAACATAACAAAACCCATGTAATCCTCATATATCGTAAATTTTTCTGATTATAAAGGGAATTTATTATTTTTCATAAAGTCTTTAATATTTCCCACAAAATTATTTATATATTATAACCTTTTATACATATCAAATATAACACTCTTCTTCATTACACAGGGAGAATAGAAACATAACAATGGTGATATCAAATGTTTAGTATAGTTAAGCATAATTTTTTACAATTGATCATCATTTGTGAGAATAATGTGTTAATAAGGACATGATAACATAATCACTCTGTGTAAAAAAAAGATTCATACCCATAAAAACATGATTCATAAATTATGATTCGTGGCGTAATTATTTTCCATATCATAAGATCAAATTAATCTAAGCCAACAACCATGAGCTTTGTGAACTAAACAATAACACATGAAAGACCATTAAAACTCATAGTAACCATACAAAACAATCAAGGTAACATAAGATGTTGAACTAATATAACCCTTATAAGAAATTTTATAATAACCCATATAATAGAATAACCTACCTGGTTAATTCCAACATATATCCTCTAGATATAATGTCATTAACCTATACGTTGGAGTGATATATCAAACCACCTATCGTTATTTATAATTCATAAGGACATTAATTTTGAAAACTCTTATAATATTTCTCTTTTTATCATAAAAATTATAAAACTTATTCCTGAATAGCTTAATTAACCCATACAAAATAAATACATTTTATGAAAATTTCTTTTAAAAATAAACATAAGTTATCTAGTTAAATAAGTGGGTGATATTATTTGATCATATTATTAGTGAGGTATAAAAAACATTAAATAATGTTTACATAGATAAAAAATACCTATATAAAAGCATTATAAATATTCTCTGAAAAATAAGAAAAAATATCATATACTTTTGGTAAATTTAAAACAATAAAAATTCCAAAAACAATTATTAAATGATTTTGTTTGAAAACCCATTAAAACATGTAAAATAATATTAATAATGAAAAATTAATATTTTTGGTAAAGGATATCAAGTCGCAAATGTTGAAAAAAAACATTTCATAATTTTTTAAAGGGAGTCAAACATGAAGTGTGTGGAAAACATTAAAACGATTAATTTTTAAAAACTGTTAAAAGAATGTTAAATACCATAGAAAATAACTTTAAAAAATTATTTATTTTTATAAAATAAAACTCTTAAAACAAGTTAATTAAAATAGACATGGAAGAGAAATAGTTTGGGTAAGATATTTTAAAATCTTTAAAGTAGTGATTAAAACTAAAACACCTTATATATTTTAAAATAAAAAATACTTTTAATATAAATAAATTGATAAGGATGATATAATACCATGAGTATAAGATATTAATGATATTTTATTTCAAATATGTAGTATATAAACTATATATATGAATATTTATTCATAATTAAATACACATATCAAAGAAGGAAATTTTAGATGAGAAACTTATTTAAATTTTGTAATGCTTGAATAAAAACTCCATTGAATTAATAAACATGATATGGTTATAGAAAAACCTTGGTTTATATTAAATTTCATGTCAAAATACCTTAAAGTGAATGTAAGAAAACCATATAAAATAAATTAGGGTGCACAACATGAATAATGTTTCAATGAATTGAATTTGAGACACTGGTAGAGATAGAGGCTTTGATGTCATTGTTTTAACATATGTTTCTTAGAAGGTGTAAAAGTGATTCGGTGAAATATAAAAATTTATTTTTTATAAAATTGACATTAAAAGTAATTATGAATAATGTTTAATGTTAGTTTAATATAAAATTGATGTCAAAGGTTATTCAAAATAAATTTCATTGTCTAATTTATTAAAACTAAATGTTAATAGTAATAAAATATTTACCAATTTTTAATAATAAAAATGATTCTAAAAGTTTTTTAAAAAATTCTTCAAACCCAAAACCCTCATTTTTTCCCTTAGAATACTAATTTCTCTCAACCTTTGAAGGAACTAAGAGAAACCATCCACCCTTTAATATGATCAATCACATCATTCAGTAATTTTTTAATCCTCAATATTACATCATTCATTCATAATGGATGATACTCCATATTATTCAATTCAAGGAAACCCTATTATGGTCATTAGTAAACTGTGGTTCAAGCTTTTTATTATTTCTTTACTTCATTATCACTCATTTTTCTTCAATCTTGTAATGTTAACCCTATTGCAATTGACTTCAAGTGAGTTTATCAGAATTTAGGATATATTTTTCAATATAAACCTCAAAATTGTATAACTTTTTTATTTTTATTTTTGAAGATATATTAATTATCCATAAGTTATAAAATTTATTCATCCATTAATTTGTTTTAAAACATTTTGTTATCAATTATATATTTTTTTTGTTAAAATGTGTTTAATGTAATAATTTTTTTATGATTATAAATTACTAGAGACTAATTTTTTTAACTATTTGTATTTATTATTTTAATAATTATAATTTTTTATCATTATAACTTGTTTATGGTTTAAATTTTTTTTATTTAATTTTGTTTTTCATGTAGAAATTGTTTTTTTTCAAAATAATGAATTTTGATGAATTTTTTTCTATTGTAAGACATTTTTTAGTTTTAAATTGTTTTTAAGACCTAAATTATTTGATGAAAATTTATTCAAGTTTAAATTATCTATTTTTATATAACCTTAATCACTTGTATTTAAATTTTTCAATTATTTTTTTTGATAATTTTGTATTAATGTTTGTTATGATCAAACATTTATTAATAATTGATTATTTTGATTGTATGTATTCAAATTTTAAATTTATCTATTTAATTATTTTTCTAAATTTTTATATAATGAATGTATTGAACTTTTATATTGTGATCATAGGTAATTAATGGAACATAATTGGGCAAATTTAAGAAGAACCACTGAAGAATATAAATAAGGATTTGATGATTTCATTGAATGTTCCTAATGATGTATTCAAAACAAATATTTGATTTTTTTCGTTGTTTGAAGTGTTTCTATATGAGAAACATAAATTCTAGAAAAATCAGGGATTATCTCACTTTCTATGGTGTTTTACATAATTGTACACATTAAATCTATCATAGTGAAATAAAAGAAAATTAAACCACCAATATTGATGAAAATATTCATCATGAGAAAGAGGATCATATTAAATAATTAATTCATGATATAAGAATTGAAACCATTGAGAAAAAAGAAACTGTTGTACAATTGTATGATGATTTTATGAAACCACTATTCTCAAGTTACACTAAATTTATAGTTTATTAGTGGTTCTGATAATAGTTAACTTGAATGTAAGTAATGGGTGGAGTTATAAATACTTCTCTAAATTGCTTTGAACTTTTAAAAGTGATACATTCTCAAGGAAAAGAGGTTCTATATTCCAATTATGATATAAATAAAATATTATTTCCAATGGGATTAGGGTATATAAATATACATTACTTCCCCAATTATTGTTTGTTTTTTAAAAAGGAATATGAATGTTTATTAAAATCACTTAAATACGGGTCATCATGAAATAAGTTGGATGAAAAAGTCAACTCTGATTCATTCTAAGGTACTGATATCAAACAAACTAGTAAATAAATTTGGTACATTCTAATAATTATTCATTTAGAGTTTAAATTTTGAAATTAAAATGATAAAAAATATCAATATGAATTACAAGTGAGTGTATCTATGAAAAAAACTTACTTCACCCTACTGATTCACCACATTGGTAGTGATTTGATAAAAAAATGATTGATTTTAGAAGTGAAATAAGAAATATATGAATGAGATTACATATAGATGGACTGAATCCATATCAGTACCTTAGTAGAAAATATAGTTCATGACCTTATTTTTTTGTAGTTTACTACTTGTACCTATAGATATGTATAAAGAAAAAATATGTTATAATGGGATTTAAGATTTCTAGAACAAATAGTAAGGAAATGATATTTATGTGTATCCTTCACCATTGATTGATAATTTTAAAATTTTATGTGAGAAAAGTGTTACAATTTTTATGCCTACAAGAGTGGTTATTTTCTTTTTCATTCAATGATAATGTTTACTATGAAATAATTTCTTGCAAATGGAAACATATCTGTATGTTGTTAAGGGACATAAATCATTTATAATTTCTTAAGAAAAGAATTCATATTATCAATTGCAGAATGGAAGAAAAATAGTGTAAATGGAACATTAAAGGTGTTTTCAAATTGATCATCCTTATTATATATTGAAAAAATAATTTAATATTTCACAGGAATATAATCTCCCAAATAATATTGAAAACTACTGAATATTGGAGTAGGGTGAAAAATATTGATTTAACATTTGGAATCAAAGGAAGTTCTGGTCATCAAAAAAATATCTGGAAGAAAAGGTCTATCTTGTTAAAACTATCGTATTACAGTGTTTTTAGAGATTAAACATAACATTGAAATTATTCATGGTTGAAAAAACATTTGTATAGTTTAGTTGGTACCTTTTTAGGCATAAAAGGAAAGAAAAAATATGGATTGTATGCTAGATTGTACTTGATAACTGTGGAAATATATTTGGAACTAGCTCCCACTATGAAAGAAAAAAAAACATATTTACCTTTGGCCTATCACACATCAAGAAATATTGAGAATGTGATTTTTTAAATTTTATACATGGTATTAAAGAACCTAGTGGACATTATTGAAATATGAATAATTTGGATTTATTTAATGAATTTAAATTAATAGATATAAAATCTCATGACTGTTATTTATTGATGAAACAACTACTACAGGTCACACTTTGTGGTATATTTATAACACCTATTAGAAATAATTTCATTAGATTTGGTTATTTTTTAAAATCCATTTATTGAATTGTCATTGATCTGAAATTTTAATATGTGTTGGATAATGAAGATACACTCACACTTTTTCAACTAGAAATGTATTTTCTTCAAATGTTTTTTGATATAATGGATAATCAGATGATTCATTTACTACATGAGATAAGAATATGTGGTCCTATGTATTTATATTAGAGATAACCATTTTAAATATATATGAATATTCTCAAGGGATATGTTAAAAATATTAATCAACCAAAGACCACTATTGTTCAAAAAAATGCAATGGAAAAGGTGATTGAGTTATTTACTAATTATTTGTATATAGCAGAGCATATTGGTCTTCAAATATCTTGATATTTGATAGTTGATAGTGAATGTAGAGGGACTCGTGGCTTAAAGTTAAAGTTAAATCATTGTGATAATGTGATGCAGACACATTTATACATTTTTGACAACAATGATGACATTAAACCATCTATATCATCACATATTTCTGTAATAAAGGTAAAATATAAAAAAAATGAAAACTGGTTGATGATTGATCATAGAAATACATGTTTTAAATGGTTAAAATAGAATGTCAATAAATATTTATTTACATAAATAACATTTAAATGTTTAGAAGGGGAACCATATCTTAATGTGATCACCTGGTATGACATTTTTATTAATGGATACACATTTTACAAAAAAATCAGGACGACAATATTAATATTCATAATAGTGGGTTAATGGTTGTCATTGAGGCAATTCATTTTTCAAGTTTTAAAAATGAAAATTCCATTTTTTTTCATCAATGACATATTTTGGAGTTCTTGAGGATATATGAGAAATTTATTATACTCAATTTTGAGTAGAAGTGTTTAATTACAACTGGGTCGATAGTAATATTGGAATAAAACATGATGATTATGGATTTACGCTCATCAATTTGAAAATATTTAGTTTCAAAGTGGAACCATTTATCATTGATACACATGAAAGAATTTTTTTTAATTTATCCATAAAATGATCAGGGGTATATCATTTTGAAAGAAAAAATAATTTATTTGGGTGATAAGGATGGTGATGTTTTTTTGGTTTTATGTGATATTTATTCATATATTATATGATTATATGATGATAATAATGACTATAATTTATACATAGTTCATGATGTAAAAAATGAACATGTTGAAGGGATATGTGAAAACACTAAATTAATTTTCTAATTATTCTGGTAAATATTTATATTTTATTTATTTTTTTAAATTTACATGCATAAAACTATATTTTTTAATTTAAAGGTTTAATTATATATTTATATTGACTATATATATGATTTTTGAGTTAAAATTTATATTCCAAAGTTGTTAATTTTTTTAATTGAAATACCCAACATAAATCATTAGGTTGTGGTTAAATTTACCCATATTTAAAAATATTTTTTAACGTGTGATATTTAAATTTGTAAATGTTGATCATTTCTATCATTTTAGTGTTATTGTTTATATTTAATAGTTTTTGTTAAATATTTTTTGGCAATGAATCATGACATCAATTGTTTTTGAAACATACACTTGTGTGAAACTATTTTTTTACCAACATATTTTTGTAGTCATTATTTTTTATAGATTTACGATTATAATAAAATATACGTACATGAAATGTCATTAAATTCATATATTTCAATGACAAATATTAGGGAATATTATCATTTATCAAGGTACATGTTTATTTTTTCAAATTATTAAATATTAAAAAATAAAATTATTTAGTTATCGTAGTCTTTAAATTTAGAAAATTTATTTTTAGTACTACTGGTGTGCCACCTATGGTGGGGTTTCTTTTCTTATCCCTTGAAGAAAACAATTTCTAGAGTTTGTAGTTGTTGGATTAAAAATTTACTGAAACTTTCACTTTCTCATGGAGATTATAGGATACATGTAAATTCTTATGATAATAATAACCCAAATGGTGCAATTGTAATGTAGTTTACAAGTTATATGACCATGATGAGTTGTTGTAGGATTAGTATTTTATATATTGATTAGAATTCAATTTACATGAGTATTAAAGAGTAGTTGTGGGAGTCCTTAATGATAAAAAATCTTAATTGATTTATTTTTCTCTCAATCTTAGAATATAATATATATATTTTTTGATAAATATTTAATATATTCAATTTTGATAACATTCTACTTTAAATAAATGAAATAAATGAAATAAATGAAGAAAATATCTATATCTTTATTAATAGTTCAATTGAGATATTTTGAAAAAAAATGAAGAAAAATTATGTTTTTGATAAGTTACAGAATGAAAACCCATTCCTCAAGTACCAGTTTTTAGATGCAAATACATTGACTGAATTTCTCTCTAAATGACATGATGAATCATTTATAGTATGATAATTATTGTATAATTTAAAATTTAATATATATTACCTTATTATTTATTAATTTATTTTTATTTAACATGCATCGAGGAGATCTCCCCAATACATCCAATAACAGAATGTGTACCGTCAAATTTTATCATGTGGAGAGTATCATTTACAAGAGGTGCAAAGGATTTTTGAAAAGTTTGATACGTTATGATCTAAATATTTTTGTTGTTTATAAGAGGTCCATTTTGGTCCTCTGTCTCCACCCACATTCAATGAAAAATGTAAAATTACTAGATGGGAAAAAATTAAATGTATGTTACAGGGAAATCTAAGGTAATAGATGACCAAATTGTAAGAAATTATTTTTTTCCTTGAATGTTTGTATTTTTTAAATTAATAACACAAATATACTATTTTAATTTATTATCATAATATGACCTTAAAGAGAAAGTGATACAAGGTAATTTCATCCTTGAGGGTAGTATGGACTTTCAATCTTCTTCTTTAGAAATTATAGAACACCCCAACCATTTAATAGGATATGAGGCGGGTGTCATCATTAAGAAAATTTTTATTCATAAAAGTATGAAATAGAGGGAAACATAATTTTATTACCTAATGATGAGTTGAGAGACCTAAAATAATCCATGAGTGATCAAATTAAATAAGATTTGTACCCTTTTTTGAAAAAATAATGATATAATCACAGATTATATATCCTGACAAAATAGATCCTCCACCTCCTCATTTAGTCCTGACCTTATACTATGAGTTATATCACGAAGATCCCCATGTATGTATTGTAGAATACAGATTCATACATATTTTGGGGAATTATATACATCACCAACCTATGCATCTGGGCCAGGTAAGAGTATTAGTACAATATATTATTTATCTAAATGCTCTACTTCCATTTCTTATAGAGAAGGTTACCATATTTATAGATTTTTTGGGACATTTTTTCTTTGCTCTATTTGGCTAGCCATCTTCAACATCTGACATACTAGGAATGTGTTGTTTTTTAAATATTATTTACATTTGATTGAAAATTATTAATAATTTTTCTTCTATTTAATTTATATTGGAGTATCTAAAATCAAAAGAATAAGTACAAAAGAAACAAAAGGACCGGGAACTAAAAACATTATATAGTTTGAAATTTTCTGATGTGACAAAACAACTACCCTAGATTTCTTCATCATTGGATAATATTTATGTGTTTTATATTATTTATGATATATGTGGATGGGAATATCCTTTGATAATATTCAAAAAGAATATCTGGTATCTTTGATGAACTCATAATACTTGTGTTGATTTTTTTCCTTTTAAGTAAATGAATGTTTTAGTTTGTATTTCTATAAATAAAGATGAATTCAAGTGACATACAATATTACTTATTTAATTAGGTATCTAAACACACTTTGAATTCAAAATGATACAACTAATCATTATGGTCTTATAGATACAGAATACATTTCCATGCCTATGGAATATTTGAATAATTATGATATAGTTATATATATATGTAAAAAATTAGAAAATACAAAGAATGGGTTTTGGTTACTTCTGTTCCTTAATGGGTAAGAAGACTAACATAATTATTAAATAATATTTATTATTATATCATTAATTATGAATTTTTTATGTTATAGTGGTCAATGATTATTAGGGATATTCTTCCCACTTGAATATACATAATGTTTGTTTTTCTTATTATTAGGTAGAGTTCATATATCTTTTAGAAAATTATTAAAGAAGTGGGTTTTATAAATTTTTATAGATTCTTTAGTAATAATTATTGTTGTTTATACAAGTTTTTATAGTTGATATAAGAAAATAAAGGTCATGGAAAAAGTTTTACAATGACCACTTATCAATATAGGAGCCAAATAAAATCAAATATCAAAAATATATGGTAAATACATTTTATATCAAATAATATTTTTTTCTATTGTATATATAAATATATGTGTGTTTGTGTGTGTTAGTTTTTATTTTTATGTTATTGTTTCATAACCATAGTTTCATGTTCAAAAAGGGGAGGTGGATGAGATAATCATAATTAGAATAATAAATGAATTTGATAAAGCTAGTTATATTAATTATTAAAGGTTTTATATCAAAATATTTTGTTTTATAATCTTATAAAATTTAACATTATTTTAAGATTCAATGATGATGAGTTGTATATGAATAAAGAACTTACCCAACATCAAAGTTTTTTTTCACACTATTTATTAACTACGATTATATTTTAAATTATAAAGTATGAATATTTTAATTAAATTTTAAAAAATGAGTAAATAGATTATCATTTTATTTTTTATGTTTATATATTTTGTTTATTTTTATAGGGGTCTAGATGTTTCGAGTATGTAACTTTTAATTAAAGTTGAAAAAATGAGTATTTAGACAGTCATTTTCTAATTTAAGTTACTACATTCTATCTATTTTGATTGGGTTCCAGATGTTTTGGGCATGTAACTTTTAATAATAGATAAAAAACGAGTATTTAGAAAATCATTTTGTTCTTTAAGTTGTAATATTATATTTGTGTTTGAAGGTTTGGTCTCTACATGTAACACCCGAGACTTTTATGTTATATAAATCATCAAAGGAATCTTTTTCTACACAACACTTGCTTGGCTTGCTTTACACGCAATCGCGACCTTCCTCGATAGCTTGCGTCGTACGCAATACCGAGTTTCACTAAACAACAATATGCTATTAAAACTAGCCGTTATGAATAGTAATAACCACTTTTTGAAATTTTATAAATTTTATTTTTCAAAATGGACTTCATTTTTGGACTCAGAATATCGAAATTAGCCTAGGGTGAAATTTTGGTATTTTTCTGAAAACATTCAATTTTTGATGAATAGTGAAACCACTAAGTGGTAGGTTAAAAACTGAATTTTGCATAAAACTTAATTTTACCGCTTCTGTGAATGGAATTTCAAAAATCCGAGAGACACGGTTAATATCAAGGACTAAAATGTGGTTCAATGAGATGAAAATAATTTTTTGGTGAATAGTAACATTTTACTTTTTTTACCGCGGTTAATAGTAAATAGGGTAACTAAGGGTAAATATGATATTAATATTACCCTAAAACATGTCCTAATTCTATTGGACAAGTGTAATTCGACCGAAAACAAACTTAGGAATACAATATGACCATTTAGGCCCACTTGGATTAGATTAGGACATTTATTATTAATTTATTTAAAGAAGGGTTAAAATAGTTAAAATCAAAGTTTAATAAGTACATCATTTTTAATATAGGGTTATACATAAGATAAATTCGATTGTAAATATTCATTAGAAAGCTAAAAAGATTTCATACATGATGGTATTTTATTTGTAATTTTTAGACATCAAATAATTTAATTTATTTATGACACAATGATGATGCAGTAATTATCTTATTAATGAAATATTGACAAAATTGATAATATAAATACCAAAATAAATGTAATTTGAGACTTTTTATGAATTCCACTAATTTTCTAGGTTACTATGATATATTATTATTGATTTAATCAACTTGGTTCGAACATATAATTCTGTTATGACTTTCACAAAAATCATATATCAAATAGTGTCAAAATTGACACAAAATAGTTTTTAAATCAAATATTATATTATTAATTGTTATTTTATTCCTAAAAATCTAAGGTTCGGCCTAATGACTTAGATAAGGATATATATATTAATAATAAACAATTTGGGGTTCGTTTGGCATGTTATAGTAAGTGTATTAACCATATAGTGAAAGAAAACAAAAAGACATGGTAAAAGTTAAATTATTTAACTTAGAGTTAAATTTAATTGATAAGGTTAAAATAATATCCTAAACTTGTCTAAATTCTATTGGTTGATAGGATTTCGACCCATCCCCACTTTAGCTTCGAAATAAGACCCTTTGGAACCATTATAAACCGATTTTCACTTTAATATAAAATAATATTTTGAGATATTCCTAAGGTGCCCCTCTCCTCCCTTATAAAAGGGCACCTCCTCCCCCTCCTCCTCACACCAATTTGAGCACTCAAGCTCGGCCAACCCCTACCATTTTCCCTTCTCCACTTCCCTAGAATAATCCTAGAGGTCCTGGTCTTCTCCAAAGACCAATCTTAGTTCCTTAAGTGGAGGATTCAAAAAGGCGTTCCAAAGAAGAGGTAATATCCATTACCGATCTTTTCAATTTCTTTCTTCTTCAACTTCTTCTTATTTAGTTGTTTCATGATAAAGTAATAACATCAGTATTACTTACATACTGATATGTTATTATAAATATGAAACAACCCTAATTCACCTTCTATCCATCCTACGGAAAAATGAAATCACCGCGCGTGCGTACGTACGGAATACCGTCTCCACGCCGTGGTGTAATCTATTTTCCACCATCACCTTACAAGGATGGGTATAATGGTGTAATCAGTAACTATATATGATTATTATTAAGTAATATTGATACTGAAATAATATATATATATACTCCAATACAATTCCACGATCATAGGAACGATATCATCACTCGTGCGTACGTACGGAATACCGTCTCCACGATGTGATGCGACTCGTTCTACATGATCTTCATTTCATAATGATTATATAAATGAATTGAATGAATGAATATGGTATATACTACACTAATACCATTCTGGAAATGAATTATCTATAACCTAAAGATAAGAATAAGAATTTATTCGACAAAACACGCATAAGAACAAAAAGTTATAAAGACCCGAGTAACAAGTAACAATGAAATATTACTAAAAAGAAGCTAATAATATGACCATATATGATCTCATATCAATATGTATGATTATGTAATAAGTCAATAACAGTATTTAAACCATTATACAGGAGCTTCGGACACGAACAAAGCAAATCGGACCTAAGGTAAGGGAAATATCACAATCTCATTTTTATCCGAGATTGTTTATTCGTAAGTATTTACTGGGTGTATTTTATCATCCACATCTATGTTTTATCAATATGTAATATTATTTCCATCCACCTAAAATTGTTTAAATCCATTTTTACCCTTCGGTGAGTTTTTAGTAATACGTATGAAAGGAATCTTTTGTCGTTTTTCGTACGAGGTACTTTTTGACTTTTCCGACAAAAGTACGAAGAATGTTTTTTTTAACTTATACGGCACGAACGGATTTCTACTGTTTTATAAAGCCTTATTTTCATGAAGCTTCCTCTAAAAGATTTCATGACTATTTTCAATAAAATCTCTTTCTTTTAAAATTGCATGATGTTTTGTGAAAAGAAATTGATTTTGAAGAAGAAAGGATATTTTCCTCAAGAATTCAATTCAAGTGTTTTATCAAAATTATTTTCCATCTAAGATAATAAAGAGTTCTGTTTCTATCCATATTTTTACATTGATTTGACTATGTTGTGATGGAATTATGTTTATGAATTCCTTTATCTTATATGAATTGATTTATGATGTCATGATGTTTCAAGAATCCCATTTTTGTTACATGTGTTATGCGATTATGTATGTTTTATGATTATGTGGAACACATAAGAAAGGATTCATTATAAGATGGGTGGGACCTATATCTCCCTCCAATGCATTGGGTAATGATTTTATATCTCATGAGATAGACATGGCTGGAACGGAAGGTTATTTCGGTTCAGTGATACAGGACTGAAACGAGGAGTGAACTCGGTTCAGAAAGGGACTTTGTCCACTAAGATAGTCTTGGCAATGAGTCATGACTAACAAGAAATGATTTTCCATGATTATGTGTACATGCCACAAAGATTCAAGTTTTATGTTATTATTATGGGGATCTCATTTTCACTTCTATGATTTATTCCATGTTAAGATATTATGATCTCTTTTGCAGGTTTTAATTTTCAAAAAGATATGATATGATTTTTATTTCCTTTATTTTCCCTTGCTGAGCATTTGAGCTCACCCTTTTATGTTTTCTTTTCCCCAGGCCAGGAAGATGGATATTAAGTAGAATATGCTAAAAGGGACCCTAGATATGATGAAATAAATGGGAGACACTGTAGAAGATTTATGAACCAGTTGTTTATGTTTCCCAGTTTCTAAAGACACTATACCTATACGGTCCTTTGTGGTTTTGTCATATGTTGTAATAAGTGTAATTCAATTTTGAAGTATTAACAATGTATGTAAAGTGTGGGTCGTTATAGTTGGTATCAGAGGAAAGGTATAGTCAACCTTTGGAAACTAGGATGTGAAAGCCTTAGTAAGAACCCTAAGGAAAAGTCTAAGCATAGAACACAATCTTAGAAATGGCCATGAATAACCTAGGATAAGACCATAAGCATGAAAATTTTATTCTTGAATTATGTGGTTTCCTATTATAATTAGTGTTGCTCACACTATTCTTCTTGGTTTTAGTCAATGGCTGGAACCCGAAGGAACCGTGTTAATGCGGAATGTGATGGGCAATGCAATGATTGTCCCCCTGAGCAACCAAACGATATGGGAGCTGGAATGCAAAATCTTGTAGCCATGCTCACACAACTTTCTCAAGCTATGAGTCATGCAGGATTTCCAAACGAACAAAGGAGGGAGCAACATTCTGTTGAATCCTTCATGAGGCAGCGTCCACCATCTTTCAGCGGGTCTACTGATCCATTAGTTGCTGAACAATGGATTAGTACTACTGAAAAGATATTTTCAGTTCCTCAATGTTCTGAGCATGATAAAGTCATCCTAGCAGTGTATCGTTTGGAAGGAGATGCTGATCAATGGTGGAATCTTGTTAAGAATACAAGGCAAAGGGATGAAATTGAGTCTATGGAATGGGACGAGTTCAAGAACTTATTTTTCAATAAGTACTTCCCTCGTATTCTCCGAACAAAGATGGAGAAAGAGTTCCTTGAACTGAAGCAAAGGGATGATGAATCTGTTGGTACCTATGAAGCAAATTTTACAAGACTTGCAAGGTACGCTTCTGGTATTATTATCCAACCTGAGAGTAAGATCGATCGATTCTTTAGTGGCTTAAAACCAAGTCTTCGAAGGGCATTAGCCACAAGGGACTTCAATAGCTACGAGGAAATCGTTCGATGTGCTCTCAAAGTCGAGATGGAGATTGGAGTAACCCATCAGTCACATGGGTTTGATAAGAAGAGGAAGATGGAATTCAAAGAAAAATCTAAAGAGCACACGGAAAAGAAGATGAACTTTCCCTTATGCTCAAAGTGTGGAAAGAAACATGGAGGGAGTTGTCTTAAAGGGACAAGTAAATGTTTTAAATGTGGAAAGGAAGGTCATCGGGCATTTGAATGCCGTGATAATGGGAAGAAGATGTCTAATGATGCAAACAAAGGAAGGGATACACAGAATGAACCTGCTACACTTCAATGTTTCAAGTGCAAGGAGATGGGGAATTATGCCAATCAATGCCCAAATCCAAGGGTTGATGATGATGGTCGACGTCAACAAACTCTTAAGGCTAAAGAAAAAGGAAAGTCACATGCAATTTCTATCAGCGATGTGGAGTACGATAACGATGTGGTGAAAGGTACACTTACCATCCACTCTAAAGTAGCAAATGTTTTATTTGATTCTGGATCCACCCACTCTTTTATTTCTGAAGACTTTTCTAAGGGTATCACCTTATTACCTCAACAATTAGATGTTGAGTTAGCTGTGACAACACCTAATGGCACATCAATCGCATCAAAAGTTTATAATTCTTCTCCGATCGAAGTTTGTGGGAAAGTGCTTCCTGCAAATCTTGTGATCCTTCCTTTAGTGGAATTTGATGTGATTCTTGGCATGGATTGGCTTTCTCTACATGGAGCTCATATCGATTGCCAAAGAAGGGAAGTCACATTTCATATTCCAGATCAATCTACGATCGTCTATCAATGCAAGGATGAACATAACCTTCCAGTGGAAATTTCTTCCATTTTATGGGTATTGATTCCACTAAATGAAGGTTATTTATCTCAAATGGTTGGTGAGAAACTCACGATTAAGAATATGCCCATTGTACGGGAGTTTGATGATGTCTTTCCGGAGGAATTACCGGGTCTTCCACCAAATCGTGAAGTTGAGTTTTCAATAGAACTCGTACCGGGTGCTTTGCCTATTTCAAAGACACCTTATAGAATGGCCCCAATTGAGTTGCAGGAATTGAAGAAGCAACTCCAAGAGAATCTTGATAAGGGATTCATAAGCCCTAGTGCGTCACCTTGGGGAGCACCTGTTCTATTTGTTAAGAAGAAAGATGGATCAATGAGACTCTGCATTGATTATAGAGAACTTAACAAGATCACTATCAAGAACAAATATCCTCTCCCACGCATTGATGACTTATTTGACCAACTACGCGGAGCTCAATACTTTTCCAAGATTGATCTTCGTTCATGGTATCATCAATTAAGGGTCAAAAGGGAGGATATACCAAAGACGGCTTTCCGTACAAGGTATGGACACTATGAATTTATAGTGATGCCATTTGGTCTTACTAATGCCCCTGCTATCTTCATGGATCTAATGAATAGAGTCTTTAGAGACTATCTTGATCAATTTGTGGTAGTCTTTATAGATGATATTCTTGTCTATTCAAAGAGCAAGGAAGAGCATGAAGATCACTTGAGAATTATATTGAAGACCCTGAGAAAGGAGAATCTTTATGCCAAATTTACCAAGTGTGAATTTTGGCTTCAAAAAGTTGCATTTTTGGGTCATATAATCTCAAAAGAGGTGATATCTGTGGATCCAGCAAAAACAGAGGTTATCGAAAGATGGTCAAGACCAACAACAGTAACTGAGATCCGAAGTTTTCTTGGTTTGGCTGGTTATTATCGACGTTTTGTAAAAGATTTTTCACGATTATCTAATCCACTCACCAAGTTGACTCGGAAAGGAGTTAAGTTTGTCTGGACAGAGGAATGTGAAGAGAATTTCAAGGAGTTGAAAAGAAGGTTATCCAGTGCACCTGTGCTCACACTGCCTTGTAGTGGAGAAAGGTTTGTGATCTACAGTGATGCATCCAAGAAGGGATTGGGGTGTGTTCTTATGCAAAATGATATGGTGATAGCTTATGCCTCACGACAGTTGAAAATCCATGAGCAAAATTACCCAACACATGATTTGGAGTTGGCTGCGGTAATCTTTGCATTAAAGATTTGGAGGCATTACCTTTATGGTGAAAGGTGTGATATTTATACTGATCATAAAATTTTAAAGTATATTTTCACACAAAAGGAGCTGAATATGCGCCAAAGAAGATGGTTGGAGCTGATTAAGGATTATGACTGCTCAATCCATTACCACCCTGGGAAAGCAAACAAGGTGGCAGATGCATTAAGTCGACAAGACCATGCTAGTTTATCCATGATGAGGATCACAAAAGATCCAATATTTATGGATTTACAAAGGATGGATCTTGGAATTATAATGGAAGGGGAAAAATATTATCTTTCTCAAATGAATGTTCAACCATCTATACATGTGAAGATTAAAGAGGCACAGAAAGAAGATGTCGAGTTACAAAAGAAGGTGAGAAATGTTCCTGAATTCAACCTTGATTGTGATGGGATAATAAAGTTCAGGAATCGGGTTTGTGTTCCTCCCATCCCCGAATTAAAGAAAGAGCTGCTGGATGAGGCTCATAGTTCTTCATTCTCTATTCATCCTGGAAGCACGAAGATGTATAGGGACCTGAAAGAGTACTTCTGGTGGGATGGCATGAAAAGAGATGTTGCTGAATATGTCTCTCGATGCTTGGTTTGTCAACAAGTTAAAGCTGAGAGACAGAAGTCTAAGGGGATGTTACGACCATTACCCATACCCGAATGGAAATGGGAAAACATCACTATGGACTTTGTCACAGGACTTCCTAAAACATCCAAAGGCAATAATGCTATCTGGGTCATAGTTGATCGTCTTACAAAGTCTGCACACTTCATTGCTATTAGAGAGGATTTCTCTCTAGATCAGCTTGCCAGGATATATGTAAAGGAAGTGGTAAGATTGCATGGAGTACCACTTTCTATTATATCTGATCGAGATCCGAGATTTACCTCGAAGTTTTGGTGAAGTCTTCAGCATACTCTGGATACAGAGTTGAGTTTCAGCACTGCTTATCATCCCCAGACAGACGGTCAGTCTGAGAGAACAATTCAAAACCTAGAAGATATGTTGAAAGCTTGCTCTATGGATTTCAAAGGAGGTTGGGATCAACACCTACCTTTGGTGGAATTTTCTTATAATAATAGCTTTCACTCCAGTATTCAGATGGCTCCTTATGAAGCTCTCTATGGAAAGAAATGCAGGACTCCAACTTGCTGGGATGAAGTTGGGGAAAGAAAGCTATTAGGACCTGATCTCGTTGATGAAATGGCAGAAAAGGTCAGATCTATTCAACAACACATAAGAGCAGCTCAGATTCGACAGAAAAGTTATGCCGACAACCGAAGAAAAGACCTAGAGTTTGAAGTGGGTGATAAAGTGTTCTTACGAATATCTCCCTGGAAGAGGGTTATGAGATTTGGAAAGAAGGGGAAGTTGAGCCCTAGATATATCGGTCCTTTTGAAATACTGGATCGTGTTGGGAAGGTAGCTTACCGATTGGCGCTTCCACCGAATCTCTCTCAAGTTCACGATGTGTTCCATGTATCTCTCCTGAGAAAGTACATACCAGATCCTTCACATGTACTCAGCTCAGAAGTTGTACCGCTGGAGCAAGATCTTTCTTATGAAGAACAGCCGATAGAGATTCTGGATCGTAGCGAAAAAGTCCTACGAAACAAGACCACTCGCTTGGTGAAAGTTTTATGGAGAAACCACCAACTTGAAGAAGCTACATGGGAGCTTGAGGATATGATGAGGGAGAAGTATCCTCATTTGTTTGTTGCAAAGTGACGAATTTCGAGGGCGAAATTCTTTATAAGGGGGGTAGAATGTAACACCCGAGACTTTTATGTTATATAAATCATCAAAGGAATCTTTTTCTACACAACACTTTCTTGGCTTGCTTTACACGCAATCGCGACCTTCCTCGATAGCTTGCGTCGTACGCAATACCGAGTTTCACTAAACAACAATATGCTATTAAAACTAGCCGTTATGAATAGTAATAACCACTTTTTGAAATTTTATAAATTTTATTTTTCAAAATGGACTTCATTTTTGGACTCAGAATATCGAAATTAGCCTAGGGTGAAATTTTGGTATTTTTCTGAAAACTATCAATTTTTGATGAATAGTGAAACCACTAAGTGGTAGGTTAAAAACTGAATTTTGCATAAAACTTAATTTTACCGCTTCTGTGAATGGAATTTCGAAAATACGAGAGACACGGTTAATATCAAGGACTAAAATGTGGTTCAATGAGATGAAAATAATTTTTTGGTGAATAGTAACTTTTTACTTTTTTTACCGCGGTTAATAGTAAATAGGGTAACTAAGGGTAAATATGATATTAATATTACCCTAAAACATGTCCTAATTCTATTGGACAAGTTTAATTCGACCAAAAACAAACTTAGGAATAAAATATGACCATTTAGGCCCACTTGGATTAGATTAGGACATTTATTATTAATTTATTTAAAGAAGGGTTAAAATAGTTAAAATCAAAGTTTAATAAGTAAATCATTTTTAATATAGGGTTATACATAAGATAAATTCGATTGTAAATATTCATTAGAAAGATAAAAAGATTTCCTACATGATGGTATTTTATTTGTAATTTTTAGACATCAAATAATTTAATTTATTTATGACACAAAGATGATGCAGTAATTATCTTATTAATGAAATATTGACAAAATTGATAATATAAATACCAAAATAAATGTAATTTGAGACTTTTTATGAATTACACTAATTTTCAAGGTTACTATGATATATTAGTATTGATTTAATCAACTTGTTTCGAACATATAATTCTGTTATGACTTTCACAAAAATCATATATCAAATAGTGTCAAAATTGACACAAAATAGTTTTTAAATCAAATATTATATTATTAATTGTTATTTTATTCCTAAAAATCTAAGGTTCGGCCAAATGACTTAGATAAGGATATATATATTAATAATAAACCATTTGGGGTCCGTTTGGCATTTTATATTAAGTGTATTAACCATATAGTGAAAGAAAACAAAAAGACATGGTAAAAGTTAAATTATTTAACTTAGAGTTAAATTTAATTGATAAGGTTAAAATAATATCCTAAACTTGTCTAAATTCTATTGTTTGATAGGATTTAGACCCATCCCCACTTTAGCTTCGAAATAAGACCCTTTGGAACCATTATAAACCGATTTTGACTTTAATATAAAATAATATTTTGAGATATTCCTAAGGTGCCCCTCTCCTCCCTTATAAAAGGGCACCTCCTCCCCCTCCTCCTCACACCAATTTGAGCACTCAAGCTCGGCCAAACCCTACCATTTTCCCTTCTCCACTTCCCTAGAATAATCCTAGAGGTCCTGGTCTTCTCCAAAGACCAATCTTAGTTCCTTAAGTGGAGGATTCAAAAAGGCGTTCCAAAGAAGAGGTAATATCCATTACCGATCTTTTCAATTTCTTTCTTCTTCAACTTCTTCTTCTTTAGTTGTTTCATGATAAAGTAATAACATCAGTATTACTTACATACTGATATGTTATTATAAATATGAAACAACCCTAATTCACCTTCTATCCATCCTACGGAAAAATGAAATCACCGCGCGTGCGTACATACGGAATACCGTCTCCACGCCGTGGTGTAATCTATTTTCCACCATCACCTTACAAGGATGGGTATAATGGTGTAATCAGTAACTATATATGATTATTATTAAGTAATATTGATACTGAAATAATATATATATATACTCCAATACAATTCCACGATCATAGGAACGATATCATCACTCGTGCGTACGTACGGAATACCGTCTCCACGATGTGATGCGACTCGTTCTACATGATCTTCATTTCATAATGATTATATAAATGAATTTAATGAATGAATATGGTATATACTACAATAATACCATTTTGGAAATGAATTATCTATAACCTAAAGATAAGAATAAGAATTTATTCGACAAAACACGCATAAGAACAAAAAGTTATAAAGACCCGAGTAACAAGTAACAATGAAATATTACTAAAAAGAAGCTAATAATATGACCATATATGATCTCATATCAATATTTATGATTCTAGAATAAGTCAATAACAGTATTTAAACCATTATACAGGAGCTTCGGACACGAACAAAGCAAATCAGACCTAAGGTAAGGGAAATATCACAATCTCGTTTTTATCCGAGATTGTTTATTCGTAAGTATTTACTGGGGTGTATTTTATCATCCACATCTATGTTTTATCAATATTTAATATTATTTCCATCCACCTAAAATTGTTTAAATCCATTTTTACCCTTCGGTGAGTTTTTAGTAATACGTATGAAAGGAATCTTTTGTCGTTTTTCGTACGAGGTACTTTTTGACTTTTCCGACAAAAGTACGAAGAATGTTTTTTTTAACTTATACGGCACGAACGGATTTCTAATGTTTTATAAAGCCTTATTTTCATGAAGCTTCCTATAAATGATTTCATGACTATTTTCAATAAAATATCTTTCTTTTAAAATTGCATGATGTTTTGTGAAAAGAAATTGATTTTGAAGAAGAAAGGATATTTTCCTCAAGAATTCAATTCAAGTGTTTTATCAAAATTATTTTCCATCTAAGATAATAAAGAGTTCTGTTTCTATCCATATTTTTACATTTATTTGACTATGTTGTGATGGAATTATGTTTATGATTTCCTTTATCTTATATGAATTGATTTATGATGTCATGATGTTTCAAGAATCCCATTTTTGTTACATGTGTTATGCGATTATGTATGTTTTATGATTATGTGGCACACATAAGAAAGGATTCATTATAATATGGGTGGGACCTATATCTCCCTCCAATGCATTGGGTAATGATTTTATATCTCATGAGATAGACATGGCTGGAACGGAAGGTTATTTCGGTTCAGTGATACAGGACTGAAACGAGGAGTGAACTCGGTTCAGAAAGGGAATTTGGCCACTAAGATAGTCTTGGCAATGAGTCATGACTAACAAGAAATGATTTTCCATGATTATGTGTACATGCCACAAAGATTCAAGTTTTATGTTATGATTATGGGGATCTCATTTTCACTTCTATGATTTATTCCATGTTAAGATATTATGATCTCTTTTGCAGGTTTTAATTTTCAAAAAGATATGATATGATTTTTATTTCCTTTATTTGCCCTTGCTGAGCATTTGAGCTCACCCTTTTATGTTTTCTTTTCCCCAGGCCAGGAAGATGGATATTAAGTAGAATATGCTAAAAGGGACCCTAGATATGATGAAATAAATGGGAGACACTGTAGAATATTTATGAACCAGTTGTTTATGTTTCCCAGTTTCTAAAGACACTATACCTATACGGTCCTTTGTGGTTTTGTCATATGTTGTAATAAGTGTAATTCAATTTTGAAGTATTAACAATGTATGTAAAGTGTGGGTCGTTATACTACATCATGTTTTTACAATATGTTTGTTTTTATATGGTTTTACATGTTTTTGGAACATGTAAGATACCAGTTTTTATTAAAAAATATTGTTTTCCACATAAGTTTTTTTAAATGATGTGGAATAAAAATTATAGGACTTTAAAAAATAGTTTTTGGTAATAACAATGTCAAAAATAACTTTCCACATCATTTTTTTAAATCCAACATCAAAATTCCTATGGGAATTTTTCCCGAATCAAAATTTATTAACTTTCGATGTAATTTTTTTTGTAAAAGCTGATATATAAAGGTTTGTTCCACATTTTGATGGAAAACCCACATTTAATATTATATATTAATCTTTCTATATCATTTTATTTATATAAATGATGTGGAAAGATTGATAATTGTTTTCCATGTCTATTAAAATTATAAATCTGATGTTTAAAAATACATTAAACCTCGTTTTTTATAAAATATGTTCTTATAACATAACTTAAATTCACTTTTAGTTGATGTTTTGATATTTATTTTCAAAAAATGACATCAAAACTATTATTTTTAACATTTTATGAATCAAATTTGGTTAAAAAATAATGTTAAAAAGTAAAAAAAATACTGGTGCTAAAATATACTTTTCCACAACTGAGGTAAAGAAACCCTTATAAAGATCATAAAATTTTAAAGCATGAACCAATTAATGAAGTGATTATTTTAAAAAAACTAA
This sequence comes from Viscum album, assembly GCA_963277665.1. Taxonomy (NCBI): domain Eukaryota; kingdom Viridiplantae; phylum Streptophyta; class Magnoliopsida; order Santalales; family Viscaceae; genus Viscum; species Viscum album. The sequence goes on from OY728157.1 coordinate 1,280,062,324, forward strand.
ATGCACATTAAATAAATGAAAATAAAACATAAAAAATAGATTTGATAACACACATATCTTGGCATAACATAGTCCATAAATAAGTGATATAACCTAAGGAAAAGTTATTGATTTTAAAATCCCCTTACATAATACTTTCACTTAGTTTAATTTTCTCTAAAATCCCATGTAATTAATTTATATTTATTATATATATATAATAATCATATTTATAACTATATAACTAAATAACATTCACTTATAATTTTTTCTTTACACATTTATTCATAATTCATTTTTAAAATCAACATTTGAGTGTTAACAATTCTTTTTTCCACTAATGTGTCAGTTTGATAGTTTTGATATTTGCACATTTTCCTTTGTTTCGTGAAATAATGAATGTTCATGATGTTTTTATAGATTTATTTGATATTATTTTAGGGTTTATAGATATATTACAGATCTGATGAGGATTAGTCGTATGGAAAGTTTAAAAATTCTATTTTTTAGAAGTTCTGTTTTCATAGAAAAAATTTATTTTATTAAAAAATAAACACACACATAGATAAAAATTATATAATTTTTAAATAATATAATTTTTTTAGTTATTTAAAAATATTACCAGCAAATAAAACCCCTTAATCATTCAGGAAAAAAACATTTTAACAATATTCATGTAGGGGTCAAATCATCCAATAAAATAAACAATTCAATTTTTAGGAATATTTTATTTTATAATGATAATATAACTTTTATATAAGATTAATAATGTTATAAATATTATATTTATTCCTTAAATAAATTTTTATAACCATCCATGTAATAAGGTTATGAAAAATTAAATACATCCTCCATGGAAGAAGTAGTCTCCATGCACACACGAGTGAAATTTTCATTTTTAAAGGATAAAAATGAAATAAGGAAGAAAATAATTTATCTTTACATAATAATTATTTAATATGTATAATATATATTCATTAATAACATATTTATAAATATTCATGTGAGGAGGTGATGGAAAATGAAATATGTCATTCATGGATGCGGTAGTCTGTACTTACTTACAATCGACATTTTAATTTTTTAACAGGTAAGAAAAGGTTGATGATTATTGTTTCATAAACATAATAATATTTTCATAAACTAATTATATTTATATTATTATGTTAGGATGGTTATATAATATTTTTAGGGGTTTTAAGAAGAATTAAACTTGAAAGAACTCGATTAAGACTATTAGATCTTCCTTGAGCATTATCATTTATCTTTATTAGATTGAAATTTTGGGGATAATTGAATCTCTAGGATATAAATAAGGGTTTTAGGGAGTTATTATGTCTAGTATTGATTTAGAAAAATTTCATAGAGTTATTTGAGAATTTAGGGGACATAGGGAACCTTTTATAAGTGTGGGGAGTGGAACCCTTATAAATATTATTAACTTTAAAATAATATAAATTCATTTAAAAAAAATCACACTAAAGAGAAAATGTTATAAATATGGAATATTATAGTGTCTAAATACACTAAGATATTTATATTGTTAAAATATATAGTGGTATTTGTGGCTTTACTTATTATTTTAACCCACTTTGAAACCCTTTTAACCATTACTATGGTGACAAAATTTTACCATGGTAATTATTCTTTATGTCCAAAAATAAAATTTGATTTATTAATTAATTTTAACATTATAATTCCAAATATGTAACCCATTTTTCATAATCTAATTTCTATAGGTGGTAAAATTATGTTTAAGTTATGTATGCAAAACACAATGAAAAATAGTTTTTTGAAAAATGTCTATCTAATTATAAAAATTATTTTACACAAAAAATAATGTGTATAATTTATCTCCATGACATTTATTGGTTTATGAGTAAATAAATTATATTTATTTTATTTTAAAACCAATTAAAATAATAATTTAACTTTGAAATTACTTAATTAAGGAAAAGGATAAAAAATATTACTTTTATGAGAATAAAACAACACAAATTATCTAAAATGTCAAACACAGGTTTCTAAATTCAATATATTATTTTTAAATAATTATTTTTTTAATTCTAAAATATACATATTTTTCTATAAAAAAGGTTTCAAAAAAATTTAATTTATTCTTATATCTTTGTGATTTCATAAAAGTGAAAGTATTAGTAAAAACTTTATTTTTCACTAATCATTCTAGTTAAATAATAAGAATTCACTCTAAGATAATTTGGGTACACTGAATCCAAAATTAAGGTTCATTTTATCAAATTAAAATTATAATATTTAAAAAGTTCACTTGTAAATAAAATCATATAATAAAAGGGAAAAAAATTTATTTAGAAAAAAACATTTCTTATTTAAAATAAAAATCATACTCTTTGATGATAAATTAATAGAAATAATTCTAATGTTATCACAATAAATATAAATATATATCTATAAAATTAACATAGATATTCATTTAAAAAATATATGATAATAAATCACATTAAGAAAATATATTTTACTATTAAATAAATCACATTTTCTGTCATAATGTAAACCAACTAATCTTAACTTTATACTATGTATATAATTGATCAATAATATGTTTTGAGACATGATATATGTGACACCCCAGTCATGGAAAAATTGATATTTCCTAGGATATAGATCCATTGGTACCTTAGGCATGCCTCCCCATATATCATAGATTTATGACTTGTAATGAGTGTCTAAGGTGGTATTGTGGGGAGAATATAACCTCATAACAGAGTGAAATAATAGTATAAATTATGACAAAAAAATAAATCATCCAGATAAATAAATAAATAAACATCATGGAAGGTGACAATAAATAATCATAACCCATGCTATATAAAAATGAGTTATATACATGTCAAGGAATCATACATCGTAAGTAGGCCATAAACATACATATGCCAAAAGAACAAAGGAAAAAACTAAAAACTCCACAAAAAATAGTCTCGAGTCCCATCCTACTCTGAATCTCCCAAGATCTACACCATTCAATAAATAAAGCTTTTGTCCCAAGGTACTTGAACTTGTAACATCCTACAACCATGATACTTTCTCTAGTACCAAATGATGGCCCAATAAGGTCATGAGAATGAGTCACTAAGACACCATCAATGAAATCCAAAATCATATCTTGTATAAGTAATATGTGCATGATGATGTTTTTAATAAATATTAGAAAACGTAATAATTAAACCAATTCGGCCTCTTGGATTTAAATTGGAACCAGGAATAAACAAAATTTTCTTCGATAGAAGCCAAATATCTCTATTTATACTACCTCATGTTATCCCAAAAAAATATGTGGAGAATATCCATGTCTTTCCAAACCAGTAATCATCATTAATCTAAGGTGGGTCTCGACAAATAAGTAAAAACTAGAAAAAGATAATGTTGTTTGGAAATTCAATTAAAAATTATTTAAATTCATTTTCAAAAGGTCTTGTATAACAAAAACATACCCTAGATCCTATAAAATTATCTAGGAATCACAAACCATTCCCTCAGAGAAAACTACACATTCTTGGGCACACCTATGTTCAACTATTTCATTACCAAATTAGTTTCCTAAGTTAATATCACCACAAGTGAATGATAAATTTATATTCTACACTCACCAATAGATTTTTTGTGTATAGGGAGAGGTCAAGTTTTATGATTTTGGGTGAAAAATCATTTAATTTTTAATTTCGGTTAAGTGTACGATATGTCAACAAAACCAAACATCATACACCCAATTAAATTGATGAATTTTTTGGTAAAGCTCTAGGAACACATAACTTATGCTCATAGATGTCCACTGGTCCAATATTAAATGTGATTTGAGAAAAAATGATAGAAATTAAAAAAGAATAAGAATACCATGAAAATAATGAATATTAGATGAAACCAACATGAGGTCACTTGACAGTAGAATAAACAAAAAATGGTAAATTAAATAAGGATAATATTACCTCGAAATTATAATAATAATGAATAGTAGTCTATTCCACATAGAATCAAGAGATAAACCCACTTAGGAGGGGAGAGTTCCAAAGGGAGGGGGTAGAGTCATATGGACAGGATAATGAGAAGACCACTATGTAACTTGAAACACCACTTAATTAATTTAGAATAAAAATAATCACCAAGGAATGGTTTAAAACATGACCATAAGGTTCACATCATTAACTGTTTGAGGCAGGTGACCTCCCCTAAACTTTCCCTTTTCATATCATGATGCCTATCTTTATTTTATGAATGGTTGAATCCAATAGTTTTTATAACGTAGGCCTACCCAATATTTTTTAAAATCACACCTATTCTTTAATAACCCTTGAAACCTTTATAGATATGTAAAATACATGATATCTTGTAAAAGAAAAGAGAATTTTTACCTCAATAAAGGGTTAGGGATTTACATCCTCCCTACCATATAACAGTTCATGCTCGTTATACTCTCTTAGTAATCACTAGGCCTCATTAGAAAATAACTTCAGCCACTAGTTCCACATATCAGACTCACTATCCCATGTATCCTCCTAGATTTTTCAGTACTACCACTATAAAGATAACAAAAGAACTTTCTTTCCATGGAAAAGTTTTTCACTATAATCAACTACATGAACCAGGTGATCCTTAAATGATACATTTATAAAATCATAGATTTTCTCAAAATTATGGACCCCTTAGTTTTTGTTTAAATTCATTAAAAAGACCCTTATAAAAATGAATAGTGAGGTAAAGGTGGTCTTAGAGGATTGCAAGGCACTTTCAGAGCCTAGAGCCCTGATGTGGGAAGAGAAAATTGGGCCTCTTGGTTAGTATAAACCTTGCATCCTAGCCTGCATGACTTCCCAAAACTGTGTGATTAGATACAATGGGTTTTTGAGGACCACACAATTTTTCTACAACTGTGAAACCAAAGGGTCATCGCTATGCAAGAATTTTAGGTCCCAAGGTAGTGGTACTTCAAATGGTCTGAACATGGTTAGAAAAATCGTGAGCCTAACCATGTGAGGTTCCCATTTAAAGCAAGAAATGGAACCTGGTTGGCATACGGTTTGGCCAACCGTGTGGCCAAACCCTGTGACCTTATTTTTAGGGTGAAATACCCATTTTACCTTAATGAATTTTAAGATCCATTTTTATTTTACCATCTTCATCTAGCGGGATTTCCGTCCTCACTCATGCATAGATATCCATTATCCATCCTTTTTAGGTTTTGATCTATCTCCTTCATTTGTCTGCCCAATCCTTCACCATCATAAGAAATAAAAATCTCTTGTAAGCTACATCTCCCTATAATATCTCTTTTAAGTTTCCTCTAATCTTTTTTTTATCGTTATGTGTGAATTTTTTACATTTTTTTAGGGCACTAGATGAATCCTCTGATTTCTCACATTTTAAATTGTTTAAATCCTTGAAAAAGGATGAGTGGAGCGATACTACATAAAGGTAGGTGTTCTAGGTATTTACCACTCATTTTGTTACTATTTAATGATGCACCATTGTGCTTCTCACTAACCCTTTTGACAATTTTTAAAATTTGTTAAATAAATTAGTTGAATGGGTTCTACATGTCCTATGTGGCCATACCTTTCATTGAGAACCAACAAATGGTTGTTCAAATTTTCATTGGAAACACCTTAGGGTATCCCCATCTTAAATGGCAGGTTTTACCATGCCCTAAATTTTTAACCACCAAGTGTGTGTCTGTTGTGACCTTGGTTTTATTCCTTAAATTTCATTTTGAATTGAGATGAATTGTGAACCATAAGTTAGGAACCGATTCAAATTAAAATACTCAAAAATTATTGATTGTTCATATGTTTTATGCCATATGAAATTACTTTTCACTTGTACTATTCCACATGCCTTATATTTTAGGTTGTTTCTTATCCTCTTGTGGATATTCCTTATGCTTCATGTCACATTTCCTTACATAATGGATTATTCCATATACCTTATACCTAGTTCCATATTTTATGTTTATTGTTTATTACCTAAAATGATTCTTTTGAATTGAAATGTATTAATTGGATAGTTGTTATATTATTCTATTTCCATGAATTTTTAGGACATGTGGGTATATATATACCATGCCTTACTTGCTTTTAGATGAGAGAGAACATGAGTACCATTTTGACGACTTTTTGGATGGACTCGACATGTTCAGTTGGATTCACATGATGCACCATGAGTGATACATTTACTTTCCATGTACATGCTCTCTGACAAGATTCTTATACTCTTGAGTGACACCGCTTACCTAGTGGAGAAACCGAGGATGAAACCATTGGAATGATGGATATTACATGCCATGGGTGATACCTAGACCCCTATGTGAGATACTTGGTACAAACTCATAGTCACCATACCATGACAGGTGCAATGGATGCCTATATGGGTTTCCTTAGATGGAATTAGTGGTGTTGGTTCTATTAGAGACACCTATAGTGACCCCTAGTATTCTTATATATTTCCTTGGATGGGCTAAGGACTCCTATCGTGGAATTGGCAGTCAAGATTATGTTCATAAGTGTTGTTTCTTATTAACATTTTAAGCATGATTAAATGAGGACATTGAAATGTGACAACTAAGACAAAGCAAAAGATTGGGGTAAGTCTTCATTAGTTGATTTGTTTAAGATGGACCCTTGTATACAGACTATGACTTTCACAGGTAAATTTTTCAGACATTCGACTTAGGCCCAAGTAGGTGGTATCGTTTAGGTATCCAATTAGGAACCCAAACCTAGTGGTTATTCATTTATTTAATTATTTAATGTATTTATTATTTCATGGAACACTGTTATTTATTTATTCTATGAAATAAATTGGCCTAGACACCATGGGTGGTGGCCTACTGAGATTGTATCACAAACCCTTCTTAGGCTGCCTTTGGTACCCAAGAAGTTTTCATGATTGTAGGTATGGATAAAGGGAATCATGGGGCTTCAAATGCTTGATTAATTCATAGCTTTAGGATGAATATTGGGGTTAGTGGACTAAGAATATGCTCTATATTCTTGTTGTATTAGTTTTTTTGGTATTTTGGATTTTTTTTGTATACTGTGCTGTATTTGAATTTATCCCCTCCCTCCATGTACTCTCATTTTTATATGACATCATGATTATCATCATTATTAGATACTTAGTGATTATTTAGATTATACAAATTTTTTATTTCTATTGCATGGTTTGTTGTTGTTATTATTATTACGGTTCTTATGCTATTTCTGATTTATGATTCTAAAATTTAAATTTTGTTGTCAACTAGTGTTCTCACTCTTATCTATGAGAGAATAGTCTCTCCATGGACACACCCTATGCCCTAATTGGTAGTCATAAACCTCTATCATTTAGAGAGTTGCACTTGAGGTCTTGCGGCCCACCATACTAGGGAATTATTGAGTGGAAACTAGTGTGGGCCATTACAAAGTGGAATACAAGTTCCTTTACTTTTTTATACTATTTGGTTTTAGACCAGAGACTTAGATGTTGGAATTTGGTAATGAGCTTGTGCCTAGAAGTAGTTAACAGATGTATAGGGGAATCCAAAACATATTGTGATGGGTAAATGCTATTATTTCTTATAACATTACAGATTCATGAATTTCAATATTGGGTGACACACTTACTTTGTTTTATTCTTATTATTGAAAAAATGATAAAAATTTTTGGATCTATTTTACAATATCCCGATGATATGAGGGAATAATAGAAGCATCCATTATACTTGACACAATAGGACTTAAAATTCCATGCATTATGCCAGACCATGTTTACTTTTCAGGGTGCATTGTCTGTTTTTATTGTGATAACAGTTTTTTTCCTTCATTATTATTCCTTGTAGGGTGTGATTTTTTATATTTATAGAAATGTTATTATTCCTATTATAATATTGTGTAATAATTTAGACTAAGTTTATGCCCAGTTTCAATTTATAAGGTGTATGGGACCTTATGAATTATAATGGAGATCCAAATAATCAACCATTTAAAGGTAATTTAACTACATAAATGAATTGAAAATGATTACAACCTTTAAAATGAAATATTCACCTGATATAAAAAATGTGATACCTTACCTTAGGAGAGTAAAGTATTTTATGTATAATATGATATCACGTGACCTTATCCTATTACCAAAGCTTGTATATAGGAGTAGGCTATCTGATATATCGTTATTATGGTCAGGCCTAGAACCTACCCTCTCTTTTTCAATTTCATTATATTCTTTCACTATCTATTATAAATCACATCCAAGGATTTTTCTTGGAAATTTTAGATCCATGCCACAATAAAGTCCTCATGTTGTACACTAAGATAGTGATGAGAAAAAAATTCATGATGTGGTGGGCCCTGATCCACCCATGATTCCTCTTATATTTTTACTAGAGGAAACTCCTACTGATCTTACACTATGTGCCAATGTTAAGTTCTGTGATAGTTTTATTTGATTCATGCAGTCTGTTTATGGTTATAGCTAGCCTACCCCTATTATAGAAGATCTGACTTAGGATTTTCAGCAGCATTATCATGAAACCTTTTTGGGGGATGGTAGAACTCCGGATGCAGAGTAATGGTTTTAATCCATGGTATCGATCTTAGAACATCTTGAGATGCATCCAGAGTGGAGGGTCAAGCTCACTAGCTATATGTTACTTGATTCTACTACGCGCTGATGGGATGTAATATCTGAGGTCGAGAGTTATCATGGTATGATCTTGGAAAAACTTATAAAAACATTTGACAACAACTTATTCTTGTAGAATCTGAGGGAGGATCACACATGGGTGTTCATGTATCTTTATCTAGGCATTATAACTGTGCTAGAGTTTTCTGATCGCTTCACAGATCTCTAGTGTTTCCCTCCATATCTGACTGGTGATGTGTAATGCCCCGACCCTATTTACCCAGAGTTAGTGCATTATTACATAACATTGGAATTATCACAAGGAAATCATGTCTCGAAACACCGACCAGTTTAGTATTATTGGAAACAATATTCATACATAAGTTCATCTTTACAACTTGGAAAGGAATACAATATGAATTTATTCCATTGGAAACATCCAAGCCTCCTAAATAATTCCTGCAAGTCACTTATAACTAACTTCTTTATATACTGGGAAAATGAAACATAAGAAAGGGGTGTGATCAAATTCTAAGTAAGGGTAAGCAATACAGTGGAAGATAATATAAATATTAAGCATGGTGAATAATTGAAACCACATGCCTTTACCAATAATAAACATGAATAAATTTATAGAAGGAATATGATCTGAGTAAGTAAATCCATAATAAAACATAATCATTGGTATTCTACTAGTCGAATGACCACATGAAGCATCAATATTATTTTTATAATGAGGAAATTTATAATTCCTGACATTTTGAAACATTTTGTGAAGGCCTCAGCCAAGACGTCTAAAAATGATTAAGGCCTAGGCCAAAACCATATATCAAATTGGGAAAGGGACTCGGCCGATTCCATGTCTATTTGTCTCACGAGACCTACCGATGCGTCGAGGATCTATAGCAGGCTCCACCCGTCAATTACTAAGTCCAATACATTGCTCATATGAAAAGGTTTAAACATATCATAAACATTCGTATTAAAACTAGCATACGAAATATCAATACTTTAACCATAAACAATGAATGGTATAACAATAGAATATCAATAGTCAAATATATCATAAAACCTTAAATACAATATGGATGTTTTGTATCATAATAAATCAACTTCGAATAAACATAAAATCCTTCAAAGGATGTTGACATAGATGAAATCAAAACTATTTGAGAGAAATATGTATTTTTTTTGAAATAATTTAAGTCACATAATTATAAAATAAAACATTTACATTGAAAATACATTTATAATTTTTTAAGGGAAGCTTGGAAGATTTTATAACAGCAGAAAATAGCCACACCCTCCGTATAAGTTAAAAAAACATTCTTACCTTAATTCTGTCGAAAAGGTTAGAAAGGGCCTTGTTTGGAAAAAAAAGAAAGATTCTTTTATAAACATCTTATATAAAGTAAAACAAGGGTATAAATGACTTTAACCCATTGTCTATAAAATAGTAAGAATTATTTGAAAAATATTTTTAAGAAACATGGATGTGGATGATAAAGAGGTCCCCGTAGATAATTATGTATAAACAACCTCGTATAATGAAGAGATTGTGAAATAAACCCTTACCTTGTACTTCACCTTGGTAGAGGGTAGGTTAACCTCATGTATAATAGTTAAATCATTGTTATTAAATTATACAAGAATCATATACATAAATATGATATCATATATGATCTTTTAATATTTCTTTGTTAAAAATATTTTTGTATTATCTTCGTTTAGGGTGTTCACTTACTCGTTTTATTTTATATGTTTTGTTACCTAAGCTGTGTTTGTTATACATAGGTTGTATCTTATTCATATCCAGAATCATATCAAGTTTTTAACCATTATTTTTAATCATCAAATGAAAATTATTCTTGAATGGATACGATGGGGAATGAATCTTATCGCGTTCGTGGAGACGATAGTCCGTTCGTACGCATGAGCGACAATATCATTCTTTTGATATTAAAATAATATATAATTGGATTTTGAATAATATATATAGAATCATTATCATGTTATATTTATTATTTACATGAATTACACTTTATTATTATACCCATCCAAATAATAATGTATTGAATAAGAATTACACCATGACGTGGAGACGGTAAGCCGTACGTATGCACGTATGGTGACATGTCATCCATGGGATGGATATAATAATGAATATGGTTGTACGATGTTTATAATAACATCACAGTATATATAATATACTGGTGTTATTTTTTTATAATGGAAATAACAAAGAAATAAGAAGTGGATGAAGAAAGGAACTTGAAAGAGGTTGGTGAAAATATTATCTCTTCTTCAGGTTATTCCTTTTGATTTGATAAAAATGACACCTTAAGTTGGGTTTTTTACTAAAAGAAGTCCTCTAAGATGAATTGAGGGAAGTTTAGATGATATTTGGGTAGGGTTTGGCCGAACCAAAAGGATTTTAAGGTATGAATTTGAGAGAAGGGGGAGTTCCATTTTATAAGAGGGGTGATGGGCACCTTAGAAAAAACATAAAATATTATTTTATAATAAATTAATATTCGGTTTATATTGGCTCAAATGTGACTTATTTAGAGGCTAAGGTGAGGATGGGTCGAAATAATTTCAACCAATAAATTTTATAAAGGTCTGTGTCACAATATTAACCATTTCATTTATATTTAACTCTTAGTTAAATAATTTGACATTTACCATGCCTCTTTGTATTTTTAAATTATATGGTTAATAAACTTACTATATGAATCCCAGAGAACCCCAAGTGGTTAATTAATGATAAACCTATAATTAAATAAGTCATTTTTAAGCCTTATATTTTTAGGAATAGAATATCAATTAATAATATAATATTTTTTTAAATACTCTTTTATTTCAATTTTGACACTATTTAATAATTTATTTTTTTAAAGTTATAAAAACATTATTAATTAGAAATAAATTCATTTAATCAATCATAACATGTAATATTAACCTATAAAATTAGTGTAATTCATAAAAAGTCTCAAATTACATTTATTTGAGTATTTATAATATCAATTATTTTAATCTTTCATTAATTAGGTAATTACTACATCACCATTGTGTCATAAATAAATTAAATTATTTAATGTCTAAAAATTATAAATAAAATACCATTATGTAGGAAACAATTTTATCTTTCTAATGAATATTTATAATAGAATTTATATTATGTATAAAACTATATTAAAAATGTTGTAGTTATTAAAATTTGATTTTAACTCTTTTAACTCTTCTTTGAATTAAACAATAATAAATGTTCTAATCTAATACAAGTGGAAAAAATAGGTTGATATTTTATTAATAAGGTTTTTTTGGTCAGTAATTAACCAATAGAATTAGGACATGTGTTAGGGTAATAATAATATCATTTTTACCCTTAATTACTCTATTTACTTTTAACCGTGGTAAATAAATGTAAAAAGTTACTATTCACAAAAATTATTTTTATCTTATTGAACCACATTTTACTCCTTGTTATTAACCGTGTCTCTCGTATTTTCAAAATTCCACTCACAAAAGCAGTAAAATTAAGTTTTATGTGAATTTATAAATTCTCCTAGGATATGGGTAAAAGACGGTGGAAAGTTCAATAAAATATTTATATATCTAAAATTATTATAAACTGACTCTAATAAATTACATTGAAATTATATAGGGATTATGTATCTATTTTGACCTAAAATAAATTTTAAATAAGGTAAATAATTATTTAAATAAAAATTTGGTTCTAAACTATAACTCAATGTATTTTTACTATTTATCAAAAATTGAATGTTTTTAGAAAAATACCTAAAATTTACCCTAGGATAATTTCAATATTCTGAATCCAAAAATGAAGTCCATTTTGAAAGATAAAATTTATAAAATTTCAAAAAGTGGTTATTACTATTCATAATAGCTAGTTTGATTGGTTGTGGTGTGTGTTAGAACTCGAAGTTGCGTACAACACACGTTACTGTATTATTCAAAGAGAAGCGTACTGTAGAATCTTAGGGTGTTACATTATCCTCTCCTTCAAATAATTTCATCCTCTAATTTTCTAGAATGTTACTGCATAAAAAGACTCGGGTGGTTCTTCATCCTATGTTCCTCAGGTTCCCACATTGCCTCTTCTATCTTATGGTTTCTCCATAGAACTTTTACCAGACAAGTCGTCCAATTTCTAAGCACTGGTTCTCTTGTATCAAGAACCTTGATAGGCTCTTCAAAATAATACAGATCGGGTTCCAGTTCTAATTAATCATAGGTGATTACATACATTGGGTCAGGAATGTATTTTCTCAACAGTGATATGTGGAACACATCATGAACTTTGGAGTGATTTGGCGTCATTTCCAAACGATAAGCTACAACCCTAATTCGTTCTAGAATTTAGAAAGGTCCTATGTTCATGGGACACAATTTTCCCATCTTACTGAAACGTATAACACCCTTCTATGGTGATACCTTCAAGAAAACATGATCTCCTACCTAAAATTCCAAATCCTTCCTTCGGTTATTGGCATAGCTCTTCTACCTACTTTGTGCTGATTTGATGTGGTTTTGGGTTACCTTCACCTTTTCCATCATTTCTTTCACCAGTTTCGGGACTATGAGTTTTCTTTCACCAACATCATCCCAACAGGTTGGTGTGTGACACTCTTTCTGTATAATGCTTCACATGATTCCATCTGAATACTATAATGGAATCTATTATTATAGTAAAATTCTACCAGAGGTAAATATTTATCCCACATACCTTCAAAATCAAGTGAGAAAGATCTCAACATGTCTTCTAAGGTTTGAATAGTCCATTCTGATTTTCCATCAGTTTGGGGGTGGTTGGACATACTCAAACGAAGCTTAGTATCCCGGGATTTCTGAAGACTTTCCAGAATCTTGATGTAAAACATGGATCATGATCAGAAACAATCAATAGGGGTACTCCATGAAGTCTCACAACTTCATTAATATATTGTCTTGATAGAAGTTCAAGTGGTAAATCCTCCCTTATAGAAAGAAAATGTGATGACTTGGTAAGAAGATCAACAATGAGCCAAATTGCATCGTTCCTTCTAATAGTCTTTGGTAGTCCCATGAAAAAGTCCATCGTAATATTATCCCATTTACAATCAGGTATGGGAAGAGGATTCAGTACTCCTCTAGGTTGTTGCCTTCCAGCTTTCACTTCTTGAAAAACTATACATCTTGACACAAAATCAGCAATCTCCCTCTTCATGTTGTCCCACAAAAAATGTTCCTTCAAATATCTATACATTTTGGTTCTCCTTGTGTGTATAACTAAATTGGAACTATGAGCATCATCCAACAACTCTATTTTTAGATCAGGTATATTGGGAACACAAAGTCTCTTCCCAAATTTCAAAATTCCATCTTCATACACAAAGTCACTCAATCTACCACCATCCACAGCTTTAATCTTCTTTTGAAAAACTTCATCATCGGTCTGAGAACTCTTAATACTTTCTAGTAAAGATGGTTTGGAAAACATTTGAAAAATCCTTGATGTTTTTACCTTCTAAGGTTATTCCCATGTTAATCTTCACTAGATACATGAAAATAGGATCCCTTTCAATTCTCATCTTGTTCAAAACTCCATGATCTTTTCTGTTCAAAGCATCTACCACATTATTTTCCATCCCTGGGTGGTAGTGTATCCTGAAATCATAATCCTTGAGTAGTTCAAGTCATCGCCTTTGCCTCATGTTGAGTTCTCTCTATGAGAAAATATACTTCAAACTCTTGTGATCAGTATAAATCTCACACTTATCCCCATAGAGATAGTGTCTCTAAATCTTCAAAGTAAATATTACAGCTGCTAACTCAAGATCATGAGTAGTATATTTTTGGTGATGAAGTTTTAGCTTTCATGATGCATAGGCAATAACCCTATCATTATGCATAAGGACACAACTTAGTCCTTTCTTTGAAGCATCACTATAAATAAAAAACCCATCATTCCCCTATGGTAGAGTCAATATAGGAGAATTGACTAATATTTTCTTTATTTATTCAGAAAATTCTTCACACTCTTTTGTCCAAACAAATTTACCCCCTTTATGTGTGTGATTGGTTAATGGGTTAGACAACTGGGAAAAATTCTGACGAAACATCGATAATAACCTTCTAAACCAATAAAACTGCATACCTTAGTTATACTCGTTGGTACTGGCCATTCTTGTGTTACTCTTATCATAGAAGGATCAACAAAGATTCCATACTTAGAGACAATATGTCCATGAAAAGAAATCTCCTGAAGCCAGAATTCACACTTGCTAAACTTCCCATATAATTCATGTCTTCTCAATGTATTCTGAATAATGCGGAAGTGATTTTCATGATATTTGTAGCTTTTGGAGTATACCAATATATCATCAATAAATAACCCTAAAAATTAATCAAGATATTCCTTGAAAACTCTATTCATTAGATCCATGAAAACCGAGGGTGCATTATTCTGCCCAAAAGGCATTACTATAAACTCGTAATGCCCGTACTTGGTTCAAAATGCTATCTTTTGAATGTATTCCTTCTTTACACACAACTGATGGTATCAAGATCGAAGTTCAATCTTTGAAAATTATTGAGCTCTATGCAATTGGTCAAATAAATTATCAATGCGAGGTAGGAGATACTTGTTCTTTATTGTTATAACATTGATTTCCTAGTAGTCGATACATAACCTCGTAGATCCATCTTTATTTTTAACAAAAAGGGCAGGGGCTCCCCATGGAGAAAAACTAGGGAAAATAAATCCCTTATTACTCAATTCCTCTAGTTGTTTCTTTAGTTCAATTAATTAAACAGTGGCCATTCTATAAGGGGTCTTCCATATAGGCCTCAAACTAGAAATTAATTCCATGGAAAACTCAGTTTCTCGTTCTGGAGGATGTCCAGCTAAATCTTCTGAAAACACATCTACATATTCTTTCATAATAGCTACATACTCTATTTTTACATTACTTCCCTCACCCACAGTTATTTCATTCTCTTCGTCCATGAAAATTTAATTTCGTTGAGCTACTGGGGGTAGATCTAGATAAGAATCAGGTGGTGACAATTCTGCTCTAAAGATATGGTGTTCTTTATCATCATCATCAAAAATTGTAACCACCTTCTTATTACAATAAATCTTCACATCAAGGTCCGAAATACAATCCGTACTAATGATTATATCAAATTAAATCATGGGTATGATGATGAGATAAGCAGATAAATAACATTTATGTGTTCTAATGGGGGCTGATTCACAAAACATTGTTGCAATGATACTTCCCTTAGGAGTTTTTAATGACAACTCCATTGTTAAATCAAATTGTAAATATCTAATTTTCTTAGAAAACTAGGAAGATATGAAACAATTTGATGATCCACAATAAAATAAATCATTTTATAAACTTGAGGAAACCATTAAATTACCTGGCACCACATCTTTCAGAGCTTCTACCTCAACAGTAGTGATAGCATAAGCTTGACCTTGATCCCATTTCCTTTTCTAAGGTAAGATTCCCTGACACTTAGGAAATTCGTTTTCATAATGTCCCATCTCCCTACAATTTTAGAATTGAACATTAGTAGTGTATTTATTTCCCATAAAATCACCAACTAGATGGCCTTTCTATCCAAATTTGTAGCATAATACTATTCCTTTTAGATAGGAACCAGGCTGCTTCCTTCCAAAATTATCACAGGGAAGAAATTAAATTCTTCCCTTCTTCCCGGTTTCCTTATTTCCTTTCCTAGAGTGTTTATCAGATCTCTTCTTCTCTTGATTTTATTTAAAGTCATAAGACTTAGAGAACTCCTTTTCTATCTTGATAGCACATGAGACAATATCTTCGTATGATGAGAAGAATTGTGATACTAAAGCTCGATGGGGAAATGGTTTTAACCCATCAAATAAAAGATAAATATTACTTCTTGGGTTATGTATATAATCTGTTGCATGCCCCGCTAACCTTGTAAAGTTAGCTTCATACTTTGCTATGTTCTCATCCTCCTTTTTTCCTTAGACTTAAAAATTTTCTTTCCATATCCGATCAATATTCATGAGGAAATTATTTTTCTAAGAAACATTCATCAAAATACCTCAATTCCATATTTGATACTTCATCATCTTCCTTCGTGTTTTGAATCAATGACCACCTTTTATCAGCATCTCCAGGGAGGCGGTAAACTGAAATGACAAATTTTTCCCTTTCGCTACTCCCTAAGGCATGGATTATTTTCTCTAAAGAATTTATCCATTTCTTAGCTACTAGTGGATTTGTACCCCCATTGAATGTTTGTGGTTGTTGCCTCATGATGTGATCTAACATTGATCCTCCACGCTGTGGATTAGGGTGCTCCATACGGGTAAGGATATTATTCATAACCTGAGTGAGTTGTCCCAGTATGGTGATTAGCTGATCAGAACCAGTTGCATCACTAGCTCCACTATAATTATCTTGAGCAGGAGGGAAATCCCTACATGGAGTGAATGCATTGATACAGTTTCCATTTCTTCCACTAGGCGCCATTTCTAAACAATGGAATAAGCTAGATTAGTTTATGAATCAAAATACATAATTCAAAAATTGTAAAACACTTAACATAAATTGAACAGTTTATGGATATAATCCATAATCATAAAAAGTTTTTCTTTGGGGAAGTATATAATCATAAACCCTTCATAATGGTTTTTAAAGAAAATGACAATTATATTAAGCATATCCCCTGGGAGTATCTTAACCAAGAGTGCCGTAAGGCCAGTTGTCATGCACCATTTTCCATTTGAGTCTAGCTCCAAGCGGTGTTTTTGGGTTTTACCCCAAGGTACATCTGTACCAAAGCCGCCTCTACCTGCTCGTATCCAGACAGAGATGTATTGCTCAGAAAACTCACAAAATCTCTACAATACTAAAATTCTCTGAAGTTCTTCTATATCAATCCTCAAAGTCTATCTTAGGGCTATGTTCTCTAATCAGAGTTTATCTAAATCTAGTTTCAAAGGATTGTACTAAACTTCCTCTGATAACAATTGTAATGCCCTGACCCTAGTTACCCCGAGTCGGTGCATTATTACATAACATTGGAATGATCACATGGAAATCATGTCTTGAAAGACCGATCAATTTAGTATTATTGGAAACAAGATTCATACATAGGTTCAAGTTTACTACATGAAAAGAAATACAACACAAATTTATTCCATTGGAAACATCAAATCCTCATAAATAATGCCTGAAAGTCACTCATAACTAACTTATTCATATCCTAGGAAAATGAAACATTAGAATGGGGTGAGCTCAAATGCTTAGTAAGGGTAAGCAATACAGTAGAAGATAACATAAATATTAAGCATGGTGAATAATTGAAACCACATGCCTTTACCAATAATAAAAATGAATACTTTTATGTCGGAAATATGAGCTGAGTAAATAATGACATAATAAATCATATTCATTGGTATTATACTAGTCGAATGACCACATGAACCATCAATATTATTTTCATAATGAAGAAATGTATAATGTCGGACATTCTGAAACATTTTTTCAAGGCCTCGACCAAGACGTCTAAAAATGGTCAAGGCCTCGGCCAAAACCATATATCAAATTGGGAAAGGGCCTTGGATGATTCCATGTCTAGTTTTCCATGAGACCTACTAATGTATCGAGTAGCTATAGTGGGCTCCACCCATCACTTACTAAGTCCAATACATTCCTCATATAAAAAGGTTTAAACATATCATAATCATTCGTATTAAAACTAGCATATGAAATGTCAATAATTTTACTATAAACCATGAATGGTATAAAAATAGCACATCCACATTCAAACATATCACAAAACCTTCAATTAAATATGGAAGTTTTGTATCATAATAAATCAACTTTCAATAAACTTAAAATCCATCAAAGGATGTTGACATAGATGAAATCAAAACTATTTGAGATAAATATCTATTTTTTTAAATCATTTAAAAGTCACATAATTATAAAATAAAATATTTACGTTGAAAATATCATTATAGGATTGCTAGGGAAGCTTCAAAGATTTTATAATGGAAGAAAATAGCCACACCTGACGTATAAGTTAAAAAAACATTCTTACCTTAATTCTGTTGAAAAGGTTAAAAAAGACCTTGTTTGGAAAATGACAGAAATATTCCTTTATAAAAATATTTTAAAATGTAAAAAACGGTATAAATGACTTTAACCCATAGTCTGTAAAATAGTAAGAATGATTTTTAATTTATTTTTAAGAAACATGTATGTGGATAATAAAGAGTTCCCATTAGATAATTACGTATAAACAACCTCGTATAATGAAGAGATTGTGAAATAAACCATTACCTTGTACTTATCCTTGGTAGAGGGTAGGTTAAACACCTGTATAATAGTTAAATCATTGTTATTAAATTATACAAGAATCATATACATAAATATTATATCATATGTGATCTTTTAATATTGCTTTGTTAATAATATTTTAGTATTATCGTCGTTTCGGGTGTTTACTTACTCGTTTTCTTTTATATGTTTTGTTACATAAGCTGGGTTTTTTATCCATAGGTTGTATATTATTCATATCCAGAATCATATCGAGTTTTAAAAATTATTTTTAATCATAAAATGAAAATTAGTATTTAATGGATACGATGTGGAATGAATGTTATCGCATTGGTGGAGACGGTAGTCCGTCCATACGCACGAGCGACAATATCATTTTTTTGATATTAAAATAATATATAATTGGATGATGCATCATATATACAGAATAATTATCATGTTACATTCATTATTTACTTTAATTACACATAATTATTATACCAATCCAAATAATAATGTATTGTACAACAATTACACCACGACGTGGAGACGGTAAGCCGTACATACACACATATGGTGACATGTCATCCAAGGGATGGATAGAATGCTGAATATGGTTGTACCATATTTATAATAAAATCACATTATATGGAAGATACTGGAGTTATTATTTTATAATGGAAATAAAAAATAATGAATAAGTGGAAGAAGAAAGGAACTTGAAAGAGGGTGGTGAAAACATTAGCTCTTCTTCAGGTTCTTCCTTTTGATTTGATCAAAATGGATCCTTAAGTTGGATTTATGACTAATGTAAGGCCTCTAGGATGAATTGAGGTAAGTTCAGAGGATATTTGGGTAGGGTTTGGCCGAACCAAAAGGCTTTTTGGTATTAATTTTAGATAAGGGGGAGTGCCCTTTTATAAGAGGGGTGAGGGGCACCTTAGAAAAAATATAAAATATTATTTTATAATAAATTCATATTCTGTTTATAATGGCTCCAAAGTGACTTATCTCAAAGATAAGGTGGGGATGGGTCGAAATACTTTCAAAAAATATATTTTAGACAGGTTTGGGTCACTATATTAACCTTATCATTTATATTTAACTCTTAATTGAATAGTTTTACATTTACCATGTCTCTTTGTAAATTTCTATTTTATGGTTAATAAACCTACTATATACATCCAATAGAACCCCAAATGGTTAATTAATGATAAACCTATAATTACATAATTACTTTGGATGATCTTTATATTTTTATGAATAGAAAATCAATTAATGATATAATATTTGTTTTAAATACTCTTTCATGTCAATTTTGACACTATTTAATAATCGATTTTTGTTAAAGTTATAAAAACATTATTAATTAGAAATAAATTACTTTAATAAATCCTAATAAGTCATATTATCCTATAAAATTAGTGTAATTCATAAAAAGTCTCAAATTACATTTATTTGGGTATTTATAATATCAATTATTTTAATATTTCATTAATTAGGTAATTACTACATCACCATTGTGTCATAAATAAATTAAATTATTTAATGTCTAAAAATTATAAATAAAATACCATTATGTAGGAAATATTTTTATCTTTCTAATTAACATTTATAATCTAATTTATCTTATGTATAACCCTATATTAAAAATGTTTTAGTTATTAAACTTTGATTTTAACTCTTTAAACTCTTCATTGAATAAAATAATAATAAATGTCCTAATCTAATCCAAGTGAACCAAAGAGGTTGATATTTTATTCCTAAGTTTGTTTTTGGTCGAATTATACTTAGCCAATAGAATTATGACATGTGTTAGGGTAATAATAATATCATTTTTACCCTTAATTACCATATTTAATTTTAACCGTGGTAAATAAAAGTAAAAAGTTACTATTCAACAAAAATTAATTTTATCTCATTGAACCAAATTTTACTCCTTGATATTAATCGTGTCTCTCAGTGTTTCTAAATTCCTATCACATAAGTGGTAAAATTATGTTTTATGTGAATTTTCAAATTCTCCTATGAGATGGGTAAAAGACGATGAAAACTTCAATAAAATTTTTATATATCTAAAATTATTATAATTAACTCCAATGAATTAAATTGAATATATATAGGTATTATGTATCTATTTTGACATGAAATAAATTTAGATAAAATAAATAATTATTTAAATAAAAATTTGGTTTTAAACTATAACATAGTGTTTTTCACTATTGATCAAAAATTGAATGTTTTCAGAAAAATAAAAAAAATTCACCTTAGGATAATTTTGATATTTCGAATCAAAAAATTAAGTCCATTTTGAAAGATAAAATTTATAAAATTTCAGTAATTGGGTATTACTGTTCATAACGACTTGTTTGATTGGTTGTGGTGTGTGTTAGAACTTGAAGTTGCATACAACACACACTACTGTATTATTCAAAGAGAAGCGTACAATGGAAGTTTGGTGTGTTACATGATGAGTTGATGAATGAAAAGAATTTTTAGAATGATATTGGGTATGCTAACTACTCTTAGGAGAACACCCTATGATTGACTACCATTATAGAGATAGCGAACCCGGACCTTATTATAGAGTAGAATCTTAGAGAAGCTGACAGTGTGATCTAGGGAAATTCAGTTATGAGATAGGGTGATGGTTCTTCTGGAAATAGAAAGATCCATTATGAGGGTGCATGTGGTGTAGATTTTATTTGGGTGACATGCACTGACTATATAGTGTGTCACAAGTGTGACATGACATTCCATAAGAAACCTTAGTGCATGAGAAAACTGATTGAGTTCCAAGATTGTGAGAATATGGGTAACCTTCAGAAAATCTACCAGTATATTCCTCATACATCTAGTGAAAGGGGATCCATACCAAAATCTATATTTGGAAAAGGATATGTGAATCCATGTTATTCTAGGATTTTTTCTTATACTGACTGATCAGGATGAGGTGAGAGTGGTCATGGATGAGGAAGTCAAGCCCTGGAACATCAGTATCAGTAGAGTGGATCTGCTCTGGTTAGTCAGGCTACATCTCTACATGGTGGTTTAGGCCATATTTATGAATTGCAGCCAATGATAGAGGAGTAGAGTCCCATGCCATCTACAATTAGATGTACTATTCTACTATCTTATAATTTTTTATTCCCTTTTTTATATAGGTCCATTACACTCTTTTTTATCTTTCATAGTTTTGGAACGTCTAGGATTTGTATTAGAGTACTTTTTTGGCATCATGTCTGTTAACACACTATTAGGGGCCAGAACATAGGGAATTTGCTAGTTTCAGAAGTGACCCTCAAAATAGGTGGGTTTTATTTCTTATAGAGTTTATTCATCCTCAAGATGACCAATTTTGACATCATTGTTGGTATGGGATGACTCATGATTTATACATACTAGGTAGATTGTAATCAATGTCGAGTGTATTTCACATCACCCAAGGGAAGAAAGTATATTCATATTCCTAAACAGGATATCCAAGAAAGTGGAGCTCAACCCAAGAATGATGGGCTAGGTGAGGTGACAACTCATTTGGTGAGACTCCTTCTAAGAAATCGTGGGATGTATTTAGCAGAATTACCTCATGTTGTGGATCATTTCAGGGACATCTTAACTAATTATTTCTTCGGCTTACCTCTTGAGAGATAGGTTTAGTTAACCATTTAGATAGTTCTATTTTTGGCTCCAATTTCCATTAATCCTTATAATATTGAAGCTAAAGTGGTCAAAGAACTCAATAAGTAACTAGAAGATCTATAGAAAAAGGGTTTTATATGACTTGAGACATTGCCATGATTTTCACCTGTCCTTTTTTCCAAGAAGGTGGATGGTACCCTCAGATTATGTATGGATTATAGAAGGTTTCACCATCTTATAATGAAGAACCATTATTCATTACCTCATACAAATGACCACTTAAATCATATTTTTGGAGAAAATATTTTCTCTAAGAACGATATGAGGTCAAGATACCATCTGGTTCATGTTAGACCACCAGACATACCACATAAAACATTATGAAGCATATAAAACTTATATGAGTATCTGGTCATTCCATTCAGTTAGATAAACATGATGAAAATATTTATGGACTTGATGAGTTAGATTTTCCACCCTTATCTCGATTACGTTGTAATGGTCTTTGTAGAGGACATCTTAGTGCATTATCACACCAGACATGACCTTCCCAATTGTCTTGATATCATGTTGTATATACTAATAGAGAACAAAACATATGTGAATCCAATTAAATTCCACTTTTAGATCTGTAAGGGTGACTTATTGGGGCATTTCATATCTTAGTAATTCATATATGTTGACTTAGATAAGGTGAGAATTGTGGTTTCCCATGAGAAACCCAGTAAAGTGTTTAACATATAAAGTTTCTTAGGGATCAATATATGTTATTAGTAATTTATCTAGGATTTATCAGGCCTTGAAGTGCCCCTTATGGGATTGAAATGGAAAGGTGTGAAGCTCATCTATTCTGAAGCTTGTGAGATAGATTTTCAGGAGTTAAAAGGAAGACTCACTTCAGTTATAATCCTAATCATTATGAATCCAGGTAGGATTTATACAGTTTTTTTGATGCTTCAGGTGTTCATATGGGTGAGGTTCTAATGAAAGGAGATAAAGTTGTGGCGTATGGGTCATTGTAGTTGAGGCCACATGAGTGGAATTACCATACACATGACCTCGAGATAGAATATGTGGTTCATTCACTTTAATATTTGAGGAACTATCTATTGGGAAAATGATTCTTCATCTATTCAAATCATAAAAGTGTTTAATACATCTCGACACTGTGATAGTTGAACACATGGTAACATAGGTTGGTCGAATACTTGCAGTACTTCGATTTTGAGATTTCTTACACTCCAATAAAATAAAATTCCATGGTTTATGCCCTGAGATGAAATAATCAGACATAAGATATCCTAGAGGCCATCAGTGAGTAGAAGATGATAGTTCTATTATATGAGTTTCACCTAGAGGTTCAAGAACAAAACATGAAATCAGTATTAGTAGCTCTAGTAGTGATATATTCTCTTCTGGAGTTGGTCTAGATGAGGCATGTTTCTAATTCCAAGGGCTTCATCTTGGGGGATAGCATTACAAGGGGAAACCTGCCTCCTGGTTGGGTTGTTGATAGTAGTGAAACCATATAGTTATATGGATGTGTTTGGAAACCTTATGATATATAGGAAGAGTTGATGTGGGAATATCATACCTCTATTTGGGAAGTTCATCTTAGGATTCCCTAGATTTACAGAGATATACGACATTAGTATTAATGGCCAGGCATGAAGAGGCAAATAACATGATTCAACACTTGGTGCTCCACCTGTCAGCCCGTGAATGAAGAGATCCATCAACATACTAGGATTGTACAAACTCTATCCATTCCTGATTGGAAATGAAATGACGTCACCATGGGTTTCATGACTGGCTTGCCGATATCTCATTGAGGTAATGATGTAGTAAGGGTGATCATCGATGGGTAGACCAAGGTTTCACAATTTCTACAGATTTGGGAAACTTTATCTGTTAATGAGCTAGGAAGGCTATACATCTAAGAGATAGTGATACTTCATGGTGTGCTGCACTATATCATTTTAGATAGAGATCAACACTCTAATTTTTGATTCTAGAAAGGGTTTTAGAATGCACTATGTTTATAGGTGATCTTGAGTAAAAAATAACACCCTCAGACTGACGAGTAGTCCGAGTAGATGATACAGGTGTTATAGGATATTCTTTGGGTATGTATCTTTGATTTTAGAGATTTATGGGAAAAAATATTACTCTAGTTGAGTTTTCCTACAAAAAAATCTTTCAGGAAATGACTTTTATGGCTCCGTATGAGGCCCTTTATGGTATACACTGCTATTCACCATTATTATAGATTTAGCTTGGTGGGGCTACTCTATGGAGTCCTCATCTAGTTGAGGAGACTTCCAAGAATGTATAGCAGATTCAGAAGAATATGGATACAACTCAATCTAAGAAGAATTATTATGCTGATTTTCACCTCGAACCATTAGATTTTGAGGCGGGACATCTTGTCTTTCTAATGGAATTTCCCAGATTAGGTCATATATGTATTAGGATAAAGGGAATGTTATAAAGATGTTATGTTGGGCCTTTCAAGATAGTGGAGGGAGTTGGGGGCAGGGGGTATCCCATCAGTTGCTTCTGAATCATAGGTACTATGTCATTCATGATGTATTCCACATATCTCAACTTCTATGGTATAATTAAAACTCGTATCATTTTTTTGGCCCCAAGGATATCGATTTGGAGATGGATGCATCATTCGAGAAGAATATGACACATATCAATGATCAAAGCATGAAGGTTCTCTGAGGTAGGGTAGTTCCTATAGTCCTAGTGCTTTGGAAGCACGAATGCATATAGGATGAGACCTATGAGCGGTAAGCTGATGTATTATCATAGTGGATGGAATGCTTATTAGAATACTTTCTACCACCCTTGGAAGGGAAACTAGGGGAGAGTTATCTTAAAGAGGGGGGTTGTAACAACCAGGATTTTCTAAAAGGTATGGAATATTTATTTTTTGTTTAAATTACTTAAAATCACCCTTATAAAGATGCATAGTGTGGTAAAGGTTGTCTCAGTGATGTCCATGGTTTATTCATAGCGTGAATCCCTTAAATGGAAGAAGAAGACTCGACCACACAGTTAGTAGAAACCTTGCAGCCCAACCCACCCAATTTCTCTAAATCATGCATTTGCAAATAGTGGGGTACTCGGGGCCGTATGGTTTTTATGAAACTATGTATCCCCAGGTGAACTACCATGAACGAATTTTAGGTCCTGAAATAGTGGAATTTAGTACATTACATGCATGGTTAGACAAACCGTGCACCTAAAAGTGTGTAGTGCCCCTTTGAAGCAGAAACTGGTGCATGGTTGGTGCACAGTTTGGCCAACCGTGTAACAAAACCACCCACCCATGTTTTTGAGGGTGAAATATCCATTTTAAATTAATGAATTTTTTGACCACTCATTTTCTTTTTCCCATATTCTTCTAGTATCATTTCCCTCCTCCCTTATGCATAGAGATCCTTTCTCCCTCCTCCATAGGTTTTTATTTATCTCATCCATACTATGACCAAATCATTCACTGTCAGAAGTAAAGAAAAGTACTCAGTAACCTTCATCTCCATATCCCATCTATTTCATGTTTCAACCACCCTATATTACACAATTTACTTGTGATATATTTTTACCTATTTTATGGCGTTGGATGAATTATTTGATTTCCCCCATTTTAGCTCGTTTCAAGCCTTGACAATGGATGAGTGAAGTGATACAACATTAAGGTAGGTGGTCTAGGCCTTTTACACTCATTTCATATTTATTAAATTAAAAAACCATTGTGTCACTCGATAGAACCTTCCAT
Source organism: Viscum album (assembly GCA_963277665.1). Lineage (NCBI taxonomy): Eukaryota > Viridiplantae > Streptophyta > Magnoliopsida > Santalales > Viscaceae > Viscum > Viscum album. Next base: position 1,280,088,688 of record OY728157.1, read on the forward strand.
CAATGCTTAATTTTTTTAAATAAATTAGCTAAATGGGATATAAATGTCCTATGCGACCATACGTTGATGGAAAAACCAACGAATTATTGTTATCCTTGTCATTGGCCACCCCTTTAGGTGCTCCCATCCTAAATTAACTATTTTACCATGCCCTGAATTTTTAACCACCAAGTGTGTGTGTTTTTCTACCTTGGTTAAATTCCTTAAATTAAATTTTGAATTGAGATGAATTGTGAAACATGAGTATGGACACTCTGTAAATGTGAATTCATAATACTTATTTATTGTACCAATTCTATATTCCATATTACATTAATTTACATTTGAACTATATTCTGTGACTCATATTTTTTCTTCTTGCTTAGGATATTATGTATGTTACTCATGATTCATGTCACATTGATTTATACAATGGATTATTCCATGTACCTTGTGCCTAGTTCCATATTTTATGATTTTGGTTTAATGCATTAGATTATTGACTTGAAATGAATTTTATGACTTGAATAGTTATTATACTATGAAATTTACGTGCCTTTTTATGACAAGTGGATATATATTTGCTATGATTCACCTTCTACAAATTGGGAGAGAACACAAGTCCCATTTTTAGGATTTATTGGATGAACTCTTCATATTCATTTGGATTCAATTGACATTCCACGAGAGATACAAAAGATTTCTATGTATAGGATCTTCAGGTGAACTATTATACTCGTAAGTGACACCGGTTTCCTAGGGGAGAAACTGAGGAAAGAGACATTGGAATGATGTCTACACTATACCATGAGTGATACCAAATACCCTATGTGAGATACTTGGTACAGACTCAGAGTCATTATGAAATGAGTGATACAAGGGATGCCTATATGGGTTTACTTTAATGGACTTGCTGGAATTGGTTTTTTTAGTTACACATATAGAAACCCTTAATATTCTTATAGATAACCTTGGATGGGTTTAGGAATCAACTATTGGAATTGATGGTATTCTTTCTTATTCACAAGTGATAGTTCCTATTTATATTTTAATAATTCTTGAATTATTAAATTGAAATGTGACCCCCCATAAAATTACAAGATTGGGTTTATCCTATCTTAGTTTTGTTGTTTATGATGGCCCCTTGTATACATACTATGACTTAAACATGTAACTTTTTCAAACTTTTGTCTTTGGCTGAAGTAGGTGGTATCGTTCAAGTGTCCAATTAGGAACTTGAATAGAGTGGTTATTCATTTTTTAATTATTTCTTACATTTATAATTTCTTGGATCACTGTCATTTATTTATTTCATGAAATGGATTGGCCTAAACACCGTGGGTGGTGGCCTACTAAGATTTTATCTCACACCCTATTTAGGATACTTTTGTTATCAAAACTGATTTCAGGATTGTAGGTATGGATAAAGGGAAGAATACGACTTCTGATTCTTGATTTATTTACACTTTTGGTATGGAGATTGAGGTAGAGGAATGAGACTATGATTGACATTCTTATGGTAGTAGTTTGTCGTCTTTTAGATATTTTTTGTATATCATATAGTATATGTATATATCCCCTATCCCATGGGTGTATCATTTCTATATACCATCATGATTATAATTTTCATTTGATACTCAGTGATTATTCACCTTCCGTCAATTGATTATTTTTCATATAGGGTTTATTGTTATTATTGTAATTACACTACTTATAATTTTTATCCTGCTTCCTCTACTTAATTTCTATTTTCAACAACTTTTCCCACTTTTATTCATGATGGTATAGTCTCCTCATTTACACACACGATTCCCTCACTTCTAGTCAGCAACCTCTGGTATTTGGGAGGTGTGCTTGAGGACTTGTGGCCCATAGTCTTAGGGCACTATTGAGTAGAAAATTGGGCAGGATGCTACAACATTGGACTCAAGATTAATATCTTCTATGAAAATCAAGTGATATAGATCAAGGTCATACTTTTAAATATATGATTAATGAAATAAATTTTTCATAACACTAAATCATTACGGGAGATCCAATCAATATGATACTATAACTTCACTCTATTTGATCTCAAGAAATCCCATATACATGGACACTATCTTCCCATTTTTCCACACATGGATATGTTCCAATCATGGTGACACCCTTAAAAACATTTTTTACCCACCTCAAACACAAGTGGTCGACATTTCGAGTTTGTATATTACCTCTTCGTACTCTGGATGGTCAGCATCCTCTTTTGATTCAACTAAATATTCTCTAGAGTCTCCTAAAAGAAACTCATCCCAGTCATTACTACCTCTCCATCCCCCAACCATCATATAATAACATATAAATCCTCTTAGTGTGATATCTTTATAGTTTTTATAACCATTATTATAGGGAAACTTAGTTAAATAAAATTGGTTCTTCCATGAACCACCAAAAACTATGATGCCTTCTCTCATTTCCTATAGAATCTGAATAGTATGACCATGTTTATAAATTTTTTGGGGGATGATATATTGTGATCATATGTACTTTTGTATCAAAACCCTTATAAATCTACCATCTAATTCACCTCAAGTGTCTTTCAATTACATTCACAGTAACCAATCCTCAGTATATGAACCAAACTATACGACTCCTATGGATTATGGTTATGCAAACATTTCACCTAAACTAGTTATACTTCTCAAAACCTCACCAACCCATGCATCAATGTGATGATTATTTAGAAAACTCCACCATGATCCCCCTTATGGAAGAATTAATGAATTCCCAAATTTACCACAATCACACCCCTTTGATTGATACCAATAGCCTTTACTATTTTATATATCACTTGAACGCTATTACCAAAACCCTTAATCTAACTCCTGAGATTATTTATAAGGTAGGTAATTGCCTTATTATTCTTATTAGCATGTCATATCTAAGAAAAAAAGTCACATATACCTAGTTAACCTACCATCCTATTTCTTGATATTCATATTTATCATACCATCCAAACATTATCCCATATTATGTGGTTGTAAAATACTAATTTTACTAACTCCTAAAAAATTTTATCAGTTGACACCCGCACATGGGTGCCTTCCATTTCATACATAATACTTTTATTATTATACCCAAATGACATAAGAAAAAATAAACCATCTCTAGGCTGGGTTTATCAACACATCACTCTTGATGTTTACTGAAAACTACCCAAAATGAGAACCATAAACTAAATCTATCCATTAGTGTACTCCCCACCATATGAATTCCATATTACTGATATCCTACCCAATATAAACCACCATACAAATAATATAATTCAAAATCCCCACTCATATTAATTAAATAAGTCTTAATATCAATCCCTATTTGAGAATATATTACTACCACAATGACCTATACAACCACATTCCAATTTTATTGACTACTACAACTGCACACCTGGTCATGATGGATCTAACTCAAGTTCTTTGGCCTTGATCGTTATCACATGACTCTTAAATTTGGCCCTACTATGGACATATTGGGACCATATTTAAACTCATATTCAAGTTAGTGCTTAGATTATCATATATAAGTCTCCATACTAATTATATAGCTATCACACTGAGTGACTTGACCTATCAACATTTCACTAATTCCGGAAGTCATCTCACCAGAACTCACACATTTACCAAAGGTTTCAAATGATTTATCTCATGATATAACCATCACACCCTTTCCAAATCTCCCATTAACCTATGCTCAATTTATTATATCTAACATAAACCTCATCTCATGCATCAGCCAGACCATGATACTCAACTACAATGATCGACTCATTAATATCTTAAGCCACATCTCAATTTCACAAGGAAAATAACACACTAACACCCCACTTATAGGGTTATTATATATATATATATATATCAAACAACATATACTCAAGCCAACAACCCACTCCAAGGTTATCCTTAACTCATATTACTACAAAAAATAGGAAAATAATGTGTGGAAATTTTTCCTCAACACTCCGATCAAGCCCTAAAATATAAGGGTCTTACATAAAATATCATATATAACCTACCCTACCCACTATTGGGTCAATAATAAACCTATAAGGGTCAAAAATAGACACAAAATATCTCAATTCATAAGGTCACAATTCAAATACAATTCATAACAGGTATACCATCCCGTTATCTTATACCTCATTCAGGACTTCTCTCCAGTCTCATCTATCTGTTATCAAGATCAAAACAAGAAAAAATAGAACCTACATTAGAAACCATTTCTAATAAAATTCCCGGTATGAGAGTTCAATTAAATAGATAACAGTTTAATAAAATCGATAACAGGAATAAAGCCTCACTTTTATCAACATCTCATATCATATATTTCATAGAACATTGGCTCTCTCACTATCCACATCTACCCATACATAGATAAATCATCATAAATATACACAAGATTTATACTACACACATAGGATCTATATCATCGCACTTTTCTAATTTAATTTTACTAGATTTCTTCATAACCAAGGCTTAATAAAATGAAATGTAAATTATAAGTTATTAGAGAAAATTCATTATAAATTGTAATCAGAATTTTATTTAGCTTATTCTATATATTAAACAAGGTAATAAATTTTTTAATAAAAATTTAACCATTTAAAATATTGGTTAAATAAGATGATACCATACATTTATATCGAATGACACCATATAAATTTCTACTGAAACTTAATGAATTACTAACTGTTATCATATTGAAAGTAAATAATTACCAACAATCATACAAATGATGTATGAATTATAAATTCCTAGTTTGATTCATGAACACAAGAACTCATATATTTTCATCCATGAGATAAAACCTATAAACCAAAAATCAAAAATCACGTGTATCACTTAAGGTGAAATAGGTCAATAGTATATGTGAAAAGTAAGAACAAAAATCTCATCCAAAATAACATAGACTTACCTCATACGTATGTTAGCTACTCCCAGGCATGTGTTCCATACCAAGACCCAAAACACCATATCTCTTATTTACCCTACCCAACTAGTCAGGGAAAAATAAAAGGATTTATACAAATTTTTAAGGACCTAGTCCTGGGTCACTTTACTGTTCCTAAACCAAAGAGACACTAGGACCTAAAGTGTGCCTCATTGTATTCTATAGGATTCCGACTAATACTGAGGTCTATGGTGGTAGGATAGGGAGGCTAAAACCTCGTATCAGAGTGAAATAACACTATAAATTTTATTAATAAAAAACACAATCCAAAAAATATATTAAATAGATATCATGGAATGTGAAAATAAATAATCACAACCCATGCTATACCAAAATGACATATATAAATTTCAAGAAATTCTACAACACAATAAGGTCATATAAATTAATATCCATAGAGAATAAGGGAAATTAATAAAAACTCCACAAAGAATAGTCTTGAGTCACAGCCATGTCCCAATCTCCCATGCTCCACAACAACTACTAGATCAAGCATCAGTCATAGGGGGACTTCCCTTATACTATCCAGCAATGATGAAGTTTTCTCTGGTAAAAAATGATGGACCAAGTAGGGTATAAGTAAAAATCAAGAAGGAACCCAACAAATGTCTAAATTCATATCCATTCATGATAAATAAGTGCAATATTATGTGAAAAATAAATAAGGGAATGAATAATAAATAAACCAAGTCAGTTATTAGGTTCCAAATTGACACCCAGAATTGACTACACCTAATCATGCCTAATATAGATGTCTCTATCCATAGTATCTAATGTATTTAAAAATTAATTCATGGTTAATTTCAAGGAAATTAAAAACTATAAATCATTAATAATCCATGGAAGATCACCCCAAGGCATTCCAAATAAGAATAAAAAATCATGTACATAGACAATCAAATTAACAATTATTTAAATTAATTTCTAGCATGTATCTCATAACAAAAGAATAACCTGAATCATATTTCATGATCTAAAAATCACAAATCATTCACTCAAAGATAACTTATAATTCTTGAGTACCCTTAGAGTTTCCCTCTTTATTACCCAATTATTTTCCCAAGTCAAGCACACCTCAAGTGGTGGAAAAAATATAGGTCTAAAATCAGTAGTGGACTATTTATGAACCTTATAGAGGTATAATTTAATTATTTTGGGGGAAAAATAAAAAATTATTAATTTAGGTCAAGTAAATAGTATATTGGCATGTCCTCACATCATACATCGATAGAACAAATGAAACTTTTAAGGTAAATCCTCAAGACCACCTGTGGTTTTCCCATAGACATCGACCCACCCAATATCAGTTATCAATTTATGAAAAAAAATTATAAATTAGAAAAGTAAAATAATAACCTAGAAATAGGGATTATTAGATGAATCTAATGTTAAATTTGTAGATAGTGGATGAAATATAAAAATTCTAGTGATGGAAGGAAAAACTCACCTCAATATTCCAATCATAATGAATGATGGTCAATCCCATAGAAAATTGATAAAAAATACCTTGGGAATGGAGAGACCCAAAGGGAGGTTATAGAATCACATGAACCTAATAAGGGTATGCCCTATATCTAATTCAAAACACTAATTCATTAAAAATAAAAAACTCACCTTGGAATTGTTCATAGAGTGATCATAGGGTTTAATCCATGAATCCTTCAAGAAGGGGGCCCCTCTCTTCTTCCCAACCTATTAATGGTGTGATCACTAGAATCATTCCATGAATGGTTAGAGATTTTATTTTTTCAATCACATGCCTACATGATCTTTAAGAAACTATTTTGAAGACACTCTTGACCACCAAAACCATTATAACTTTGTAAAATACATGACTTCCATTAAAACATAATAAAATATTTATATTAAATAAGGGTCAAGGTTTTAAATTATTAGCATATATAAGTTTTTAATTAATATATATACATTAAAACAGTGAATATTAATAAATAATAAAAGTGATATCTTTTTTAGAATATATGGGTTGTTAAAGTGAAAATATTAACCAACCTGAATCCCAACCAACCTACTACTAATTACTCTCTCTTTAACTAGCATCATTATGAAATAATTTCCATTTGAAATAATATATAAAATATTTAAAATCAATTAAGTATCTTAAATTTTTTTAAAAAAACTTTTATATTAATGATAAAAAAATTCACTAAGGGGAGATTTCATTTATTTTTACACAAATCAAGGCAGATCCTTATCTTTTTATTTTTTAATAGTATTTTATAATCAACTTCAAAATAAATTCAATGATATTTAAATAAATTAGTTGAGTAAAAACATATGCACCATTTTAAATTATAAATCATAACTTACTACCTATAAAATATGTAGAGACCCATAAGACCTTAGGACACTCTTATTGATAATGGTTTATCTTTGAAAAAAAATTAAATAACTAGACAACGTGATGAAACAGTTAATGACCTAGGGATAGGGCTTAAAGACACATATAAATTAGAGAATATCACCACCGAGTAAAAAATACCCATATATATAGGAATAACTCATGACACAAACTATTATGATTTAATCATTTCAGTAGTTATCCATCTTTATAAAGGAAAAAAAACCCTTCTTTAACAATTTGAGAAACTCTATTGAAGGCATCTCATTGGGTGTCCAAGTTCGTAATGAATCAAGATTTCACTATATATTATCCTTAAACAAATATTTTTTATAGAATTTTTCAAACATAAAACTAAACTAAAGTGAAACCATGCTATGTTAAAATTAAATTTTATCATAATAATATAGTAATTAAATTAGTTGGTATAAATTGAAGTAACCCTAAAAAATATTCAATAAATAAAGTAGGAATAAATGTAATCTAGAAAAATAATTATTCCTTATGAAGACCATTTTTTAAGCTCAAAAGGCAGGTATATTCTCTAGGGGTTTCCCTATGTTAGTCCCAATCCAAAATTGAGCAATTATAATTATATAAAAACCATATGTTGGAGAAGTTGAAGCTCATGTAGATTTCTATAAGATCCATGCTAGTTGAACCACAATCCGAAACTATAATAAGATCTAATATGATATTTGGGTATTATTTATAGATTATAAGAGTTTATATAACTATATATTTTGATTATATCAAAATTTTAATGAAATATTTATATATATAGATATATGAATAATTTTTATAATTTTCAACAGGTCATTGTTTATTAATTCACATTATGCATAAAAATTCATGTTTTTGAAATTTATGCTCTATTTCAAGTAAATATATTTTTTATGAATGAATAATAAAAATATATATTTGTTTTATGAATAATATGTTAAAAATAAATTAATTAGTAATTTATAAGAAAAAAATAGTTAATATACGAAAATTAAGTTTCTTATAGAAATACATTTTTCTATATTTTATGAATCTAATAAAAAATTAAATTTAAAAAATTTTGGATGATAATTTGGAAAAATAAAATTCATTTTTAGATTTATCATTCAAAAATTAAATTAATATAATTTTCTGATATTTTTGGGAAAGAAATAATTTTTTGGAATAATTTTTTGGTGAATAGTGCAATATACAGTTTTTGTTAATATTATGCCTTTTTATGTGATTATGAGTATATAATATGACATATATTTTTTTAAAAATACGATGAAGAAATATATTTTATTTCTTAAATAATATATTTTTAAATATTTATTATAGTTATCAAACCTATGATTGAAATTTTATAACTTAAGTAATATTTTTCTCAAAACTTGTTTTAATACATTATACATTTATTATAATAAAATTCATTTTTTAAAAATTAGAAAAATTAAAATATAAAAAATAGATATAAAATTTAGAATCATTAAATTGATGTTATTATATAATATCAACTTTATTTTTAGTCATAAATATTACGTTACCATAGGTAAGAACTAGTTATAGAGGTAAAAACTAAAATAGAAAAATTAATATTTCAAAGGTAAAAGGTTCTGAAACATGTTTAAAATATGTGTGAAAAAACATGGTTGAGGTTATCCTAAAATAATATTTTTTCGTACCCATTATTTCAAAAAAACTATATCCAGTTTCTTTGAGAGTGAATTCCCATTATTGAAAAGTTATAGGGATTTTCAAAAAATGTTATCCCTTTTCTCTTATAAAAGGGGATCTCAATTCCTGACTACCCCTTACACTACATCCCCATAATTTCATCACCAAATATACCAAACAATCTCCATAAAATTTTTATAAACCTTAATTAGGTTTTTTCCTTCTCAAAATACCACCCCTCAAGGGATTAAACCCCTTTAAAAAAGTGATAATAAAAAATGTGAGGTATAATTTCCAAACCTCTATTTCTCTTTTATCTTTCTTTGTGTGAAATTATTATTCCTAAATTTATAATAAAAACCCTTAAACTTAAAATATTATTTCCAATATTATAATTATATTTTATTTTAATTATGGTACAACCATTAACCACCCTTTCTTTCTCACTAAAGAAAAGAGAAAATGACATTTGTGTGTGTGTGCTGACTACCACCTCCACATTGCATCAGGTTTTTAATTTTTTAACAAACATACATGAATGGTAATATTATAAAATTTATTAAATAATTATGATGTTTATACCATATTTTATACTTTGAAATGGTAAAACATATTATAAAATTCTCTTATTCTATGGAAACTGAAATCATCTACCATGCATATGTGTGGATTACCACCATTGTGGAATAATTTATTTCCATTTTTATTTACTTCAGAAACATACATTGATAGTAATTATAATGTTTTTAAGGAATAAATATTATTTATATGTTATAAATAAGGTTTTTGTGACAAATTAGAGAACCTATGAATGATATCATTAACAAATGATCATCGTTAATTCAAACATTTATAAAAAGCATACTAAGAGGAAATTATTTTATTTAGATTATGTAATATTTTAATATAAATTTATTATTATTATAAATAATTTATAATTGATATATATCCAAATAATAAACACAAAATTATAACATTTTTCTACTGGTGTAATGATATTTAAACTAAATCACCTCATAATCATCTATTAATCATGGAATGTTCTTGTTTAAGTCAGTTTTACAACCCACTTTTACAATTCTATAAAATTATATCATGGATTACTGTGGAAAAAAATTAATGACATATTATGATATAAATATTTAAATAATTATTTTACTTTTTATGGAAATTATACATCAATATTTGACTTAATAATTAAGAAAATACCCTTCTTTAGTTAAGAAAAACACTAAAGTATGCTTTTTCATTGATTTAAAAATCAACGATAAAGAGTGAAACAATTATCAATGGAAATTGAAACTTTATAAGTAATTATAATTCATCCATTAATATAAGTATAATAAAATTTAAAATTTTATATTTGGAATAAGAATGAATACTGACATCGTTCTTATAAAACTAGTACAAACAGTGAAAACTATAAACACATAATTTGTGAAAATAGAAAAAATAACTAATATTTATATAAATTTTGATAATAAATGAAAATTGTTAGTGTTAGGTACGAATATGATCTTTCATATTATATTAATATATTTATGTTTTTTACTATATATTTGTGTACATTTGACTAAGCATGAATAATGGTATGACTCAATCTTTTCCTTAGGTCATAATAACTCATCTTTGACTATGGTATTTTAATATTAATCTATTATAACCTATTATGATGTTATATTTTATTTCCACATTATTGTTTGGGAAAATAATGGATAACACCAAAGTATTCCTCCTTAATGAATCTATTCTCTAAAAAAGAATGCATTTTTATTAATAGTAATTCCCATTTCCTTAGTGGACTTTTCTTTTATATACATGTTTTACATATAGAAAATGTTATCTTTCCCTTAGTTGAAACTAATTTTTTTCATCTCAAATGATCCTTTTATTTCTCTTCAATCATTTTACAAAAAAATTTTCATTATCCTTTTAATGTTATGGGTTTTTGAATAGAGGATTTTTATAATATTTAAACAGAATTTGTTTTCCATGATCTTATATTATATTAATGTATTTATTTTTTAACATATGTTTAATTTATTATCAAGGAATATTTATTAGAACTTTTTCTAAATTAATTTTTTAATAATGTTTCTCTTCACCTTAATTTTTGTTTGAAAAGTGACTTGAAAATCACATATTTTTTAGATTATATTAAGATTAATATTTAAAGAAAAATATTTATTATGAACTGTCTTAAATTTTAAAAGTATTCTTATAAAATGGAGTAATTATTCATAAATCACCTTATATGTTCCAGTCTTAAATACTTCTATTGGTATACTATGTTTTTGGTATCAAATGTTCATGTTTTTTCTTTTATGTGATACCATGTGGAAAATTTATGGCACCCATTTTCTTCACATAGGTTATTTAAGATAAGATGAATGATTTGATTTTAAGTGGAAAACATATGTAAGGGTGATGATATGTGACATATTATATCTCCCTCAAATGAATTGGTTATGGTTATATATCTCATGAGATAATGAAGCATTGACACACTATTATTTTTTCAAAAACTAAAATATTGACATACCTAAATTTGTTCACAAAATAAATGGTGGACATACTTAGATTTTATTAAAAAAAATTAAATTGTTGTAATAATTTGATTTATTCAAATTCATTTTCTATGATTATGTTAGGTCATCTTATCTAAAATGTGATTTATTTCAAACCCATGACAAACGTTTATGATATTACATTATATAAATATGTTCTACAATATTATATTGTGATTTCATGTTTTGTTTGATTTTTATTATGTGTTTATAAGCAATGTTTTTATTTAATTTATTTGTTATTATGTTTATATTCTAGGATCCTTAGTTTTAAATAATTTTTTATTATTATCACTTATGATCCCATGATATTTTTATTTTACATTTCTCATTTTCTCTTGTTTATGATCTAACAATTATGAATACTTGATAAGTTTCCCTTACATAGCATTCAGGATAACCCATTTCTTATGTATATATTTCCAAGGTAATGATGATGATTATATCATATGATATTTCTATAATAGCATCTAGAGGAAAACATTTATGGAGGAATTTTAATAAGTGTTCTAAAATAAGTGGCTTGTATAGCAAGTCTCCAAGACACTAAACCATTAGGTTATTGGGATATGTGATTATTTGTTATATGTGTTAACTAAACCATTGTATCAATGTATTATTTATATATGTTTATCTTGGGTCTCTATAGTCTATATCATAGTAGGGTTTAGTTATTTTTCTAGATAAGTTTAGTTACATATGGTGTTAAGGATAAACAACCTTTTTAAAAACCCAATAGATAATTCTAAGTATAAGATGATATCCTAAAATGTTGGTAAATTCTTTAGAGACTGGTTTTCCTAGCATAAAATATCTGTCTAGATACTATTATGTGGATATGAATGTAGTATATATTCACATAGGAATAATCACCCCCAAAAGGGTTTGTTTATAATGGACTCGATCATCACTCTGATACATGATGAGTGAGACTAAGACCACCCACATAGATAGACACTATAGGGGATATTATTTGGTTGATATTATCCTATTTAGGTACTACTGTGATGAATTTATTTCCCAGTACCTAGGAGGATTAGTTTTTGAAAGTATAATATAACCCAAATTAAAGTAACCTATGTCAAACTTGGATTGATATTGTTTTAATTAATGTAAATATAGGCTGATGTGACAATGTGATTGAACAAGACATTTTATGGTTGAATTCATTTTATAATTATAATAGTTCCCCAATATTTTTAATATTCATGGGAGATGAAGTGAGACACCATATGATTATTCCACACCAACTATAATAAAATATGACTAAAAATTTTAACATATTATAAGTCCCAAATATTCCAAATAATAGAAGTATTGAGACTCATGAAATATCAAGTGAAAAATATAATTAAATAAAAAAGATCAATTGTCTATATGTAAAAAATGTTTAATGAATCATCAAGGTAATTGAATTAAGGGGATTTGAAGATTATTTACTTGTGTAAGTGGGGATCATCATGTATCAAAATTTAGTAGAAAAAAAGAAGTTGGTATGTATGATGGGAGTAGAAAACATACATCCAAAAGGACGAAGAGAATTCCAATGCTTTATGTGTAAAAAACATGTACATTATCCAAGTTAGTGCCATAATATAAGTTATAATAAGGTTGATAAGCATGGATAAACACCATGATTAGAGAAAAAAGTGAAGCCTATTCAATGACTACTATTGAGATGTATTTTGATGACTAAATACTTTCCTTCAGAATTGTGAATATGATATCTTTACTCTTTCCACTCTATATTTCCATGATTGTTTTATAAGTGCACCACCTTGATATTTTTTTATCAAATTATATAACTAGTTGTATAATGGTTTCATTTTCAAATTTATGTTTTTGAGATTATAAATAATATTATATGTCCATTGAAAGGGTTTGATGTAAATATCATAATTGATTAACTATTTTAATATCAACTCCATATTCACTAATCATGGTAAGATTAACGACAAAATCAACACTATTAATAAATAGATGTGGTGGAAACAACAACTAGAAGCCACTATAGAGATACTATAACATTACTACAATAGAATATGAAAATAATGATTCAGCTTCATCTTCTATCAATTAACCACTTTTATGTGTAGGCCCCTATGTTTTTATAAAATTTGAAAGCACTATGCCAATGATGGATATAGAATACAACCACCTTCCAAAAATTTTGTTAAAAAAGATATGGTGGTTAGATGAAAATTGGGGAGACTGATGAGTCACATCAGAGTTGAGATATGTTTAAGAACCATGGTCGATAACCCAGATCATGAAAGGACATTTATCCTTTGTGGGATACAGTTAGAGATTTGGAAGACCATATTTAGAACTTGAAGATCCACCTTATGTAGATGTGGTGGGGAATCCATCACATTCCATCCATTAGTTGATAATGTTTCAAGGATAGATCAATAAAAGGACTGGGGAAAAATATGGGTGAAGTGATGGGTGGTTATCTATTAAATATGGAATCATAGATGATGGATATGCTGGAGTGCGTATAGGCCGGTGTAATGGAGGTGGCTACTCAAAAAAAGATTGGAAGGTGTCTGAATTTGGATCTCAATGAGCCTTATGAGGAGTAGGATAATTCTTCATCTAATTCATTATTAATCCTCAAATTTCCACATACTCTTCCAATTTAAATAACCATACATGGTGAAAGATAGATGTGTGTGGTGTAGCTATTTTATAAACAGGGAATCAAATTTCGTACCTTAAACCAATTCATGATAATATTTAACTATAGGTTTGAACAATGAACACAAGGATAAATAAAATAGGTCTCAACACTAAACCATGATAGTTATTTAACTAAAATGTTTATGACAAAACACCATATTGGGTTTAGGATTATTATATGTGAATAAATACAATTTATATTTAATTAGAAAATTAAATCTTGATTTATTTTATAGACACCCTTAACTAAATTTGTTAGTAAGTAATAATTTAAATTAACAGGACACAATTTATTTAAGTGGGATAATTTAATAGCTTGATATTTCACTATATATTATCATTAAATAAATATTACATTAATAGTGAATTTCACATGAAAAAAACTAAAAGGAAAACATGGTATGTTAAAATTTTTGACTTTTATAATATAGCTGTTAAATTAGATGGAATAAATTGAATTAAAAAAATGGAAGAAATTAATTTGGTGTAACACCCAATTTAATGTTATTATAAATCATTTCTATATAATAATTTAATATATTCTATACTGTTATATTCATTATAATAATATTAGGTAATTTTTCTACAAAAAAGAAGTAGATTTATTTCTAAATAAATTCGGTTTTCAAGAATTATATGTTTTTATTTAAAGAGATATGTTTTTAATTATGGTAATTTATTTTAAAAAAAGAACTAAATTTTTGAATTCATCACTTCAAAACTATCTTAAGATGAATTTTTGAAATTGTCGGAAAAGTATGGTTTTTTAGAGAATAGTGAAAAAAAAACAGATTTTGATTTGAAACTCTATATTATTTTCAAGTTGTTTATCAATTAAAAATTTATATTTGATTATTTTAAACTTTAATTTTTTACTTTTGATCCAAAATAATATAATTATGATATTTTTAATTAATTTTATACACCAATTTATTATAAAAACATTTTTATATTTAAATGCATTATTTTGAAAACCTATTTTCATCACTTTTTGTGGGTTTAATTTTAAATTAAATTCTACAACTTATATGAATTTAATCATTGAAAATTGATCCATATTTGGAATCAATAAGTAAATTTTTTTTAAATGGGCACATATTATTTTTAGTCAGTATGAACAGTAACCATAGTAAATATTTTTCACATGGTAAGGGTAAATCGAGTAATTAATATTGAAAATAATATGATAAGCACTAAAAACCCTAATAATTATATTTAATTTATTTTATGAGAGGGGATCTACTATCCACATACAATATTCCTATTTGTGGATATTTTTTGTATTTTTTATTTGAATATTTATTCTCTTTTATTTTACATTTATATAAAGTCAAAAATTCCACTCAGTTTCTTTTAATATTTATAATTATTTTTGATTGGGTTAAAAACAATTTATGTTCATATAAACATTTTTATTTGAAATATACTTGATTTTACTCCTATAAATTTATTTAGAATTTTTAGTGATGAAATAATTACCTTAAATGATAACATAATGCTATCATAATAGAAACACAACGCCTGTGCAAGAAGTAGAATAATCAAGTAAATGATTCTGAAAACACTAAAAGTAATACTTTTTGGGTGAGTTATATTGTATTTAATTTTTAATATCAATATTACATATTAGGGATGTGTTAATGGTTTATATTAAAATTATTTTCCATGATTTTTTTTCAAAGAAAAAATGAGTGAATAGTTTCAAAAATGATATTAATGATATTTTATAATAATTTTATTTATTAAATTATTTAAAATTAATAAAAATATTAAATTTATCCCTGTTAATGTGATATAATTTAAAAAATAAATGATATTATATTACTAGGTCACTTTATTTTGTATATTAAAATTCTTGGCCCCTAAATATTAAAAAACATTGTTATCATAATAAATATCAAAAGGGTTAACAAAGTGTTAAAACAAAGAGATAAAGGGAGAAAATCACCTAAAATTGTAAAAATTTTATTAGATGATATTATTTAGACCCATAATAATACCATTTTCAAATTTTGATTGTTTTTAAAATTTTTTCTTGAAAATTAATTAATATTAATCTAATAATTTATGTAATTTCAAAAGTGCCCTGCCCCTCACATTAAAGGGAACCTACACTCTTATCTTACTCAATCCTTTTAATGAAGATAGTTCAACCAATACCTACCCCAAAAACATACTTACATACCTAATCATGTTATATATGACCAAGTTTATTTATAAAACCATCGATAGATGGCTTTTTTTGTAAACATATAGAGGTCGTCTGAAGAAAGATTATAGTTCATAACCAAGTGTTTTTGTTTTATTTGTTCTTGAACCTCCTAAAAATATTATTCATTAATTTTTAAATAATAACATAAATATATTCCATAAACTATGATTTTATTATGTTAATGGGATAATCTATATCCATCTCTTATTCTAGCAAATGGGGAAGAAAATCATCATTCATGCATACGTGTGGACTAACACCTCCACAAAGCAATGTGTTTCATCATATATCACAACCAATAATGTATGGTTATACTAATTGATTTAAGGTATATATATTATTTTCATAAAATATATAAAATTATTGAAAATTAATAAATCATCATCTTTATTACCCTTTTATTCTTTGAAATATGATAACATTGTTCATGCATGCGTGTGTATTACTACCTCTACGAAGCCAGGTGATTCTTTTTTCATCAGTAAATCACATGGTATATATATATAAATGAATTTAAAAATATGTTATTTATGATATAATTATAATTTTTAAATTATAAGAGAGTACTCATCTTCTATTTATCATGATCATTAAAAAATGTAATTGTTAATCATGAAAACGTATGACCTACCATCTCTATCATTGAAAGATAGTTCATTTTTTCATTTCCATATTTCATGGTTGGTTTTAAAAGTCTTATTTTTGTAAAAGAATAATAATTATCTCATTATTATTATTATATATATGATGGAATAATGACATCTTTTCCCATAGTCAACCAACCAAATTCATTTTGGACATATGACCCAAATATCACAAAAATGTCCATCTTGAACATAATGGATTAATTAATTGACTATAAGACAATAAAAAAAAAAATGTAAAAATGTTCTTAATAAAGTAAATAATTAACACATGTTTATTATTCAAGATGAGAAATGACATACTTGATGAGCCAGACTCGAGGTATGGGACCCTTTACTTTAAAAAACTAATTTTAAATATTATAAAGGATTATTTTATAAATATTTTATTCCATGTATATATTCTTAATATTATATTTTTTATGTATTTATATGAACTTTAATGAATTATAATAGAAATTTTATATTAATTTTTAATTTTTTATCAATGGTTTTACAAATGAACATTTTTACATATTTTATAAATAATGACATAAAGAATGTTTTATTTTAACATTTGACAATTCAATGTTTTTTCATACCATAATAATAGTTATATTACTTTTAGACCATTGAAATATGGTATGTTTTATTTAAATAAAAACACACATTCCATTTTTTTGGGGTATTTTCAAACAGGGTTGTAAATGGATCAAATATTTCAATATCCAACAATTTTTTCTTTTGACCAAAAAGAATAATTTTAAAAAAATTTGAAATGAATGATTTTAGGTGTTATGATTATTTTATGGTTCTTAGGCATTATTTACGATGATGGGTGTTTCAATTATAAACCATAAATGGGTGGTTACATTATAAATCAAGGATTGGTGGTTTGTTTTAAGCCATATATGGGTGGTTATGTTATAAACCAAACACATGTGGGTAATTTATTTCCCTCAAATGTATTGGGTAATTATTATTTTATTTAGAGAATTATGATGAAATTTGACCATCTATGTTATTAATTTTTTAAGAGTAATATGAAAATAATTGCTCAAGTTTCATACAAGATTTATCTATGATATTTATGGGTTTTTATTGAAATATTATGATTTCTGAAGGTCTTATAATGCGATTATGTTTAAAGTAATGTATATTTTCCTTATTAAGAGTAAATGTTTTTAAATTTTTAAAAAGGTTTTATGAGTTTATCATTATTTAAAATATTTTTTTGAGTTTTATTTTTCCTTTAAAATTTATTTAGAAATATTTTTTGAAAGTATTTTGGAAGAGAAATTGATTTCTTGGATTAAAAAAATAATTATTTTGGGTGAAAATATATTTTGAAAAAATAAAATTTTTATAATAATTAATTGATTGAATATTTATTTATTTTTTTATATGTCCCATACTGATATTTTATTCCTCATAATAGGTTTTAAAATATTTTTCACATGTTTTTATGGACGAGTAGGGACATGAATACTATCAAGATAAAAATTGTAAAGATATTACACGAAAAGAAATGTTATTATATCATAAAAGTTTATTATTGTTTAAAAAAATGGATTCTAAGAGAATGTTTCCACCTTATGATGTAACATTTATTCATATAAGAGTTATTGAATAATTCTATAAAACCATAAACTGGAAATATCTTCAGGAATGTAAGATAATGGAGTATTTTTTAAATAATCAATTTTACAGATTGTTTATGGTCTGATCTTTATTTTTGATATTAGAGGAAATGATTAGATAATTATATATGTTAGGATAATATAAGTAAATAATCATAAGATATTATAATTTATGGTTATCATTAAAAAAAAATTTAATTATTACGATGTTGATTAATCAAAATATTGTCTTTTCAAAATGGTTTTCCATTTAAGAAACAAGGAAGTTGAAGTAGGAAGACACCACTTGGAAAACATACTTACAAATAAGTAACCAAGAATGGTTGGAATTGAAATTAAGTAGTTTGTTATTTTGATGGATTTGTTTATGAATACAATAAGGGAAGTTGGTTTCCATGCTAGTGGGAGACCAAATATACTATAAAGGAACATGTTGATAGAGGAGACATTTATGAGACAACACCCTTTGTCATTCAATGTATCTTTTGGATCAATGGTAATTGAGGGATAGATTAACGCTATAGAAAACAAATTTGAAGTCATGAATTATTTAGATCATAAAAGGAAACTCTTTATATTTACCATTTTAAGGATAATGAAATGAATGTTGGTCCATAGTTATCAATACCACAGAATGAAAATAGATTGTTACAACATAATGAGAATCTGAAAATGTTACGAGGAAAAGATATCGACACTTTTTTAAGTAATGAATATTACTATAAGGATATAATTTAGAAAATGGGTAAGAATGTAAGAACCTAGGAAAAATTAAGATAAATATATTATATATATTTATTAATTATATTTTATAGATTTATATTCATTATAATAATATAGGTAATTTTATATCAAAATTTAATAGCTTTATATCTAATAAAAATTGGGTTTTCATGAATTATGTGGTTTTATTCAAAATATTTATTTTCATATTATGGAATTTTAATTTTACAAAATGAAATAAATTTTGGAATTCATCGCATAAAAATTATTTTAATATGATTTTTTAATATTTTCTGAAAATTTTGATTTTTTAAAGAATGATGAAAAATAATGATTTTTATTTGATACTCTAATTTGTTTTAAGAATTTACAAATTCAATTCATATTTTAGATTAGTTTTAAAATATAATTATTTCATTTTTATTAAACATTGTCTAATTATGATCTCGGGAATTAATTTTATGCATTAATTTAGTATAAAAACATTTTTATACTTAAATTCACATTATTACGAAAAACTACTTTTCATCATGATAAGTGGGATTAATTTTAAATTAAATTCTAAAGATTTTATTTATTAAAAATTAAAAAATGGATTCCATATTTTGAATCATTATTTCTATTTTTTTTACATATGCCCCTATTAATTTTGGTTAATATGAATAGAAACCGAAATAAATATTTATCACATCGATAAGGAAAGATCGATTAATTAGGGCTAAAAATAAGATGATAAATACTAAAAACAACAATAAATATATCCTTTTATATTTTTCATTTTTATTTGAAAATGACATATATTATTTTATGTATACATAAAATATAAAATGTCTCTCTCTTAATTTTAAGATATATAATATTTTTAAAAGGGTTAAAAATAAATATATTAATTTATAAATTGTTTAATGAATGATAAATTATTTATTTTATTTATGTTAATTTATTTATATTTTTTAGTGATAAAATAATTACCTTTAATTCTTATAGAACATTGATACAGTTCATGTGCCAGTATAATAAAAATGCAGTAAATGATTTCAAGAACACTAAAAGTAATATTTTTGGGTGATTTATAGTTTCCCAAAAATTTTATAGGTACATATAACATATTAGTTTTGTTTCAAAGTTTTTCATTCAAATTTATTTGATTTCATGTTGTTTTAAATGTCAAATTAAATGAATAGTTCAAAAATGAAATTTATGATATTTTATAATAATTTTTTTTATTAATTTATTTAAAATTACTAAAAAATATATATTTGAATATATATTAAAGTATAATAAATTTAAATTTATTGGCCACTTTCCTTTTTATAGTAACATTCTTGTCCCCTAAAGAGTAAAAAACATTGTTATCACGATAACTGTCCGAAGGGTTCAAAAAAGTATAAAGATGAAACTATCACCTAAATTTATCCAAATTTTATTGTATGAGAGTATTTAAAACCATACTAATTATATATTTTAATTCTATCAGTTTGAGTATTTTTTCAATGAAAATTAATTTATATTAATTAAATACATCATGAAATTCCAAAAGTGCATCTCCTCTCACTTATAATATGGAACCACTTATCCTATAATTATCAAATATTTTGAGAACATTAATTTTGAAAATAATAGACAAATACATTCCCTTCATCCATAATCATGTTTTAGAGTGTATTTTTTGGATTAAAAGAGAATCCTAGAATGGGTTTTGGAGTAAACATAAATAGGTTTTCTAGAGAAGAGGTACAGTTCTTAACCAATAATTTTCAATTTATTTCTTCATATAACACCATAAAATATTATTCAACAATACCTGAATAATAAAATTAGTAGCTTTCAAATATTGATATTTTCTTATATAAATTAAATAATATATATCTATCTCATCTTCCAACAAGTGGGGAATAAGAACATCGTCTGTGCCAACATGTGGACTACCACCTCCAGAAAGAGATGTGTTTCATTTTGAATCAACGCATCTCAAGGATTGTTAGAATAATGGATTCAACATATTTATATTATATTAATTTCATATTAATAATTCTATAAAATTAATATATAATATATTTTCTTACATTACCATTCTATAAAAAAAGATTACGATGTTCATTCGTACGTGTGGATTACCACCTCCATGAAGTGATACAATTCATTTTTAATAACCACATCACATGAATAGTATATATAAGTGTATTTAAATAAGTAAATGAAATAATATTATTATAATTATTGAAATATAAAATATTAATTATATCCTCCCTATCATGATCATTGAAAACTAGAAATGTTACTCATGTATACGTATGACCCACCATCTCCATTATTGCAACATAGTTGATTTCTAATACCTATAATTCATGGTTGTTTTTAGAAATATAATTGGTTTAAAAATATTATAATTATCTCAAGATTATTATTATTTAGATGATGTAACAATGAACTATTTGACCATAGTCAACCTAAAAAATTTATTTTGGACACATGAGCCGAATATCATTAAAACTTTTGATGTGAACTTAATTGATGAATAAATTGATTATAACATAGTAAAAGGAATAATAAAACTTAACTTTTTAAGATGGTAAATAATTAACATAATTTTATTATTTATGAAGAGATGGAGTGTACGTGAAGAGTCATACTTGGGGTAAGGTAAAATTTCCATGAAAAACATCATTTGTAATGTTTTAAAGGTTAGTTCTATAAATATTTATCATCCTTTTCCATATTCTTAAATTATTTTATTGATATATTTAAATGAAAATTTATGAATTATATATTAAATTTTATGCCACATTTTTAATTTCATTCATTTTCTTCCAAAAGGAATGTTTTTACATATTTTATCTGGAATGACATAAGGAATGCTACATTTTAATGTATATGACATCAACCGTTTTTACCATTATTTCACCTGTTATTTTTTGTTTTTATTACTATATAATATTTCATATTTTATTCAAGTTAAAACCATCACAACCATTTTTATGCGTATTTTAAAAAAGTTATTTAAATTGAATGATAATTTCAATATTTGAAAATATTTTCTTATGGGTGCAAAGAATATTTATTTAAAGATGGAAATGCAAGATTTCATGTGTTATGATTATGTAATGGTTCTTGTGAATTTTTTATGATGATGGGTATTTTCATTATATACTAAGGGAGGGTTGTTTCACTATAAATCAAGGAAATGTGGTTCTATTATAAACCAAGGATCTGTGGTTGAATTTTTAACTACGGATGGGTACCAGTTCATTATAACCCTCTAATGCATTGGGTAATGATTAATTTCTATAGAGAATTATGATTGAAGTTGATTGTGTAAGTAATTTCATTAATTCAAGTGATATGAAAATGGTAATTCAAGTTACATACATGATTTATTTATTATGTTTATTTGGTTTTATAGAAATATTATTATTTCACAAGGTAAGATAATGAGCTCATATTTAAAGGAATTTATATGATACATCTTAAGTTTGAAATGTATAATTTTTCAAAAAATTTATTATGAGTTTTTCATGTTAAAAAAACCTTTTCCATTTTATTTTTCCTATAATATATCTTATGAGATTTGTCGTGAAAAATATTTAGTTGAAAACTCTATTTATTGGGTAGGGAAGTTTTTATTTTTATCCCAATGTTTATTTTGAGAAAGGAAAATTTTATTAGTATTCATGGAATAATAATTTTTTTCTTTCTTTTATATGTACATTACTAAATTTTTTGTTCGCATACCATGTTTTATAATTTTTTTCAAAGGTTTTATGGATGATTATGGTCAAGGATGAGGTCAAGATGAAAATTTTGAAAATATTCCATGAAAATAAAACTTCCTATATCTTAAAATTTTCATATTCTAGAAAATATTGATACTAATTAAAAGTGTCCATGTTGTGATGTACCATTAATTTATGTAATGTTTATGTTCAATGTATCTAAAAATAATAACCAAAAATATTTTTAGGAATACTAGAAAATTAATTCTTTCCTATAGAATCAATTTTTCGGATTGTTTAAGGATGAGTCTTTATATACAAAAGTGGATGAAATCTTTATGAATATAATTTGTATATGATCCCAAGGGAGGTATATTTAGTAGGGTTTTACTTGGATGAAAACCATGAAAAATTCAAGTAACTATGGTTTGATAAAAACTATACAAAATATAATTTCAAGATCATGAAGATTTTCATAAGATCCATACTTGTTGAATCGCCACCAGAAAATACAACTAGCGCTTATCAGATATTTAAGTCTTACACAAAGATCATAATGGGTTATATATGTATAAATTAGGATTATATAAAAATGAATTAAAATATTTATACGTATAGATATATCAATATTTTATTACTTTTTGAAAGGTAATTTTTTCTCAATTAACTTTATGATAGAAAAAGTATTCTCCAAAAATGAGAATTTTATTTCACGGAACTACGTTTATAATGATTTAATAATAAAAATATATATTTATTTTATAAATAATAATTTAAGACCAAATTAATTAGTAATTTAATGTAAAAATCATAGTTAATATACACGAAGTCATTTTCCTATAAAAACATGTTTTTATTATATTTTATGCTTCTAGTTAAAAATAAATTTTATAAATTTTATGATTTGAAATTAAAATAATTAACATAGATTTTAGATTTATAATTTATATACTAAATATAGGTAAATTGTTTAAATTTTTCTAAATTAATTGATATTTTAGGTGAATAGTGCAATATACCATTTTTACTTATAGTGCGCCTTTTTATGCCATTATTAGTCTATAAGTATGAATTAAAAGTTTATGAAAACCTTTTCATAAAAATATATATTTCATAACTGAATTTATATATTTTAAAACATTGATAATTTTATAAAAAACCAATATTAACCTTTTATTTCTCAAGTAATATTTTTTCTAAATATTATTTTAATATATTATATATTTTTTATATAAAAATAAATTTTTTAAACACTTTAAAAATTGGAACATTAAAAATTTATTTAAAATTTAGAATAATTATGTTCAAAATATAAAATAAGTTCGAATTTATTTTTTTTCATAATGTTTGACTTACCTTAGGTAGAAACTAGTTACTGAGGATAATACTAAAATGGAAAAAGTAATAATTCAAGGGAAAATGGATTGAAACATGTTTAAAAAATGTGTAAAAATATAGTTTATTCTATCTCAACATTATCTATTCCACAAACCATTATTTATTAATTTTTTGAGACACTTTCCTTGAGATATACTTCCATTTATTGGAAATTATGGGTATTTACTAAAATGGAATACGTTTTCTTATTTAAAAGGGGATCTCCCCTCCTTACTTCCCCTCACAAAAAAACCCACTAAGTTCACCCTAAAATCTACCGAAACCCATCCTAAACACTATTAAACACCATAAAGAGTTCATGGTGTTCACAAAAGACCATCTCTTAAGGTCTTAACCCCCCTGAAAAAAAGACAATCCAAGAAGTGAGGTTTAAGTTCTTAACCTATCTTTCTCTTTTCTATTTTGATGTGTTTTTATTCTTCATAAAATTAAAATATAACATCTTAAATTTTTAATATTACTGTAATTATTATACATATATTTTATTATAACTATGGTACAAAAATTAACCACTCTTCCCCCTTCTATTAAAAAAATTGAAAATAAAATTTGATTGTGCGTTTAGATAACCACCGCCACAAATCTTGATGTTTTATTTTCCTCAAAATAATTTCATGAATGGTATTAATATTGAATTTATAAAAAAATTATGACATTTATAAAATATTTTATAATATTAAATGATGAAATAAAATTTTTATTTCTCACATTCTAAGGAAAAAAACTCATCACACATGCATACGTGTGGACAACCACCTCCATAGAACAATTGATTCTCATTTTTTGTTTCATAATATTCTTAAATGTATTAATATTGTAATGTGTTTAATGAATAAATAAGATTTTTATTAGATTTTTATGTATTTTTATAAAAACTTGTATATCTTATTAATGATATGATCAACAAATGATCAATGTTAATTCAATCATATGAAATAAGCGTACTAATGGGAAAATATTTTATTCAAATTATGAAAAATTTTGATATCAATTATTTATTATTGTAATTACTTTATAATTCGAATATATAACACTAATAAACACTAAATTATATTTTTATTCTACTCTTGTAATGGTATTTCAACTAAATAGTCTCATAATCATCCATGAATCATTGTATGTTCATGTTTGGGTCTTTCTGACCACCTTATTACACAATTATAAGTCATTATTTTGTGGATGACTATGAAAACATAATTAATAAAATATTATATTAATATAGTTACGTTTTTACAAGAGTTTAGAGCACATTTTAGTATGTGGGAATAAATATAAGAGGTTTTCAAGATCAATCTATCCAAACCTATGATGATGTTAGGTTTTATTTTCACCTTTTTTTTTGGGTAAATCTTCTTTCACATAAAATAATTACTCTTTGATGCTTCTATTTTTTCATGAAAATTAATTTTTTAAGACTAATCCCCATTTCATTAATGTATTTTTCTTCATTATCCATGTTTTTAGTTCCCACAAATTTCCTCAATTTTCTAGTTGAAAAAAATTTTATATCTCTAATAATCCTTTTATTCCCCTTTAATAATTTTACGTGAATGTTTATATTGTCCTTTTAATGATGTGGGTTTTCAATAATGGAATTTTAAAATTTTTAAACTGAATTTCCCATACCATGATCCTATATTCTTCCCTTATAATTCACATTTTTACATATGTTTTATTTATTATTAAGTAAAATCTATTGGAAGTTGTTCAGAATTTATGTTTGAATAAGTATTCTTATCATATTAAGAAAATTTTGTTTTGGAAAGCTACTATAAAATCATGTCTATTTATAATGATATAAGGAATTTTTTTAATAAAAATATTTCTTATGATTTAACTTAATTTTTAAAAGGATTTTTCTATAATAGTATAATGGTTCATAAATCACCCTATGTGAACTCTTATTAAATACTCCTTTTGGGAGATTCTATTTTTAGTATCAAATTATCTTGTTTTTTCTTATTTTATGTAATAAAATTTGAAAAATATATGAAACCTATTTTCTTATTTTTTTGGTTTTTTATAATAAGATTAAGAGTGCATGTAGGGTGAAAATAATTCTTAGCTATATCTCTTGAGATAATTAATCATGGATATAACTAGATTTTTTAACAAACTAAAGAGTGGAAATACTTGGATTTGTTCACAAAAAACAATGAGTATACATATTTGGCATTGTACACAATTGTTTACTATGATTATGATTGTGATAATTCTATAAAAATGTTCCTTATTTATAAGCTATGACAAATGTTTATAATATTTCATGTTCTAAATATGTTCCACTTTCATGGTTTATTATTTACTTATTTTTTTGATTTTTTTAATTTCTTAAAACAAATTTTTAGATGGAATTTCCTTGGTATTATTAATATATTCCAAGATCCTTATTGCCCTACCAAGTTTTATTATTCTAATTTATGATTTCATGATCATTTTATATAATATTATCTCTTGATCATGTTTTTTTCTTGTTTATTATATAATGATTGCAAGTATTTGAAAATTTTACAATTTAGATAATTCAAGTTCACCCCTTTCATATGTTTATATTCACCATGTTATAAAGATGATTATATCATATGATATTTCTAGAAGAGTGTCTATATGGGAACTGTCATGGAGAAATGTTTACAAGTTTTTTAAAATAAGATGTTTCTATAGTTAGTCACTTAGAAACTAAAATATTAGGTTCTTGGGATGTGCGATTATTTTCAATATGTATTAGTTTACCATGGTATCAATGTATTCTTAATGTATTTTTATCTTTAGTCTCCATAAGGTCAAATAATTCATCAACTTCTAATCATGGATAGAAAAAATATCATGAATCAAATCAACACCAAAGAAACATTACATCATAAAAGGGAACATATTATTTTACTAAATATTCCATTCACTATAAACCCTCCCCCATAACTCTAAGTCACTAAGAGACAACTAAATTTAAATAATAAAATTTAACACAATGGATTATGTAAGAAAATACAATTAAAAAATAGCTAATAATGACTAACATGTAAGAAGATGTCGACTAAAAAATTTTCCACAAACAATTTACCCCCACCTATATCTCAATAAATCCTCAAAGAATTCATTCCCAACACATTTTAATTCCAATCACACCATACCACTTTAAACCATGATATCAACTATTAGAAGTAATATCAAGAATAACTTATCCCTCACGTTTCAACATAACCAGAATTAGGTTTTAGTTTAAATCACAAAAATTGGTCTTTATTTCAAAACATATGGAATAATAATGACTATAATATTAGTAAAATATATTATTAAACAATTAAAACTACCTCAGAAAATTCATATAATCTTAAATGAAACAAATACCTAACAAAGTCGGTAAATAATTTTAATTCTAAGAACATTATTTTTCCTTAATTTCTTTGTGTTTTTAACACATCTTGAGGGTGTTTCAGAAACTAATGAATCCTAATATAATATCCACTAATAGGAGAAATAAACATAAAATAAATACAAAATATATATTCCTTGATTATATCAATATATTATAATGTTAATAAACACTTATATTAATGGATTGTCTAATATGATCCTTGTATTTCTATCATTAGTAAGTTTTACACATGAATATATTCAAAATAAACATTGAAAATAAAAAAACAGATTTAAAATGGTATTTAAATATATAATTATTTCAAAATTACCATGTTATTATAAAACTAACTTCATAATACTTTCATCATACTAATTTTATCATTAACATCTTATCATGATTTTAATTCATCACTTAATTAACACATGTTTCTCTTTCATGATGTATACATAAAAAAACATAGCATACCAAATCATGTGGAAAATTTAAATAATTTTGTAATAAATTGTTTTTATAATGTTCAATATGGTATAAAGAATTATTAACATGTCATATATTTGAGCATGATTTCTTAATAAACCATTAAAACATTTAAAAAGCATGAACATGATATCTAGATTAATCAGTTCATGCATATAACATTAATTCTCAATTTTAATATACAATCATTATTTTTTTCTAAGTGAATTATTTAATAGGAATACATTACCACATTTCATTAATTCATACTTGTTAAGTAACCAAAATTTATAATTATAGACCACTATTTAATTAAATGAACTCATACTTACAACATACATTTTATTCAAAAAAATGTCTTAATTTAGAAGCTTGGATTAAAAAATATACTAACATTAAAGTATATTATAATATAAGAACTACTGATAAAAAAATTTATTTAAAAAATATTTTAACTTAATAAATAATTAATCATTATAGGCACATTTAATCGAGAAATATTCTAGAAAAGTTATTAATAGAAAAAGATCATTTATACAAGCTTCATCATCAATAAAAATATATTACCATACTATTATTAATTTAAATTAATACTTTTAATTACAAACATTATTTTATATGTTTTCAAATTAGCATTCATTAAATGTTAAATTATAAAACTAAACAAATAATATTATGGAATGAAAATCAATCATTATATCATGTCATGAATTTCTAACAAATCATATTTAAAAATACATGTTTAATTTATTAGAAATGAATACAACATAACCTATACATTTTTAGGTAGATATCACTATCCTTGCATAGGATCAAAGGGGGACATAAAACCCATGTCCTAATTGGTCTCTCTCTATATATTTTTATATATAAATTTTAGAATAATTATGATTTTTTTATTATAAGGTGGGGGAGTGTGACGCAATGTTGTGTGTCTGGAGGGGGTCCCATCAACTTCCCTTTATTAACCTGCTGCTCACCTGTCCACTTTATTTCACTTGATCAACTATATATATCCCCATCTCTATCTTCTATATCCCTATATCATGCCAACATCACCACCACCCATACCCTCTTTTCAAAAACAAATTTCCTTAAATCCCAACATCAACCACCCACACGTGTGCCCAAGCATACTTATTTAATCCCTTACCTCCATTAAATAGTAGTTCAAAATGACACTATTATCCTACTAAATTCATATACTCCTCACCCTTTCCTAACTAAAAACTCCAAATTATCCCTAAAAAAAGCACTGATAAAACTTTTTCATAACCCACTCCAATTAGAACCCCACATTGGTTGGTAGAAAAGATATGTGTGACCCCTAAAGACCACCTCTAATAGTGAATGTGTTAGAGACTAGAACCGGGGGTATCTTTCATGTATATGAGAGGTATTAACATGATAATTCCAAGTAAAATAATTAAAAATGACTAAAAAGAGTAAAATTCTTATATCCAAACTACCAATACATTTAAAAGTATACAATACAACTATAGATAAAATAAACTTCATTACAGCTTCCCAAACACTAACATCCTAAATATTCATCAAACAAGCCTAAAAACAGTTTTAAAAAATGTATAGGGTTGAGTAAAGGAGAGAACTCACTAGAATCATAAAACTAAAATATTAAACATCCTTTTGAAATAAAGGTGCATAGATAGAAATTTCTGAGTAAAAATAAGTAAAATATAAATGAGGTATAAAGGGTGAAGAAAAATAATCAATCATAGACAAAAGTATACACACTCAGTGATTTCAACATCATAAAAAAACACCACATTACATCAATAATTTATTAATATTGATAAATGAGGGTGATTAGAAATTTGAATAATTATATAAAAATTAATGGATGTGTCCGAAAATATATCACCTATTGAAACCCAATCTAAACATAAAAAATAATACATTGATACAATGGATTTATTAATACATATCAGAAATATTTAGATATCCCATAGACCAAAATACATAGTGTATTGGATACTAACTACATAAACATATTATATTACCACACTTGTAAACATTTCTCCATAATCATGATCCTATAGAACCTTTTCTAGACTTATCATATGATATAATAGTCTTTATAACGTAGATAAATTTAAACATAAGAAATGGGTGTGATAAAATTCTCAGTAAGGGAAACATATCAATTAGTCATAACTATTAGATTATAAACTTGATGGAAAAAATGAGCAAGGAAGAAATATTAGATAAAAATATTATTGGATAATAAGGGAAGATCATAAAACATGGTTCACATTAAGGATCATGCTATAGAAACATAATACTATAGAAATGTTATCAAAATATGTGTTAGAAACACATAATGAAAATCAAACAAAACATGAAATCATAACATAAGAAAGCAGTACATCTTTAAAAAATGAAATATTAAAAGCATTTGATATATCATGGAAACAGGAAACATTTTAGATAAGACCCCACTCATCATCACTTATACATATTTTTGCAACTTATAATCAAATTATTCATATTAACATAAATAACTGATGAAATGAATATGGGTTTAATATATTTTCCAAATGGAATCACATAAAAGAAAAACGATCATTGGATAATTTTTTTCCAAAATTAGAATTTAGTAAGAGAATATATATTTTGATTTATGAACCAGTACTATATTAGAGAATAAACCTTTTAAATATAAGATAGATCACATGAAATATGCATCTTAAAAAAAATATTAATATCATCATAAAAAGAAGTGATTTTCATGTCACTTTTCAAAATTTATTTTTTAATATTAAGAGAAAACTTCTTAAAAATTACTTCAAAAAAAGTTCCAATAAATAGAACATGATAAGAAATAAATCATATATCTAAAATGAAATGCATAAGTGAAGAATAAATGATCATGGAAAAGAATATCCATTTAAATATTTTAAAATTCCTCGACTGAAAACCCATATAGTTAATAGGATAAAGAAACAATGGTTTTAAAATGAATAATGTTAAATAAATGTATCATTGTATATAAAAACATTTTCAATTTACATTATAGAAATGATAACATTATAGGGGAAGTAAAAACATGAATATGGAGAGAAAATCTATTTAAAATAGAAATTATTCTTGAAAAATTTTCTATTTTAGAAATTAATAGATTTATCAAGGAAGAAGTATTTTTGGGGGAACATGATTTCCTCCTAGAAAGGAAGGGGTAAATATAAAATAACATCATCTTTTTTATAATTGATCAATCTTTAAAGAGAATAGTCAATGAAGAGTGATTAGGGATCAATGAAATATTAAGAGTCATAAAACCTCATTCCTTTATTCCCTCTTAGTGAAATTCACTCTATGGTCTTATAAAAAACATAACTATCTTAATATACTATTTCAAAACCATATTCATACCTAATACAATTTATATTTTTCATTTATAATCATTATTTATAGGTATATTAGTTATTTTTCATCCTATTTTCCCATAGTGGGTGTTTATAGTTTTGACCATTTGTTCTAGTTTCAATGGAGTAGTGTCAGTATTTATTATTCTTCCAAATATAATCATTATAAGTACAATAAATTTAATTAAATGGGTTAATTACAATGTTTAATATTGTTCGAATTCTCCATGATAAGTGTTGTAGGTTCTAGGAACAATAAAATCATCATTTCTCATATAACCTACTTGGATTTTAGTCACAAATCACATGTAATCACTGATTTACATGATCAAAATGTCATGTAAATTTAAAATTTTATATTATCAGACTATATTAAAATGATATAACCATGTGTGAAGGAACATATTTGTAATTTATAATTACTTTAATGGTGATATATAACATCATTAACTCGTAATTCTCTCTTCATTTATGATCAGTGAAATATATCTCATTGCACCATCGTTTTATTGTCAGATCCATGAAAATAATACCTACATCAGTGATGCACACGTGAAACAAAATATCAAAATGGTACTGTAGAATCACAAGATGCTAGTGCTACCAATCCTGATCACTTGCATTATTCATGGTTGACCACAATAGAATTCTTCTCAAGAGGGAAATAAATCTTGATGATCTTTCATTGTCTTGCGAGAGTAGGGGAAAGGATCTATCTTGGTATATTGATATATCTCTAGGTATTGATATATTCTCACTCTATCCTTTTTCAAAACCAACTTTTTTGGAAGGAGATATAATTAGATATCAATTTCGATAGGTTTAGGGTTAGTAAATTTCTCATAAGACCTTTCCCAATTTCATAATTTTTAGTTGACCCCATGTCGAATAATAAAAAAATAAATACTATCATTAAACACTTGAAATTTGAAAAATATAAAAAATATAAATAAATATTATATCTACCATTTTTGATCAGTTCACTTTCCCTCATCCACATTTACTAATTCTTGAATAATGAAAACTTATTTAATATAAAAATATCACCACATTATTCCTAGATAAATATAAAATAAATTTTATTCCCCATGAATGGAAAAAATATTTTTTATTATTATTTATCTCAAATAATTTTTTGAATAACTTGTGATAAAATTATGATGATGAAATGAACTCAAAATAATATTATTTATTCTAACTTGTTAAATAAAATACTAGAATTTAACTATGATTGAAAATAAATTTCGCGTGTGACCCTCTAGGAATATTTCCCAGTGGAATTAGTAATAACCACATAAATTATGAGGTTAGAATATAGAAACATTTCAAGACAACTATAGAGAAACAATATAACTCTACAATGACATCCAACCACCTTAAAACGTTTATCATTTAATACAATCAGGTTATCACAATATCTCAAATCAATTATGTTGCATGCTGGTGCCATCAAATTATATGCTTACGTCTCTTTCTTTGAATTTATATAAATGAACTCTCTCGTAGAACACTATACCCATGGATTTATTTAGGTAGTTCCATTCTCATGAAAGGGCTTTAGATATTAACATCCATCAAGAGGAAAAAGGGATAAATCCTTTCTCACATTATCCATTAATGTTATATCATTTGTGACCCACCCAACATATCATATTTAACCATGAGTGTATGTCATCATGGTTTTCATCAATACATAAAAGTATGTGGGTCATGATATCCATTAATGAAAATATTAAAGTCTAAAAATGAAAACAAATATCTGTAGATAGGAACATTGAATGACACATGGAAATGTGGACTTCCTATTGATGAGAGGGTTATTACAACCCCTATCTCATAGATTACCAAGGGAGAACACCATGAGAATGTGAATCAATGTTTTATGATCCTACTACCTTCAATATCATATATTTTCTGTGTCCCATCAGAAAATTTCATCCGATCAAAGAACAACATTAAATAATAATGGCATGGACCATCTAGGTTATTATCATAGTGAGGAACTTCTAAAACATTTTAGTATTGCATATATTCTAAAGAAATTATAACATAAAAATATCATTCATAAAAATAATCAAGATGTTATAGGAAAAATTATTTAATAATAGAAACATGCAATCAATTAATAAACAATTTAGTTCTATGGAACAGAATACAATAGGCTCCCACTAAAACTGGAGCCAAATAAAAACATTTTATAGTTCACTAGATCCTACATGAAACTCATGCTTCTACTAAGACAAATACTTTATTATGGTATCTTACACATTTTACTCAATAGGTAATATATTCACTCTTACTTCACCTTGTTGAAAGAAATAACCCAAGAGATGAAAGTTCTGAAGTATGTTTTTTTCCATTGGTGTGACCTTTTATCCTTGGAAAGTACTACCACTAAAATTTCATCATAGTAAACTATGATAGGTTATTTATTGATTGGAGAAACATCAATCTATTATAAAATTTTTTGAATCAAAACTTTTTATTTTTATTTATTGGAATACATAGTATACCTAGAATATTACATATAATCAATGATACATGGCTTTGTTGAACTCATCCATTTTAGAGATCCTCTATTGATACAAAACCATATCTAGACTATGACTTCAGATCAATATGATCTCTCTAAAAACTAGTATTTTTATAAACTCAGATGACTAGTTCTTCATCTTCTACTTGCACTCGCACTAGGAACATATTCTTATTACGCCACATATTCTTATACATAGCCTTAACAGTATCCCCATTATGTTATCTTGTATGTACAAGACGTATTCCTACCATTCTCAAATCATATGAAATATCAATAATCATACATAACAAGGGATATATGATTGATCCTATCAAATATTTTTATAGGATCTTACTAATTTCCACTCTTTTCTCTTATGTATGAAGAAATATTTTCATTGAAATATGTATACCATGTGAAATTGAAACCAATCACCTATTGTATGGTTCAATACTGAACCTTTTTCGTATCTGGTCAATATATATACATTGACTTTGTCTAAGCAGCCTCTTTGATCTATCATGCATGATCTTGATCCCTAGAAAATATGGTTCTTCACCTAAGTCTTTCTTGGAGAATCACATTCTCAACCATGCCTCAACCTCTTGTAAGGTTGCTACATCATTTTCAAATTGATATATGAAATCAATATATACAACTATTAAAACAAATTTACTACCACTAAACCACATGTATGTACATGGATCATTTTCATTCTAAATGAAACAAAATTCTTGTATGGATTCATTAAATTGAATGTTCTATGACCTAGATAATTTCTTTAATCTATATATGGTTATTTATAACTTGCATACCCTTTTATTATTTTTTTGGAATCACAAACCCTTTTGGTTGTTTCATATACACATACTCATAATGGTTTTTATTAAGGGATTATATTTTGACATACATTTTCAAAATCTCATAGTCATGGAAACTATTTATTGAAATAAAAATTATGATGTATTAAAATACGGAAACTGAAGAAAAGCTTTAATCATAGCCAATACATTAACATTTTCCAAACCATTTATCCATTTACAATGATTTATAGGTATTCACTTTAGCTTCCATATCTAGCTTTCTCATGAATATGAATTTACACTGAATGGGTTTTACATAAATAGGTGGATTAATAAAAACCCATACAGGGTTTTTGTAGATAGAATCCATATATGAATTCATGGATTAGTGAAATATTTCAATTTCTAAGATATCTAATACATCCTTTTAGGAGGGATGATCATCATTTTCAACAAATAATGAGTCACAATCATCAATGAATAGAAAACCATATCTCTCTGGTTCTATTATCTCTGTTGTTCCCCTACCTAGTTTTTGTGTTTCAAGAACAATATCTTCCATAAGTTCTTATAGAATTGGTTCCTAACACTACTAGAAAATTTCCATATACACAATGTTTGAAACCATGGGTATAGCCCATGAAACTGTGTGTATAGACTATACCCATGATTTCATGAACTGTGGGATCCCGAGGCATCAAGATTTCCCAATACCCACAGTTTTGCAGAAACCGTGGGTATATCCCACTAAAATCTCATATCACCCATGATTTTGGTAAACTGTAGGTATAAATTTATACCCTAGGTTTACAGAACTGTGGGTATACATTTTTTACAACACAAATTATATACCCACGGTTTTGTAAATTGTGGGTATAGATAATTTTTTTCACAACACACCTACCCATGATTTGTTGAACCATGGGTATAGATAGTTTCACAGCAGTATATATTCCCATGGTTTAAAGTACTGTGGGTATAATTGGTTTTTCCAGAAACAATAGCCGCCCACCTTGGTTTCATGTTTCCCCTACAAACCAGACTGCGAACAACTATGAGACAATGAAATAGTTTCTTATCAGAAACAATGGAACCACTATGAAACCACTTCCCCCCATGCGCACCCCCACTCTCCCCTTGGTAAAACCCCATTCCACTCCCTGGACACCCCCTAGACACCCCCTTGAAACCCCTAGAGACCCCCCCACCGGACACCCCCCACTAGACCCCACTAGGATCCCACCAATGGACCCCCATGGACACCCCCTGGACACCCCCCGGACACCCCCACTGGACCCCCATGGACACCCCCACTAGACCCCCTTGGACACCCCTCCCCCTAGACATGCCTACCCCCTGGACTCCCCCCTTGGACATCCCCCCTCCGGACCACCCCAAGACACCCCCCTGGACCACCTAGACACCCCTAGACCCCCCCTGGACACCCCCTATGCACCCCCACTACCCCATGCACCCATCCCCTCTCCCCCATGCACCAAAACCCACCCCCTGCACCCATCCCCACCCTCTATGAAACCACTTTGTAACTTTGCAAACCAGGATGCAAAAACAATAAAACCAAAATGCGTTGTTTTCACCTATTAAAACATAAGTAAAGCTGGCCAAAGTGTTCAAAGAAGAAAAAATTTCTTATCAGAAAATTCCTAAATAATTTTTTAATGATGATGCATCATAATCATTTTTCTCTTATTTAAGCCATGTAATGTTTGATATAGTATTCAAAAAATACATCCTTCATATTCTGGTGCACAGTATAGGCCATAAGAATTATACACAAAAATCATCCAAATAAAATCAAGGTACATAAATCCAAAAAATTTAGACAACCACAGTTCAAAAAATAATGAAAAGTAATATTTGGTTCACAACTTTTTATTCAGAATAGATTTAGTGCATTATAATGGGGGATCACTCTTATATGAGGCCTTTATTAATGATACCACATGCAAAGTTTGGATGAAATTCATCAAGAAGAAGTATGAGATTATTGAAATCCTAATAGAGTAATGGGTCATCATATAAAAGAGGTCAAATGCAATGGATAATGCTTATAGTTAATTTTTTTTGGAGTATCAAGAAAATTCTAATAGAGGTTATGATAGAGAAATTGGATTAGTTTTGAAATGGTCATTCCATGGACACTGGAACACAATAGAATTGTAGAAATGGTGAGCTAGATACTAGTAGAGAAGGAAACAAGAATGGTGATTCAAGAGGGGGTCTACAAGTTGTTTTGGGTTGAAGTAGTGAACAATGGGACATACATAATCCATAAGAGTCTCTAATCACAAATTAGTCAGTGACATTATCTATTTCTCTATAACGAATATTCAATTCATCCACATAAATATTTTTCGTTTATTTACCTATGTATATAATGATTCCAAGGAGTGATACATGACGGAGTATATATTTTGAGCATGTTACATTTCTGAATATAATAACAATTAATTTATATTTTGAATATAGGAAAACAACTCTTATAAGGTAATCAAAATTCAAAATTCAGAATTTAATATTTAATGAAGAGATCCTATGAATGGGCCATATCCAAGAGAAAATTTTGGTTGGCATAAAAGTGTCATTGAAATATATGATTTAAATAGATTGGAATCTCAATATTATTGATGTTCTAGAAGATCTAGAGACCACATTGTACTTGAAGTACCAATATATCAGGAGTAGTTAATAAAAGGTGGAAATAATCTAATAGTGTTTTCAGTCCTAAAGTTCTATAATTATCAAGGAATATTGAATCAAGATAGAAATATTTGGTAGATAAACCAGAAAATTTTACTATAGAGAGGATCACTACCATAGAAGAAATTATTGAGAACTACTATGTGGGGGATATGAGGGTAGTGGTATGAAATTTATTTTAACTATTTTCTTATAATAGATGATGTAAAGCCCAGAAAAATTACAATGTTCAGAAGACTCAAATTAGTGGGATGAAAACTGACAAAAGGAACATACCATTGAATATAAATGTGAAAAATGATCCTAAAAAGGAGTCCACACCTAATAAGAAAAATCAACATGAGAAAAAGAAATACTTGACTATATGTCATGACCAGTTAAAAGAATCTAAATAGAAGGAAAAAGTATAATGGAATGAAATTACATTGATTATTAATGAAAATGACTAAATATAGCTAAAAAAGAAGATAAATATAATAAGGAAAAAATACAAACCAAAACCTGAATTTATCTATAGAATCCAGAAGGATGTAAGCATGGACAATACTAGTCACTTCAAAGTTACAATGAAAATAATTCTTAGCTAGATAAAAAAGTTTCAGACCTACTAATACCACTAAAGAGATAATTAATGACCCACCTTTTTCTCATATGTTATTAGTTTTACTTCTAAAAAATACAGGATTCTAGGTGAACCAAGAAATGGAGAATCTTTAGAATGAAATGATGTCTATAAAGCTAAAGATAACAATTAGCATGGAGATAATTTCATTTGGTATATTTATTTCTTCTTATATCACATCAATTGATATATTTCAACTATTATTGAGATACAACAAGTATAATAAATTCTTATACAATACTTTTTGAATGAAAAATGATATGGGAAAGTGGTATGGAGAGAATTTCTTGAGGGGAAGCTACCAAAATGGTGGAGTCTATTGTAAGTTATCCTTTTTAGTTAAATTTTTAATATGAAAAACCTCTGTAATATCAGAATATGAGGTATGATTTCACTCTCTAAATCACTATTTTGATTATGATTAATCTGTTTATCATGGGAGAGTGATTTTCTAATTTTTTTTATACAAATTTAGTTCCACCTGAAAGTTTTTGATGTGTTTTTTGAAGTTGAGTGCGGTTTTATAGAAAATTTTGAAAATATTTCTGTACAACCCCAATAAAGTGAATTCTGTGTCAGTATCACATTGAGTGATATACAAAAAAAAATTATTCTTTGGAATGAATACCTAACTTCAGATGATTAAATATATTGTCCTCATGTAAAAGTCAAGTATTGATGCTTATGATAACACTATCTACAACATGTTAATGAAGTTTGAGTAAAGGTGGGTAAGATGGCTATTAGAGGAGTTTATTGGAACAGACTAATGGTAAAATGAAAATGTTTTCCTTTAAGAAGATAAAATATTGCTCAAATGAGGAGTTTGAAGTAATGAGCTATGAAGTAACCCATCCTGGTGTTACTAGGCATGTTGGATGTAGTATTTAGTGGAAAATACAATTTGGTTGTAGGATGGAGATACCTGAGTTAAAGTTGGAAATGAAGTGTAGTTAAGATATCTTAGATTTTTAATATACTATAAGGCCTTATAAACTTTAATGAGAAAGTCTAATATGGTTTTAAATATTTATAAATTTTCGAAGATTACTTAATGTGTAGGAGAGGTTCTGAGATATTTTGAGGAAGTATGTTCTAAGCGAGAAATATGGCTAAGTCAAGAACTCATAAGACTGAGAGAACCATTATCATAAGGTTGAGAAATATTGATCATAAGGTTGGGACAAACAACATGTAAGGTGCATAAAAATCCACTGTAAGGTTGACACAACCATCAATGTAAGGTTGAGAAAAACTTCTAAAGTAAAATAAACCTTATGATGGGACCTCATAAGTTTGGGTAAAATAGAGTGTACGGTTGAGACATGCACTCATAAGGTTAAGACATGTCCTTCTATGGTTATTTCTTGTTCCTGTTAAGGTTCAAACTCCTTCATATGGTTCCATCCATGTGAAAAATTTAAGACAATTTCATGAATTTATATTCCAGGGAAAAATTTATTGGGATAATTCTTGTACTAACTTTTGTTGATCAAAAAATCATATATTAAATGTGGTAAAATCATTTAATTATTAGAATCTGATCATTAAATTGAGAAAAGATAAGATCAAAGAAAGATATGTTTGAGATACTTTTCAATTCTAAAAATTGAGTTTCTAGAATTATTTTATTCTACTGAAAATGAAATATTAAGATGCAAGTGTTGAATCTTATTGAACAATAAATCAAAAAATAAAGTGTGAACCTAGATTGTTTGAGTGAGAAGAATATATTTGAGATTATTAGAGAAGATATAAAGTTTAGGATGAATTTATAGGATATTATTTATAATGATAATGAAATTACAGATTAATTCAATTTAGATGTTCAAATGAGATAGGGCTGATGCTATTCTGAAATTGATCAAGATATCACAAATGAGACGCGATTCAATCTGAATGGAGATAATGCAGTGTAATTTGAGATGATATATCATATTTATTGATTCAAGATAAATTTTTATATGTTTTATGATAAACTAAGTTGGTAGTGTGAAACTATATTATTTTCATATTGTTATAGAATAATTATTTTTTACAAATTTTAGTCAATTTTTTTTTATAATGGATATAAGAATCATGAGGAATATTGGAAGAATCTTGATGATTTTTAACAAAGAAACATGAGAGAGAAAATGATATGGAAACTCCTTTAATCTCACAAGAGAAAATTCTTTATCATAAAAAAGAATAATGAGATTGTGGGTGACACCGACATACAAAAATAGTTGAGAAAAAGAAAATGAGTTCAAGAAACCAAAAATGTGATGGGATTTCCTATATAATAAGTATAGAAAATATTATTTTATGGATCATTATAACTAGGATGTTCTGTGTAGGATCAACTAGAGTCATTATAGTTTAGTGAAATTTCCAAGAGAGTGGAATAAAAATTTCAATGATTTAGTGTATGAGAAAGTGTTTTTACCTCGAAATTGTTCAAATTTATTCGAATAGAATAAATTTCATTAAGGGTGTTTAATTATACTTCTATTAGACATTGATGAAATACTAATTACTATTTTGATTATTAAAATAATAAGTGAGTTGAAGCCTAATATTTTTGGAACATTTGAGGGGACTTATTTCAACCAGATGAAGTTGATATAGGGATGTGGATAGTGAGTGACTTATGTTTTGGAAATTTTTACCTCATTCACTGAGATTAAATATAGATTTTAGACAATTACATAGATATGGGTGAGGAGAAACTGATGAATTTTCCAGTATGATGCTCGAAAGTCTTATAATTCAAGTTTGGGATCCTCTTTTTTAATCCTCAGAATATGAAGAAATTCATTACTCAAATCTGGATCCAAATTAGAGGACTAAGTTCATTCTTCGGGAATCCCCAAATCATGTGGGAAATTCCCTTAGCTATTAAGGGGGATAGATTTATTCTCAATGCTTGATTCCCCTAGTGTCACTGAAAAATGTGGAAAATGTAATGCCTGAGTCTACTTCCGATCATGCTTTAGTGAAGAAATTTTAAGAGGGGAATCCAAAAATATGGGGGACCATGTGGTTATCCATTCCCTTAATATGGTTTTATCATTCTAGTAAAATTCACTGAATGGTTTTATGGTGCAGTGGTTTCGACCAATGAATTTTATTGATGGTTTGGTCATTTAGGGTCCGTTTTCTTTTGGGATCTCTCATGAGATCCATTTTGGTATTCACTTCATAGGAATAATTTCTCCCACAAATTATTAATTAAAACAACCATAGAAAATAAATAAAATTTTAGCATGAACCATCCGTATGTCGGACATCCATGCCTAAGGAAAAGAAAATAAACCAAAGCAACATGGTAAAAGTAGAAAAAAATTAAACAAACTATTAATCCCTCAACTACCTCGATCTCCCTACCCTAAAAATAAAACCACGTAGCTGCCTCCAATGCCCTTATGACCCCTTCGCAGAATATAAGTACCCTCCATCCATAGAAAGTGGTAAAAGACCAAAGTGGCTGATGCAATAAAGAAAATAAAATAAAATCTAAAATAAAACATACCAGTATCCTGTGATAAGACAAGTCACCACCCAACATATAAGAACCACAACACCCCATGGGTCCAATCATATTCCAGAATGAAAGGGGGAAATAGGACCATGTTTCAAAATGATATTTCTAAACATTAGATTCCTATTAATTAAGAATTAATCTTTCTATTAATGGTATGTAATCAATTTGGATTGAGTTTTGACTTAGTTTGTGAATATTTTTTAAAAAAAATTTCATTTCATTTATTTATTTGGTTTTATTCTATCCATTGTGTATCCGGTTGTGCTTATTGGAGTTGATTCAATTCAATAATGTTTTGTTATAATTGGTTCATGTCAGGTTAGCATGTGTTTATTCATGTCAGTTCAATTTTGAGTGGTAAAAGTTTGGTTTGGTTTGTTTTTTTCATTCTATATGGAACAATTTTCTTATAAATACAAATCAGTCCCAAAATTCCTAAACATCAAGAATCAACCTAAAGAAAAACCCCAAAAATTTGAACTATATAAAACAATAAAGATTCGTCTCATTATAACAATATAAATTCTCTATGTCAAATATGTTAACATATCCCATGGGAAAATAGAAGATTGAGTTCATGATAAAGTAAATAATGAAAACATTTGACAAAAATAATGTCCTTCATGAATTTACTTGGGACACCCTTCAAACTGGAACCTAAGCCTAGCTGTGATATAATATGAATCATGTACTGGATCACCCAAGGCATTAAAAATCACTAAGGCATTAAATATAATCTTGTAGGGATGGTTTCACTAAATAATATTAAAAAAAATAATAGAAATATGATGAGAATCTTGCATAACCCTTCTATAATTCGAACTTTCATTGAAACCAAATAAATAGTTTCAACATATTGAACCTAATAAACAAGTAACAACTATATATATAAATATTTATGAAATTTGTTACATAAAATAAATGAGATAAACAAGAGGATGGTCTTGATTTCTAGAAATCAAATCCAAATCATACTGTTATACTAAACAAGATAACTTTAATAAGCACAAGGTATGTGTTCCCTTTAATATTAAGAAATATGTCAGCTATAGTGTGTTTTTTTCATGTGAATGTGGGTCTCTTGTCCAAGAAATCTGGTTAAGGACCATATGAGTTCTAAATTGGGAGTAGAGTGGGTGGTTATTTTACACATGTTTTGAGATTTTTTGGGATTTTCGGAAACTATATCACCAACAAGAATAAATGATAGTTTATATTGGACAAGCCTAAAAAGGTACCTAGACCATGCAGGTATGTCCTTGGGCAGTTAGTCCAGAAAGTGGCACACAGTTGGAATTGTTTGGGAAAATGTGTTGGCATAGTCTACCTTGAGACTCCTTATGAGGGGTCCGATTGATGTGAATGTTAGTAAAGTGCTGATATATCTCTTTTTCTTGAAATCCCTTTAATAAAAAACTTACAGTATGCTAAGGCATGGGCCTTTAGTGGAAAGTCCCATTTTGGGTATGTTTTAGGTACTTTTACATGCTTCAAACATAGTTACGATTCAATATGAGGCTTATGGGCATCCTATACATCTTAAGATGATTTCCATAGGAGTTTTGAATATCAAGGTAATTTGAGGTAGGATTTTAGATACTATATGAGATGATCGTCTTGTAATATGAGTATAATTTATAAGTTCATCTGAGTGCAACAGATGAATTGGGGTTAGGAGACTGATCATGGGATGTAGGATTCCAGCTTTTAGGGGGCCATGGTTTTAACTATGGGCTATATTTGTGATAGTTGGGTTGGGTAAGATGAGTCAAGATTTTATGAACTTAGGTATGTCTTCTATAAGAGTTAGGCATGTACCTGTTCCCAAGTGAGAGCTAAGACTTAGTGTAGTCTAACATGCATTGTTCTATTTGCAGAAAATCATACTACACATTAAAACTCACTTGTGAGTAGCTCCATGAAAATAAAATCTTCCAGGCTGCTATTGAAATGGTGGCGTGAATATCTTTACCTTAACCTTATAGAATTCAACAAAAACTCAGAATTTGGGAATTGAACAAGATCCCTACACTAGATCTAATATGTAGTAGAATTTGGGCCATGAAGTTGCAACAGGAAAACATGAAACCCACCACCAACAAGTCCCTTGCTTCTATGGAAGCTCCTCAATCTCTGCTACTACCCCATCACTATCTCACTACCTGACTAACCTTTTCCCCAAGATTCATATCTGAAACCTTCTCTTCCAAACTATATGTAAATTCAACAAGGAGAAAATATTTAAGAGAGTTAGATAGGTTTTTATTTTTTGAAGCACAATGATAAGTTGTTTCCATCAATTGAATTGACTAGGAAACAATGATAAATTATAAATAAAGCTAAATAATGGAATGCCTGGGAGAACCAGGAAAAAGCACATCTATGTCCTTTAGAGCTTTATTATTGGGATACTGGATAGTAATAAAGTTACCGTCTGTTTATCTAGCTATCTTTGGTGATCCATGAAAGCTTACATGTGTAATTATAGTTGACATACCAATAGGAAGCACTGACATGCATCAAAAACAATATAACAAGAACTTATTTATTGGGAACTAGATCGTCTCACCCATGATTCTAGTGTTTGAGAGCACTCTAAAAGTATTTCCAAAGTAATTATTGAAAAAAATGTTTTCCTGATTGTTATTTAAGTGTAACCTTTTAGGTAGTACTGTCAAACAAAGCCAAATAAATTGTAAACAAGGGTTGTCAAACAAAGCCTAAACCATGATATATAGTGTGGTTACATCAGGGAAAAATAAAATTCTTTTAGGCATTTAATCTCACTTACAAATGATGAAG
Organism: Viscum album; assembly: GCA_963277665.1. NCBI lineage: Eukaryota > Viridiplantae > Streptophyta > Magnoliopsida > Santalales > Viscaceae > Viscum > Viscum album. Next base: position 1,280,133,415 of record OY728157.1, read on the forward strand.
AAATCTAATTAACATTTCTAGCACTAACCATACCTTGAAAAAATATGACAAGAAAAAAATCGTGAACACCATTTCCAATAAATTTCTATTGGATGATGATGATGATTCCATGGGGGAGATGGCTTTTCTATTCTTCAAGGTCATCAGTTAGTAAATCCTTGCATGCTTCAAAAATGAATTCTCATTTATCTCTCTGATTATTATCTGGTCATCAGCATCTAATGATAGACCTGTAGGGGGTCTAGGTGGCTTGGATTCTATTTTAGAACTCTTCTTTTTTACACTATTATATGGAATGTTCATTATCCACTAAATCTATTACCTTATATCCCTCCAGAAAAATGTCATCTAACAGCTTAACACTTTACACTGAATCCCTTGATAAATTTTGGACCAAATCATTAGAATTTACCCCATATTCACCGAGTGATGATTCATCACCTAATGCATGGAAATCCTTGGAAATAAGGGGGCGAGGGATGGGAGGTGAAGGTGGGGGAGGCTATGGCCGGGAGGAGGTAGAGGCAGAGGCAGGGGCCGAGAGGTAGAGGCGGGGGCTGGGAGGCGGAGGTGGGGGCTAGGAGGCGAAGTCGGGGGCAGCCGCGGAGGCAAGAAGGTGGAGGGATAGAGGCGGGGCCAGGAGGAGGAGGCGAGGGCAGGAGGTCGATGTTAGGGAGGGGAGGGGAGGAAAGAGAGGCATGGCTCGGGGGAGATGCAGGGGAGGAAGTGAGAAGTCTGGAGGAGGAACCCAATAAAACTTGAAATTACTGATTGTACATTGATGGTTTTAACATAATAGTGAGTATATGTCAAAACATACAATCTATACCATGATTTAAAAACTATGGGTATAGATGCATTGTAATAGACCCACTTTCTAGTAGTGTAAACAAACTCATGTATATATTGAGTAATGACTTCATTTAAGTCAATCATTCTCCTATTATCCTCCTTGAGGATGTCGTCACTCTTAAGAATGATTGAAAATATTATGATAATTACATTATTTACCAATGATTTGTATAGATAGTATCCCATTTTCTCCATGGGATACCATATAAAGAAAAAATTCTTGCCACAAGGTGCCAGTTTTTTACTTAATTTGAACTTAAAAAATGCCTCATAACCCCATGAATGAACATGTGAAAAAATGTATTTCTTTACACTCCATAACTCAAATGGAATACCATTTTAATCTTTAGTGGGTACACAATTTAGTAAGTATAATTATATCTATAATGAATATCCCTAAAAGGAAAAAATTAGGCTTGCATGACTCATCATTAACATTACTATGTTCAACAAGATATGTTTCTTCCTTTCACTAAAACCATTCCACTATGGTGTATAAGGTGGTGTGAGTGGAAATAAAATACCAAACAACCATAAAACACTAATAAAGTCATGGTTATGATATTCACTGCCACAATCCAATCGAATATTCTTTATATTCTTACCAAGATGATTATAAACCTCATTTTTGAAATCTTTTAACTTCATAAAGGATTCAGACACATACCTCATCAAGTGGATATATCCATACCTACTGAAGTCATTGGTAAACATAATAACATATGAGAACCCACCTAAATATTCTACTTGAAATGGTGTATAGACATCAATGTGTACCGATTTTAGAAGATATGCTGTTATTTCACCTGAACCAATGAATAGTGGTTTGGACATCTTTCCATATAAACAAGCATGACATCTTTCAAGTGGATTTATCTCAAAATAGTCTAAATATCCATCCTGATAGAGCTTTGTCTAATACTTTTCATTTATGTGACCATGATGGTGATGCCATAATTGGGCCTCAGATGAGTCACATGTATTAGTTTCATTATCAATTTCCCATATTTTGTTTTCATAATTTAAAAATTAAATACTATTATTCATTAGAACCATACCATAACATTTTTTATCTTTATAAAAGGAGAAAAAATTATTTACAAATAAAAAAATATATTCATCCATATCTAAAAAATAAACAAAAATAATTTTCTTGGTAATAATAAGAATATAATAATAGTTTTTTAAAACTAAAACCATTCATGTTGGAAATGTGAGATAGTAGTTTACAATGGCTCGAGGAGCCAACCATTTCCCATTAGCTACCTATAGATCCACCTCATATTAGGTAATATTCAAAAATTTAAATGATTCTATTTTTGTACCCAAATGTGAGCACCATATGAAGTATCTAATACGAAAATTATCTATATTGGAATATTAAAATTGATAATGAACAAACCTGATGCTTCCCCTTTCATCTTTGGTTGGGTACAATTTCTCTTCTAGTGGACCTCCTAGCCACATGGAAAACACACTGAATCCTATTTCTTTCCTCGCCTCAAGATATTATTCTTCATCGAGGGATGGTTCTCCAAAGCCTTATACTTGGAATTAGTCTTCAACCCCATTTGTATGTTTCTCATATTCCTATCCACCATATGTATAGTCGGTTTTTTCACACCCTAGGTTTTTATCAACTTGGAAGATAAGAGTAAGAAGTTTAAATAGTGTATTCCTTCTATTTCACATATTATTAATCACAATAATAAAATATAAGTTTTTGGGTAGTGAGGAATGAATGGTACCATTATAGAACTCATAAAGGATTTTAGAACTCAATACCTTCATGCACTTAATATAGAAAATCATCTTGAATATATGTGGACCATCTAGTGCTGAAACTCTAATATTTCATATGAAAATTGCACTGGAGATATCATATCTCTCTGATCTCACCTTATATTGATAGAGATCATAAAGATGAGAAAATATGCTATATACATCCATATTATCATATTTATTTAAAATACCATTCAACATATAGGATAAAATAAAACATTAAGCATCCATTTCATCACCCACATGATTTATATGGAGTGATAATTCTTCCTCACAAGAATATTTGGAACGTGACTTAAGAAATGATGTTTCCATCACATATGATTTCCATTCATGAGATAGTATAATGCACAAGTACCAATATCATTTCCATAAATTCACATCAGTGAGAATATTTTCATTATCAAGTATAGATTAGGATGATAATTTGAAAGCTATTTGAATTTTCATTTTTGAAAGAATTAAGATTAGATAATTAGTACTTGTTTTCATTACAAAATATATTAATAAATTTAAAATTAATTAAATTATTATTAAGGTACTACTATTATTTAAAACCTAAAATCCCTCACCATTAGTTTCAAAATACCTTATTTCATAGTTATTCTAGTGGAAAGGATGCATATTCCCTTCTCATAACCTGGACTTGGGATAGGAAATGTATTTTAATTGTTTTTGGTTGGCATAAATTTTTAACTACATTAACTTGTTGTTCATTGATATATTGAGTGGAATCCATAAACATAAAATCATATATTAATATTTCTTCATCCTTTTCCACTTAGTTACACCATTTCATTCTTTGGTAGTCAACCCTTGATGTAAACTCAATAAAATCAACCCAAAACGACAAGATAAAATTTCCACAATAATTAAAAGAACCCCAACTTGGGTCAGTCAAGCACTTCAAACTATAAAGTCTATTTTAGATTAATTAGTAGAAGGATAATAAGAATTAATATTTTAGTTTGAGGTATTTTTCCCTAATTCATAAATCCCATATTATCTTTTGACATTCATTGCTAATATTAAACTAATTTTATATATGTGATTAACCATTTCTTATAATATATTTACACATAATATGATTTTATTTTATTCCATATTACATTATTGTTAATTAATTTATTTTGTTATCATGTATCATTCAGAAACATAGGTAGTTAAAAGTTTTAATGAAAAAAATAAAATATATAGAGAAATATCATGAGATTATCTAATGGCTATTTTTTCTAGAGAATGATAAAAAAACATTCAAACCTCAAAAAAAAACCTTGAACTATATCTTGGTTCATGTAGTAATATTACACCTTGAATTCTATGCATAGCCTCAATTGGTTTCACCTCAGCTCGTTGAGTCAGACCACCTCTACTCACATGGGATCTCCATGCATTCATAACATTTTACTCACACATAGGTGATGGGATATAATGAATTAGATAAAGGGAGTTTATATAAAAGAAAAAACAGTCACATAAGTCTTTAAATAATAAAGAGTATGGGATTAATCACATGAAATCAATAATTATTTAAACATAATAAATTATAAAAAACCAATCCTTCATAAGGGCTGGTCTAATATCATGATCATCAACATATCATGAAATGAGTACACATTTGTAATCATGTTATCAATTACTTAGATTCAATATTCAATTAAGATAATTCCCAATAAACTAATCCCATAAATTCGATTTAACTTAATTATATCCATACATTCTCAACTCACATTCATATATAAATAAAAAAAATTATTTTCATTTAAAATTGATGTAGTACAAATGTGTAATTGGATACAATATAATGTTTTAGTCAAAATCATGACACAAAAATTAATTTTATATATAATTTTGAATCCTATGAAATTCATTTTATAATAAATGAATGACACATTTAGCACATAATCAATAGGATTGTTTATAAATTTAATTCATCTTTTCAAAAAAACGTGAAAACTCTGCCTACAGTAGACTACACATCATGTATAAAAGTATACAACATGTAATTGTCTTCTTCCCATTTCCTCAACACACACCTTAGTATTGAATGTGTTGCCTACTATGGACATGTTCAAGGTACATGACATATACTAGGAATACATGATGTGTATTCTTGGAGTCTCATGAAATGTTGGTCCCCATGTCATGTATCTGATACAATACTCACTAGGAATCCCCATGTTCTATTCCACAAGAAGACAATGAGTACTCAGTGTGTTATTTACATACACAAAGAGTAGTTATACATTATATTTTCCAGAATATCTAGATCCACATAATGATATGATTTTGATGGATCTTAGATCAAATTAGATCAAATATATTTAATTTTTTAATGTGATATGAACATGAAGAAAATTTACATGACATGTATACTAGAAGTACACCTCACATACTCTGGTTTTGTCTAGGAATAACCTTTGGAAACTTTAGATGGTTTGAGTCAAATGCTTCATCATTATTAATCATTAACTTATTACTGGTTATCTTTTTTAGAATGTCGAAAGATAAGGGGGGATGATTTCAGATATTAAAAGGAATTATTTTAAGTAAAAGATAATATAAACACATGAAACCAATAAATGAATAATAAATGATTATAAATTGAACATGTGACCACTTTGATACCACATGTGGGTTCCAATCATAGTGGATTCATACTTTGTTGGTATAACCAACTCAAATTTTAGGCATAAATCATGTGTAATCATTTCTTTAGAAGATCAAAACATCTTATTCGACAAATAAAATTAAATAAAGATATTAAAACTAAAAAAAAGTGGGTGAATGATCTTCACATGTAATTTATAATTAATTTATAAGAAAATATAGAATTACATTAACTCATAATTACCTATTCATTGAAGATCATTGGAATAGATCTCATTGAACTATGGTTTTGTTGAAGGATCCAAGTTAAGAACCACTTAAATCCCAAAGTTAATGTCTATAAATATTTAAAGGAATACATATAGAAATAATTTAACATATTAACAACATCTAACCATTAATTAACATTTACTGTGTAATAAAATCATTTTATCACAATATCTCAAATCAAGATGGTTACATTCTAGTTACATCAACCTATATTATCTATGTCTCTTTCAATGTCTTTTTAAAAATTAATTCACCCATTAGAGATCATTGACGTGGATTTATTCAGATAGTTTCACTCCCAACAAAGGCCTAATATATTTACTTTCTATACGAGACAAAATTGATAAATAATTTCTCATATCATCCATTAATGTTATATCATTCATGACACAAACAATATATCCAAATTCTCCATGATAATATTTTATCATGATTTCATCAATAAATTTATGTATTCATTTATTGATATCCATTAATGGTAATATTAATTTCTAACAATCAATAAACATGTTTTTAGACAAAAATATGTGATGACACATGTAAATGTGGATTTCTTATTGACAGGCTTGTTCTGATAAAATTTATCTTGAAAATTACCATGGATGAACAACATATGAAGGTTTCTCAATGTTTTATGATTCTAATACCCATTATATTTTATATTTTCAACTTATTATCATAAAATATCATATGTTTAGAGAATAAAGTTCAGAAATAATGTTGTGGTATGTAACATACCGAACCCAGATTTCACTGTAACATCCCAGGTATTTATAGAATAAAACATTTTTATATCTAATAATATTTATATATAATATATTCATTTAATGTTAAAGGGGACTCTTTGTACCAAGCCTTACTCGACATGCAACAAAAATGTTCTTCGAAATCATACGTTGCACCCAACTTTGAGTTATACCAAAAAAGAATACAATAATAATATTCTTATTTTAAATGGTAGTTAACACCTAGAAGTCGTATTAGCGAGAACTACTAGAATAAAGAATATTATGATTTTATATATTTTTTAAATGTTTTTACATTTATCCAATAAATTTTAGAGGCTTAAAATAATAATGAATCCAATTTTATGCATAAAATATTCTTATATTTTTAAAAGGTCGTTTTACAGCCTTTTGATGGTGAAACATTTTGGAATATGGTTTTTTTCAGTTTTATATGATATATTTGATAAAATAAACTTCATATATAGAAGTAGGACAAGAAAATTTACTTTAGGTTAATATTTTTATTTTATGATACAATTCACTTTTTTGATGAATAGTTAAAAATATTGCATTTTAATTCAGAACTACCTTTTCGTCTAAATTTTTTATATAGTTAGATTATCTTTTTTACTTGGTTTTAAAGTGTAATTGGATTATGTTTTTATAATTTAATCCAATTTTTTTAATTATATGTAATTTCACATTTAAATTGGACATTATCACTAGTCAATCTTTTGATTGTTTTTACTTCTTAAAAACCCTCTTTCTAGTTTTGACAACGAGTGTTAATTTAAAATTAATTACTAAAAGTTTAGTGTTTTTAATTAGTAAAAATGGGTTCCAAATTAGTAATCATAAGGTCTAAATTATGTAAACGGTTCCTTTTTATTTTTGAACATTATGAATAGTAACTTCAGTAATTATTTGTATTTACCACGATTAAAGGGTAAATTTGGTTAATAAGGGTAAAAATTATATTCTAATAAGATAAAAATACCCTAAAACTTTTACCAATACCATTGTATGAGTAATAGAAGACCAAAAATTCCGTATTCCTAACTTTTGGCATTTGGGTTCAAGTAGGGTAAGATAATGAAATTTTATAAAATTTAATTTAAAGTCAATAGAAATATAATTTAAACATGTATCTTATTAATAATTTTTTTTTAATTTGACTTATATAAGTGATATATTAGACTATAAACAGTAATTAGAAAGGAAAAAAGATTTTTTAAATAATTTTATTTTAATTATAATTTTTAGAAATTATATAAATAAATATATTTATGACGCAATGATGATGCAGTGATTACCTTATTAATAAATGATTCAAATAAATGATATTATAAATATTAAAATAAATAGAATTTGAAAATGTTGATGCCATACACGATTTTTTTGGATGAAATTGTTATGTGGGGGATGATGTAATGCATTTGGATCATAGTAATCAAGTTGTTATAACTTATCAAAAAACAATTTCTTAATAGTGTCAAAATTGAGATAAATGAGTTTTTAAAAAATATTGTTTTATTAAATGATATAATTGTCCTAAAAATATAAGATTTGGAAAAATAACTTATATAATTTAAAAAAATTCATTATTGTTCCACTTGTGGTTATCTTGGAATTTTATTGTAACTATAGTAACCATATATTATGAAAATACAGGAAGACCTGGTAAGAGTTAATGATTTTAACTATGGGTTAAATATAAAAAATAAGGTTAATTTTGTGACCTAAACTTGTTTAAAACTTATTGGTTTAGATGATTTAGAAATATAATCAACTTATACTCTAAATTTATCACTTTTTAAATATTAAAATTCCAAAAACAATTTATAATAGAATAATATTTCTAGACTTTCATAAAGTGCCTCTCCTCCCTCTTATAAAAGGCCACAAAATCTACCCACATACTCACACCCATCAAGCCCTTTGAATAATAAAATATATTCTAAAATAAGCTCTAAACATCCCTATCTTCCTCCTAGAATACTTAACATTTCTATAAGGACACTCAAATATGCCTTCTGTCTCAAATCAATAGGATTTACCCGGTTTAGAGGTAACGTCTTCTCTCAAGATCATTTCATTTATTTTCCTTTTTAAACCCCATAAACTCTATTTATTAAATTATTTTATAACAAAAAAATTATCCTCAATATAATATAATTTTGTTATGATAATATTTATTACCTACAATTGCACACACCTCCATCTAATGGATATGAAACATACCATTTTTATGTACAGCGAACTACTGCCTCACGAAACCATGATTGTTCAATATTCTCCTAAAACCACTCATGGTGGAAATTATGATGGAACTGAATTTATATATGACATAAATTATATTTTTCCCCTTTTCTTCTGTAATTTTTTTACAAAAAACTTTTATGCTTTCCCTAATGTGTAAAAATGATAGCTTCATTTGAGGATGTGTGGACTACCTCTCCCTCAAAGTGATATGACTCATTCATTCCATACATGAAACATATAAAGGATTAAATTAATGAAATTATGTAACATATATAACATTTAAAATATATTTTAATTATAATATATATATATATTTATCAATTAGTTTTCATTCTTTTAATATGAAAATGAAATGAAAGCAGTGTTCATGCGTACGTACGACCTACCATCTCCATTAAAGGTTCATTTCATTTCTTATCTCCAAATATTATGGATTAAAATAAATACATAAATATATATATATATATATAATATTTATATGTTATTTAAAAAATTAATTTAATTCTAGAGATTATGGACTTATAACCATATAGATAATTAGTAATCATAACAAGTTCATTTTTGACACATGTACCGAATATCGACAAAACATCCGTTATGAACTTAATTCATTAAATAATTTTCATAACACGGTAATAAGTGATATAAAATGAATAAAAAACATGAGAAATGTTCTCAAAAAATTAGAAATTAACTCAAGGTTATTATTAAAGAAGATAATGAAAAAACAAGACAAGTTGGACTCAAGGTAAGGGACTTCGTCTCAACCTCCTTTCATTGGGGCATATCTTGATGTCATGCACCATTATTTTCCTATAAGGTGTATATACAACCCGTTGAACTGTTATATCATGAATTATAATATTCTAATGATATTTAATGTTTTTTATAATGTAATTCTTTAATGATATGTATTCAAGTGTTTTTATGTGGTTAGAGAATTCTCCAATTCTCTTTTCCTTTCAAGTTCTCTTTTTTATCTTTTATATATTTAATGATTCTATACCATGTTATTATTTAAATTATATTATGTCCCTATACTATAATATTATAATTTTATAAATTGGGGACATATTTCCTCTATATTTTTAGTGTTTTCTAAAACCATGTTACATAACTATCATGCTGCAGAAGTTTCATCTCAAAATCTCTCTTTTTTTTCTCAAAAAATTATCATATTTTATTTATGTGAATACCCAAAAATATTTAATTTACATGGGTATTAATTGAGATATAAAAAAAATATAATTTATTTTTTAATTGAAATACTTAAAACCATCATTCCCTTTCAGTGGGTTATAAATGACACAATGATCATATTTTTAAGTACTTTTTAAAATGCCACAATTTTGAAATGAAACCCATTTCTTTTATTCTAAATAAGTTTTTTAGGGAATGTTTGACTATTATATAGGTGGATCACATGAAAATAAATACATATTAAGTGTTAACCCAGATAGCTCTCCATTTCGTTGGGTAAATAAATTACTCTCTAGAGGTGACAAGTTTTTTGTTACCTTGGTGAATAACCTTGGTAATTTTTATGACACCTTAGAGATGGAACTTGGTGATATGACACCTTAGGGATGAACCTTGGTGATATTATTATGAATTTATGAATTAAATTTTGTTTCCAAATTTTAATGTTACGATCCACATTTTTATTATTATGATATTCCTTTTTCTCATGCCTTTATGATAGTCCCCATGTTCTTATTTATATCTCTCAAGATCACATATAAAAAATTTCCCTTGTTTTTAATTACTGAGTTTTTGGTTCTCATCCCATATTTTTAAATGTTTTTCACAGGTCATAAATATTTTTATGGAAATATAATATGCTATGATGAAAGTATTTGATTTATTTGTTTAAAAGAAATCATTTTTCAATTTAACAGTTTTTGTTTTATATAAAAACAATGGATGAAATGTAGACATATATACTTTGAAATATTGAAATTTTATGTAATATTTTGTACTAATTATCTAAAAATATAGACCTAAAAATTATTTTTGAATGAATTAATATGAATTAAAGTAAAATTTCACTAGAATAAGTTATATTTACGGTTAGGTCCTTATAGTTGGTATTAGATAAAGGTTTAGAAAAAATTAAAGATTAGGATGTATTATTAGGGGTTTATAAGTTTATGGTTGATCCTAATTTTATTTTTTAGAGACAATTTTGAGAATTATATTATAAAATTTTAAGGTGATTAATAGCATTTTTGGAGACATTTATTTATTTTAGGTAGTTTTGAGTTATTATTTTTTAATTTCAAATGAAAGGTACGAGATAAAAATTGTGGTTGAAACAACATATGGTTATTTTTTAGGGTGTTATCATATTTTGGGAATATTGAAAGAATTATATAGTATTAGAAAAAGGGACAACACACAGACCATGTGAAAAACCATCCAGTTGGACAAGGATGTAGGAATATAACCCCCAATCAAAATGTGATAAGCCTTTATTTCCTACCACTAACTTACATGAAGTATATGGTTAGTGTGACTATATTATATTTTGTTAAAAAAGTTGATGAAATAAGAATAATTGAATTTTTTAGAAATATATTTTATCAAATTGATAACCATGGGATTGAAAAATGATTTTCGGATTAAGTGATACGTGTTATTTTTGAATATGTTCATTATTTTGAAGAATTTATATGATTAATGTAAATAGAATAATATGGTGTTTTATTTGAGGATTAATGATTGAATTAATTAATTATGTTCATATAGAGATATGGGTTATTTAAGGAAATAATTAACATATCATAGAGAATATCTGATTAGGCTATTTAATTTTTACTGTGATAGTTTAAGAGTATTCGATGTTATTTGGTGATAAATGTAACGATTTTTAATAGAAGTCTATATGATCAAATCCTTATTAATTTTTTGGTTTCAATCTTGGTTTGGAGTATTATTTTTGGGGAATTATATTATCTTATTCCAAAAATTTTGGTTCTGGTTAATGTTTCAAGACCGGATTAATATATAGTTAATATTTTGTGGATTATGTGATTTTCTAGAAGTTGATTCTAGTGCTTCAGGTTTGACCAAGTCATCATGAATATTATTTGTTTTGAGAAAATATGAGTTTGTGTTGGAAATACATTTAAGGACAAAACTATACTTTTCATGTAAGAATATTTCCTTATGTTATTTTTCGAAGTAGTAATAAAACTCCTTAACTCTATGAAAAGGACCTTAAAAAATTTTTCCCTTTACTTTTCCTACTGGGAAATAAAATACCATTTAACCCATCAAAATATTGTTGTTTTATTATTGTTAACTTTCTCTTGATCATGTTTTCTATCACTCTCCAATAGAACAACATGGTTAGTTTTTCTTCCATATCCATGATTTCCTACGTGTAATCCTGGTATGTGTTATCTCGGGCGACCTTTTTACTTCTCTTTAATTCTTTTAAAGTGGTTGTTTTTTTCCTCTTTTTCTAATGTGGGATTTTTTATGAATTTACCAATCCAAATTTTAGAATTGCAAGGATGCAATTTCCAAAAGGGGGGAATGATGCAACAACCTAGGTATTTATAGAATAATAAATTTTCATACCTAAAAATATTTATGAATAAGATATATATTCATTTTTTGTTAAAGAGAACGCTTTGTCTAAATTCATACCCAACACGCAACAATGGACTTATTCTAAATCTTACGTTGCACACAACATTGAGTTATACCAGAAAATAATACAATAATAATATTATTATTTTAAATGGTAGTTAATTCCAATATGTTGTATTAGTGATAATGAATATAATTAAAAATAATATTCTTTTACATATTTTTTAATTTTTTTTCCTTTTATCTAATAAAATTTATGAGCCTTAAAATGATAATGAATCAAATTTTAAGCAAAAAATATTCTAATATTTTTTAAAAGATGTTTTACCACTAATTGATGGTAAACCATTTTAAAATCATGTTATTGGCACTTTAATATGTTATATTGGATAAAATAAACTTATTATATAGAAGTGATACAACAAAATTTACTTTGGTTTAATTTTGGTATTTTTATGAAAAAATTCATTTTTTTGATAAATATTGAAAAATACTACATTTTAATCTGGAACTTCCTCTTCGTCTAATTTATTTATATAGTTAGATTATATTTTTAATTGTTTTAAAAGTGTAATTATATTATGTTTTTATCATTTAATCTAATTTTTTTCATTGTAAGTAATTTCACATTTAAATTGGACATAAACACATGTTATTATTTTGATTGTTTTTACTCCTTAAAACTTGCTTTCTAGTTTTGACAATGGGAATTAATTTTAAATTAATTACAATGACATATGTGTTCTGAATTTGTAAAAACTATTTCCGTATTTGGAATCATAAGGTCCATATTCATTAAATATATCCATTTTATCTTTGAACATTATGAATAGTAATTATAGAAATTATTTTTATTTACCACACTTAAATAGTAAATTAGGTAAATAAGGGTAAAAATAATATTATAAGAATATTAAAATACCCACAAATTTTTCTTAATCCTATTGGATGAGTATTGGGTGACAAAAAAATCCTTAGGCTGAACTGTTGGGATTTGGGTGCCACTTGGGTAAGATAATGACCTTTTAGAAAATTTAATTTAATGTTAAGGGAAATATAATTTAAACATGTTTCTTATTACTGAAACAATTATAATTTGAGTTATAAAAGAGATATCTCAGACTATAAATAGTAATTATAAAACTAAAAAGATTTCCTAAATCTTGGTATTTTATTTTTAGTTTTTAGACATTAAATAAATAAATATATTTATGACACAATGATGATGAGTGATGACCTTATTAATGAAAGATTCAAATAAATGATATTATAAATATTAAAATAAATATAATTTGAATATTTTTATGCCATAAAAATCTTCATTTGGATGACATTGAAAAGTGAGAGACTATTCAATGCATTTGGTTCGAAGGAATAAATTTTTTATGAATTTTAAAAAACTAATTTCTAAATAGTGCAAAAATTGACATAAATGAGTTTCTTTAATAAGTACTATCTTATTAAATGATATAATAGTCATAAAAATATAATATTTAGAAAAATTATTTATATAATATTTAAACTATTTTTAATGTTCCAATTTTGGTTCTCTTGTCATTTTAGTAACTATATTTACCATATATTATGAAAAATACAAGAATGCATGGTAAGAGTTAATGTTTTTAACTAATGGTTAAAGCTAAAATATAAGGTTAATTTTGTGATATAAACTTGTCTAAAACCTATTGGTTGAGAATATTTATAACCATACTCGTCTTATCCTCTAAAGTTATCACTTTGTGAAATTATAATTGGAAAATAAATATATAATAAAATAATATTTCAAGATCCTAAAGTGCCCCACCTCCCTCTTATAAAAGGACACCACCTCTACCCACTTAATCACACATCTCAAACCTGTTTTCTTGTCAAAATTCTACTCAAAAAATATCCCCAAATCCCTAACATCCTCTTATAATCCTTACATTGGGAATAAGGAAACTCAATGAAGCCTTTTGGATAAAATCAAATGGACTTACCTGATTTAGAGGTAACGTCATCTCTCAAGATCCATTCTTTTATTTTCCTTCTCCAACCCCCAAACCTCTTCAATTATTTTATAAAAACACCATTATAATCAATAAAACATTATTTTTTTATGGTTATGGTTTTACTTACACTCACACACACCTCCATCTGATAGATATAGAACATAATGTTTCTGTGTACGGTGACCTATTGCCTCATGAAATAATGATTGTTCAATTATCTCCCACCACCTCTCATGGTGTCCATTATGATGGAACTAAATTTATATATTAAATATATTATATTTAATTTTTTCTCTATTATTCTATAATTTGTATTTAAAATATATATTTATGCTACCCACAATGAGAAATATGATAATTTCATTTGAGGATGTGTGGACTACCACTCACTCAAAGTGATACGACTCATTCATTCCATACATGGAACATATAAATGATGAAATTAATGAAATTATATAACAAATATAACATATAAATTATAATTTAATTATAATTTACATATGTATCAATTAGTTTTCAATCATTTAATATGAAAAATACATGAAAGTAGCATTCATGCATATGTACGACCTATCGTCTCCATGAACGGTGCATTTCATTTCATATCTCCAAATAATATGGATTATTATTAGTATATATATATAATTTAAATAATAAATAAAATTCTATAGATTTTGGAATTTTGACCATTTGGATAATTTTTAATCATAACAAGTCCATTTTTGACTCAAGTACCGAATATCGACAAAACATACGATATGTACAAAAATCATAAAGTAAGTGTTAAAACAATCTAATAAGTGATATAAAAGTAATAAATAACATGAAAATTTTTCTCAAAATAATATAAATTAACTTAAATTTTATTATTTAGGTAGATAAATAACGAACGAGACTTGTCAGACTCAAGGTAAGGGACTTCGTCTCAATCTCTTTTTTTGGGGAATATGTTAATGTTATGTACATTTAATTTCTTATAATGTGTATATACACCCCTTTGAATAATTATATCATGAATTATTATATTATCATGATATTTAAGGTTTTTTGTAATGTAATTCTTTAATGATATGTAATCAAGTGTTTCTTATGTGGTAAAGGAATTATCCACTTCTCTTTTCCTTTTGAGTTCTATTTTTAAGGTTTTATGTATTTAATGTTTCCATAACATGTTTTATTTCCATTTTATTATGTATCTATACTCTATTATGAGTATTTTATGAATGTTTTACCCCTGTTCCATCTCTTTTTAATGTTTTTTAAAACCATGTTACATTGCTGTTATGCTGTAGAATTTTCTTCTCAAAATATCTCTCTTTTTTTTTCAAAAAATTATCTATTTTTATTTATATGAATACCAAAACCTATTTAATTTCCATGTGTATCAATCAAGATATAAAAAGGATATATTTTATTATATAACTGACAAACATAAAACCCTCATTGGAATTTAGTTGGTTATAAATGAAAAAATTATCATGTTTTTAGGAACTTTTTAGAACATCACGATATTGATATGAAACCCATTGATTTTATTCTAATAGTGTTTTTTATGAAATGTTTGATTATAATCTAAATGGATCACATGAAAATAAAGGCATATTAATGGCGCAGCCTGATAGTGCTTTAATTTGGTGGGTAATGAAATTAATCTCGATAGATGAAAAGTTTTACGATACCTTGGTGAATAACCTTGGTAGTTTTTATAACACCTTAGGGATGGTCCTTGGTGATATAAAAACTTGGGGATGTACCATGGTGATATTATTATTATGGTCTAAATTAAATTTTATAGCCACATTTTAATGTTATGATCCAATTTATTACAGTTGTGATATTCCTCTTTCTTATGCCTTTTTGAAAGTCCTCATGTGATTATTTATGTATCTCAAGATCACATGTAAACTGTTTCCCTTGTTTTTCCTTATTGATATTTTTGTTCTAATCCCATTTTTTAAATGTTTATCATAGGTATTAATAATTTTAAAGATAAATAAGAAGTAATGATGAATTTATTTGAAGATTTTTCTTGAAAAGAAACTATGTTTCATTTTAATAGTATTTGTTTTATGTAAAAAACGATGTCGTGTAGAATTATATACTTTGAAATATTGAATGTTTATGTAAGAATTTATCATATATATCTAAAACTATAGAAGATAAAAGATATTTTAGAATTAATTAAATTAAATTATATTCAAAATTCACTAGAATAAGTTATGTTTAAGGTTGTGTCCTTATATCCAACCAACAGTTCCTTGGGCCCAGTGGGTCACAAGGACTCAAGCACATCTCCCCCAAAAACTATATTCTTCCATATATCATTGAGGGACTATGTGTTTCATTAGAGAGAATATTCCACCACATATATAGTGTATCACAATGGTATGTAGACAATATACTAGTAGCAAAGCATATATAATAAGGAGAAAACTGAAAGGTAGTCAAGAAATAAATATATAACAAAGCTAGAAGTGTCTCGTATATAATGATGATGATCATAAATTTATTAATAGAGTATCCAAAATAGATACATGGAAGTAAATTAAAATACAAGTATCCAAAATCCATTCACAAAAAGTATCCTAGTATTATTGAAAGCCTCAGCTTGGTCCCATGCTCCCCTGCTCCAATGCGGGAGTCAAGAACCTTTAGAATGGAGCTTTCATTTATCAATAAATACTACAGTATTATCTTTTGGGTTCCCAAGGGTGGCCCAAATAGGATGTGAGATAAAAAACCAGTAGGAAACCACCCAAAGATCTATACAATCCAGATTGTGCAATATAAAAAGTTAAGAAGTGTGCTAGTAAAGAAGGTATGCAATAAAGAAATGAAAGGTGCCCATGGAATGTCCACTACCGAGAATGTTTTATTGAATAGACTCTCACTATTTCCTATTAAATATGTTTTAATCTTCTAACCAGGAAGCGACATGTAAAATGGAGGATACACTATGTAATTTCTATATAACCATACTACAATATAAACCATGACCCTTCCGTACTAACTGAAGGGTCGGAAACACCAATGGAAGATCCATTCAACCAAGCATATCATATTTCCTATGGAAAAGACATATTTTAATGTGTCATACCATGAAGTGATAGATCCCGGGCATCTAATACCAAATTATCCTCATCTGGTCCCATGATCATCTCGGTCGAAACATGGTTCGGAACTGGTTGGCGTCCTAAGACCATGTCATACTAGACATTTCTTGTGCGAGTCCAAGGAAGGTGAATCCAAGGGGTAGAAAACACCAAATCATTCCATGGAATCAAGACCAAGGATAATACTCTATCCAAGGAATCCATTATCGAGTTCCATATTTAACAAACATTCCCAAAGAATCAATTCATGCATTTACCATTCACACTATTTATCAAACAATATGAGTATACACAATCAAATAACGATTTCACATTATATTCATCTCATGAGTATACCCACTCATATAACATATTTTATAATTAAACCATTCAATAAATTTTAAAAAACCAAATTAGTATACCCACCCATTTATCCAAAACCATTTAATCCATTCAACCAATTCTGTCATAGATTATCAACATAGCATAAGTTAAGGAAACATGAAATCTCCTAAACAAGAAATTAAAATATATTAAATTATAGGTGGGATTCCTGCATATAGGATTGCATGAGAACTCACCACTTGGGTGTTTCAACAAAGATATAATAAGGAAATTTTACAAGGGACACCGCATGGGTGTCTATAGTTTGGGAAAAAACCACCAAAGCATTACAACAGAACCTAAGGGAATCTCTAAAAGGTACCAATTCACTTAATTCAAATATCCAGTTCAATTTTTGAAATGTTTTGTAATGTATGATGGGCTTCCTAATGCTAGGAAGCCTAATAAATCACTAAAATCAAAGGAAGTGTTATAAAAAAAATACCTTAGCACAATAGGGGAGTGACCATCTTGTATTGACTCCAAATTCAACTCAGATTAGGATAAATCTGAATAATGGATGAAGAACCCAAAATTAAGTAAAATTAGATTTCAACTAAATAGAATTTTTGATATAAATAAGAACAACAAATGACTAAAAACTAATAAATTACTCCCCACAATGGATCCAATTACACATTTTGTGCTTAAATTAGAGATCAGGAGGATAAAAACCATCAAATCCAAACTTAGTCACCCAAGGGAGGCTCTCAAAATGTCTTTGCTACTGTGTGGGAGAAAAAACAAATTTAGATTTATAAAATATTTTATTTTAATTTAAAATTAGAAAATTTCATAAATTTTTTGGGGTCACATTGTTTAGGATCAAGGTTTGACAGACTGTACACAAAACCGCGTGGTTAGCTGTATGAGAATGGGCACCCACAAGGTTTCTTTTCACAATTTTAGTAAACATGAAAAAACCTAAAAAAAACCTCTATAAAAATTTCAGACTTGGCCAAATATCCAAGAGGTCCATTTCGCCTAGTTTGGACTAACCGTGTAGCTTGCCCCTTCTCACTTCCCACCACTCAAAAATTTTGTTAAACAATGTGGCATGCCCTTTATGGTTTACACTAACAATGTTATCGACTCAAATCACACCAAAAATTTCGTCACAGGCTCTAAACAAGCCTTGTACACCCCGGAAACCTCCTTGAACTCAAAGGGTATTCACATTAGGCCATATTTAAACACTAATGATGAAATATAAGAGATGCATACCTCATATGAAAATTTTGTTTCATTCAATCTTTCCACCTTAAAGTAATTCGTACTTGAATTTACCTATAAAGGGTTGTCAAGATTCATATGAGAATAAATTAGAACACTAAGCAAATAAATCAACCTCCTACTCCCAAATCTCATCCTGTAAATGGATTTGCTACCATAACACCCATACTAAAGGAACTGACTGGCCTCATAGAACCTTTGCGCTTCTGTAAAAAATTTGAATAGAATGCTCTTCAAGGGACACATCAACATATATCTCAACCTCGTTAACATAAAAATCATGAGACAAGTCCGAATGATAGACTCACAACTGAGATACATGGAATACATCATGCATGGCTTGATAACTTTGAGGTAACTACAACCGATAGGATATAGACCCAACTCTATCCATAATATTGAATGGCCTGGCATATCATAGTGAAATATTACTTTGTCTCCTGATCTGTTTGTTTCCCATACTTGGTGAGACATGTAAAAATACTCGATCCCTATCCCCAAACTCTAGAGGTCATTTGTGGTGATCAATATAAGACTTATGTTGAGACTGTGTAGTATCCATCTTCTTCTGAATTAACTGGACCTACTCAAAAGTATCCTACATGAGTCATGGTCCCGGTAAAGCTACCTCACATACCTATAACCATAAAAAGGGTGATCGGCATGGACAACCATACAATGCCTCATAAGGTACCACCTGTATCATCTACTGATAACTGTTATTATAGGATAATTCTACTAGGGATATATTCCCCTTCCAAGTGGCCCCAAAATCCAAGACTCGTGCTCACAGAATGTCATAAAGAACCTGTATCAAATTATTTGACTATCCATCAGTATGAGGTTGGTATGTTGTGCTCCAAATCAAATCTATATACAGCACCATTTGAAAACACTTCCATAAATGAGACATAAACTTGGAATCCCTATCAGAAACTATAGTTCATGGGACACCATGGAGTCATACTATCTCATAGATATGAATCCTCTCATACTCATAAAAAATAAATGTCTCATTGATTGGAAATAAATGAGTGACCTTCATTATTCTTTCAAAAAAAACCCAATAAAAATTGTTACCTTGAGTAGACCTTAGTAAAAAGACCAATAAATTTATTGTGAAAGCATACCATTTCCACTTGGTAAGAGGCAAATACTGTAAATGTTTGGTCAAATGATGATGTTTGTCCTTCACCTACTAATAGTTGGAACACCTCATAACAAAACAAGAAACATCACACTTTATACCCTACCACCAGTACTGATGAAATATGTCTTGGTACATCATAGTGAGTCTAGGGTGCACTGACCATGATAAGTCATGAATCTCTTACATCAGATCCTCACGTATTTCCACTAAAACCCAAACATGACCTTTGTTGCAAAGAATCTCATCCTTTCCTTTGATAAAACTAGGAGGTTGATCATCACCTATGACACTCTCTCATAGGAAAAGGACCTCTAAATCTAATAGCTTTCTCATCCTCACCATATCTAACAGGGTAGAGGCCAAAACTAAAAATTACAGATAAGTCTGTATCTGTCAATCATGCACCTCCATGTAAATCTTAGAGAAAAAATCCATGAGCTACCACTCGCTACTAGCCTACTGAACTGTCTGTATCTGATTCCTCTTTATCAGTGCGTCGACAACTATAGTTCCATTTCTAAGAAAGTAGGGATTCTTGATGTAGATGGACTATAGGTACTCCACCCACCTTTGTTACCTAATATTTAGATCATGTTGTATAAATATTTATTTGAGGATTTTTTGGACTATGTATACCAAAAAATTATCTCCCAATATGTAGTGCCTCCAGTAGAGAAAATCAGGAATGGATGTAGCTAGATCAAGATCATGAATCAGGTAGTTCCTATTTGGCCTCTTTTGTAGAGACCCATATTCCACAACTCTACCCCCTGCATTAGCACTTATCCAAAACTGATATCTTATATGTCATAAAAATAGTGTAAATCGTTTCTTTTTCCAGTTGTATCAGGACTGGAGATGAATTCAATATCTATTTTAGCTCCTAATAGGCTATATCATAGGAATCCAACCATAAAAACTTCACAACCTTCTTAGTCAATCCCATCAATGTAACTGATAATTGTGATAAGTACTACATAAAATGACATTAATATCTAGTTATCCCCATGAAACTCTATATTTCAAATATGATCTTGGGATGTTCTAAGGAAACTATAGTTTTCACCTTCTATGGGTCTACTGATTCTCATGTATATGAGATGATGTGACCCATGAAGTGAATATTATCCATACAAAAGATTCACATTGTGATATTATCATAAAACTAATGTTTTATTAGTGTATCCAATAATTTCTCATGGTTTTTGGCTAGGTCATTTCGATTATGAGAATACACTAAGATATCATCCACAAAAACCACAAAAAATGATTCCAGAAAAGGATGGAAGACTCAGTTCATTAGTGCTATGAAAACCACTGGTGAATTCATGTGATTAGATGATGTGAATAGATACTCATAGGGACTATACATGATACAGATAAACATATGAGTTTTTTTACAGTTTGAAAATGTACTTGGTGATATTTATACCTCAAATCGATTTTTTCGAAAACCCAAGATCCTCGAAGCTGATCAAATAGGTAATCTTTCCATGGTAAGGGATATAAATTTTTAACTTCCATCTTGTTCAACATATTATTATACATGCATTTCCTAAGAGTTTTTCATCATTTTTTTTCAAAGTGGACCGTCGAACTCCATAGATAATTACTAGGTTATATAAACCCCTTTCCAACCAAATCCTTCAACAGGCTCTGGAGCTCCTGTAACTCCATCGTAGAAATATTGAAATAAAGGATGGATAACAGTGCATATCCTAGAACTATCATGATGTCGAACTTAACCAATCAACCAGGAGGTAAACTTTGAAATTAACCTGGGAACAAATCCTTAAAATGATCAACCACTAGAGGAATGTCTTTCTGAAATTCTCTATGATCATCTAGATACAAACGAAAAATCTGAGATGTCATCCTACTGAGCCCAAGATGTTGTAGTCTAGCTCAGCTCACCTGGAAATCCCATCCACCCTTGTGAGTATGAACTTCACCCTATGGTGATGTGAAATTAACCCTCTAGAGATAATAGTCAATTTACTCTTGATAATCCACTAGACAGTTCATCCTAAGTATGACATCAAACCATGTCATCTCAAGGAAATAAAGATACCATATGAAGAAACACCCACCAATCTCAAGGGGTAACTCCCTACACTGGTTCACATCATCTTTTATGATTCTCAATGGTGTGTCTAGAATCCAAATACCCTCATAAGTCATTACAACAAGTACACAGATTTTTTACACCAGTGAAGTTATAGAACTATGTGATGTACATGTATCAAAAAGAGTGGATGAAATATTTTATTCTTAAAAGATCATAACTCTCACCGTAGATGGTTCAAAATCCTATTTCTCATGAGTAGGATGTACAAAAAAATATATGGCCTAAACCATGGCCCTGTGACACAACCTCAATACCCAGAGTAACCCACTCTAATGTATTGGTGTAACAAGTTCCTGGATATGTAATCCATAACCACCACTACCTCAGTCTGATCGAACAGTACTAATCTAGTTTTCTTCCTAACATGGCACTGATAAACACGCTCTTGAACATGGTGCTGGTAATGAACCCCTACCACTCACAGCTAGAGGGACGATACTTTAGAAATGTTGCACATATCCAATCTTGTCAAATTATTAGAACTAGACTGGGTCATGATTGCACTGATTCATTATTTGGCCTCACATGAAACACTGATGATAGAACAAATAGCTTCCACAACTCACATAATGACTGGTACTCATCTCACATAAGCCTCAAAATGGTGCTTCATGAATGAAGACACTGAACAACTGGGTCGATAAATAGCCATGCCCTACTCTTCCCACACAGATTCTCTCAGGTTACATTATGTAATAAGTATATGATTCACAATTTTAGTGATATATGACAACCATAAAATGTTGAACTAAGATCTGATAGCATTTCAGAGACATTTTTTTAAAGAATCTCACCTTCGATAGCTCATCCATAAGGTACACCATTGAAAACACTGTAGCTCTATAAATCATGATGATTCCTCCATAACTATCATTACACCATTATCTAGAAACATGAATTAACTATCCCACTCTTCCCATAAAGTCGCAAGGTATAAATAGTCATAGATACTAATTTGGAAATCAGCCAAAACCATATACTACACTCTATTAGCCTGGTTCTGAATATCCCTCAAAAGCATTGTTTCTCCATGATGCATGTAAGTCACAAGCTATGCTCTCCTCTCATGAGGTGTCTCAAGGATCTCAAAGATAGAATGAATAGTTTATAGACACAATGTAGTAGCCTATATACCATAATCCCTTGAATATCTGGATGGATACTACTTCTAGATCACACACATCATCTCATCCATAGACATGACATGTTGTGGTGTTCCCTGAAAAGTCTTCATAAAGTGATCGAATCCCTTATAGAACTTTTCTTCAGCACCTTCATTTGGAATAGTAGTTGGTGTCACAAATGGCACTAAATAATTATCCTCTAGAATCCATTGGACCACCTCCTCTAGATTTTGGTTTTTACCTCCCTCCTGGAGTATGACTAGAGGTCATCATGGTGACATGCCTCCACAATTCCAAACACACAGCTCAAAAAAGAACTATATGAAGACTAAAAGCTCAGTATCTTATGATAGGTAAAAACCCTCCTAAAGATATGTTATAACCCACAACCTACTCCTAAATACAGTATTGTAAAATGAAAATTCTTCAATAACAACTAGTGACACTGCCTCTTTCTCACTCCAAAGCCGAGTCTAGGTCGAGTCTCTATTTTCAAGTTCATTGTTCCATTACTTTTAATTTGATATCCATTTCCATTTAAATTCCATCATTCATTTATTCAAAATATTTAAAAAATGGTTTACCATATTCCACTCCACGAGGGCCCATAATACATCATGAACTAGATTTGGTGCCAAAATAATCTTTACCATATTGAATTTCCTTTAATTAATTTCATCAGAAGGTGTGTCACTTTCTTATCCATAAGGGGCCATACTCCTTATAAACTAAAATATGGCATCACTTACTTTATAAAATGCAATAAATATATCACAAAAATCGGTGTATCTATCACAACACCTATCAAAACAACATGAAATGGTCAATTCACCCTAAATGGCATGTCACAATACATGAAATGAGATTTTTATCAAGTACCTATATAATGCATGAGATGGAATACCATCATATCAGCAGGTTCGAACAATATAGAACCCATATTCATATCAATAATAACATCCCTATACATATGTTTCACCCAATGGTGAAATCAAATCAACTATAATATCCAAAATCGAAAAAATAAAATTTCATTCAAGGCAATTTTGGATTTTCCCTATATGTGGGGTAAGTAATACTAGGAATATCTTAGAACAAAAATCCATTACCTTCCTATCCCTATTTATTATCACCAAATAGTAAAGGAAACCATAAAAGAATGCCTCGAATACCACATTGTAACATTTGAGACCCAAAGGCCACTCAATAGTTCCCCGAACTCAGTGGGTCACAAGGCCTCAAGCACCTCTCCCCAAATTCCAGAGGCTACTGACTAACAATTAGTGCTTATGTGTGTCATTGTGGAGACTATAACCTCATTAACACAGTGTATCATAGTGGAATGTCAACAATATAAAAGTATCAGAAGCATATACAATAAGAATAAAACTAAAAGGTGGTGAAGATAAGAACTTACAACAAAGCCAAAAGTGTCGCATATACAATGATGATGATACAAGTATATAAAAGAATAAAAAATAGGTACATGGTATTATAGTACACTAAAAGTATCCATCATACAATAAGACCAAAAGTATCCTAGTAGAAACACAAGCCTTAGCATAGTGCTATGCTCCCCTTCTCCTCCACATCAATCCAGAACCTGTACATAAGAGCTTTCCCTTATCCATATCTGCAGCTATATAATCTTTTTGGGACCCCAAGGGTGGCCCAAATAGGGTGTGAGATAACATCCCAATATGTAACCACCCAAAGATCTATACAATATAGGACGTGCAATATAATAGGATAAACAGTGTGCACATAAACTAGGTATGAAATAAAGTAATGAAAAGTACCCATGGAACATTCACTACTAAGTAAGTGATATTGACTAGCCCCTCAAGGATACCTTTAAAACAAGTGTCAATATTCTAAAAAGGAAGATACATATAAAAAGGACAAAACAGTATGGAATCACTATATAAATACAGTACAATATCAACCATGTCCTTTCCATACAACGTAAAGAGTCGGAAACATCCACTACTAAGCCAATAAACCAAACATGTCGTATTTGTCATAGCCAAGACATATGAAAAAGTGTATGTACATGAAGAGATGAATCCAATGTGTTTAATACCAAGGAATCCTTGCCGATTCTTAGAATAATCACAATGTAAAGTCGATAAGGAATTGGTTAGAGTCATAGGAGCATGTCATACCAGACATGTCCCTTGTGAGTCTAAGAAAGCTAAATACAAGGGGTAGCAAAGCACAAGGCATGACATAAAATATATACCAAAAGAGTATACTCTATCCAAGGATTCCACTACTGCATTCCATATCCAAGGAACTTTCCCAAGGAATCTATTCATACACTTTTCCATACATACCATTTATAATTTCATATTATATTTGTATACCCATGCACATAACCATTTTACATTCAATTCATCTCATGAGAATAACCACTCATATAATTTTTTTTCTATTATAAAATTTAAGTAATATAAAACAACCAAATGTGTATACCCGCTCATTTTACCAAAAGCATTTAACCCATTCAACCCATTCAAGCATGGAATATTAATATTGAATTAGATAAAGAGGCAGGACATCTTATAAACAAGTAATTCAAATCCATTTAATTATAGTTGGGATTCCTACATATGGGATAACATGAGAACTCACCCCATGGGTTGTTAAACTATGATATTACAAGGCTATTTCGTAAGGGATACCACATGGGTGGATATGGTTTGGGGAACGACCACCAATGCATCACAACAGAACCTAAGGCCATCCTTAATAGTTCCCAATTCAATTAATTCAAATAGGCAGTTCAATTTTGGGGCGGCTCGAAAAAGTCTCATGGGAATCCTAATGGAAGACAAACAATTAAAATACCAAAGTTCAATGAAGTTTTATAGACATCCTACCTTAGATCGGTGGTGGGGTTCTTATCTAGTATCGACTTTTGATTCAACTCTGATTGGAAAAAATATGAAGAATGGAAAAAGAACATAATATTAGGTAAAATTATCTTGTACCTAAATAGAATTTTCAATAGGAAGAAGAATGATGAATGGATAAAAAGGAATTGAGCACTCACTGCTATAGATCCAATGAGAGTTTCAGTTCTTGAATCATAAATAAGATGGAGAAGAACCTTCAAATCAAATATTAGTCACCCATGACAGACTCTTAAAATGTATTTTCTATTGTGAAGGAGAAGAAAAAAATTTGGGTTTATAAAATTTTTTAATTTAATTTAAAATTATTAAATTTCCCAAAATTTAAGCGGTTGCATGGTTAGCTATAGGTGAATGGGAACCCACACAATTTCCTTGCATAGTTTAAATAACCATGAAAAAACCATGCAAAACCCTATGTAAAAGTTGGATACCTGCACACACGGTCGTATGAACTATCGCACATGGTTTGGCACTACCATGGTACCTTTACCGACTATTTTTACACCACTCACATGGTTTTTTAAACTTTGTGGCCTTCCCCTCATTGTTTACACTAACCATACACCAGTCTTAAATCTCCCCAAAACATGGGTTCCGTGTTTTGAAAAAGACCTAGAGACCCCCAAAACCTCTATGAACTCAAAGGGAATTAACATTAGACCATATTTGAAATCAAAAATTGAAAAATAAGGGGTCCATGCCTCATACAAAAACCATGGTTCTTACACGGTACCTCTAGGTTCTTATCACAACATGGAACTGCGATAACCATTCAAAAAAATGTATATTCTACGAATATTATCACATAAAAATAGAATATTGAAGAATAAAATATATTTGATAAGAAAAATTATTTAATAATGAAATCATATGATCAAGTACCAAACAAGTTGGTTCTAGGGAAACAACTGCAACAATTGTTTCACTCATTATCGTTGAAAATGAAATTAACAAGAAGCATACTTCGGTGATTTTCTTAACCAACAAAAATGGTTTTATTAATTATTAAATTAAATATTGATGTATACTTCATAGAAAAAGACAAATAATTATTTAAATAATAATTTAATATTATATCACTAATTATTTATTCATATTCATCAATGATATAATTTCATATAAATGTTCAAGTAGGTGGTCGGAACAACACAAACATGAACATACCATGATTAATGGATGTTTTTGAGGTGATTTAGTTGCAATATAACTTCACCAACAATATAATGACATCATTTTGTGTTTATTAGTTTTATATATAAAAATTAAATTTTTTTTATAATAATAAGTAATGGATATGAAAATATTACATATTTTTTAAAAATATGTTTCTATTATTATGCTTATTTTATAGAATTGGATTAATGACAATAATTTTGTTGATCATATCTTTAATAGATTCTCAAATTTTTCATAACAATGCCTTAATTATATCATAATAATAATATTTATCCATTAAAATTTTTATCATGACTATCTGTGTAAATTAATGATGAAAAGAAAAATAGAAATAAATCATTCCATGTAGGCAGTAGTCCACACGTACATGGTTGATGATTTCATTTTCCATAGAAAATGATAAATGCATAATATTTTTTTTTTCAGAATATAAAATATCTAATAAATATCATAATTATTCAATAAATTTAATATTAGGACCATATATATATATTGGTTAAGGAAGAATAATCCTGATGCTTTATGGAGGAGGTGGTCTGCACGTACACACACACAGAGACTAATATTATTTTTTCATTTAATTATGAAAAATGGGAGTTTATTTTATTATGGAACCATAATTATAATAATATATTAGTATAATAGTGATACTAATGTTTCAATTTTAAAAATGTGTATTGTAATTTTTGGAAGAATAAGTGAACATAAAGAAATTGAAAAGAGAAAGAGAGGTTAGTAACTTATACCTTATTTCATGGATTATCTTCATTGCCAAGGGGGTTAATCTATCTAGTTATGGCCTTTTTAAAAATATGTGAACCACTTTAAGGATTATATGAGTGTTGAGGAGTGGTTTGGGTAGTGTTTGTGCTAAAATTTTGGGGTTTTGGTGTGATTGATAGTGAGAAGAGGAGAGCACCTTTTATAAGAGAAAATGAATGAATTTTTTGTCAATAACCATAAATTTTCTATAATGGTAAGTAAATATCAAGGAAATTCAATATAAAAATTTATAAATAATGGGGTTGGTACGATATTATTCCATTATGTCATCAAACATATTTTTTCACACATTTTTTAAACATATTTCATTCCCTTTACCCCTTAAAGTTTTCTTTTTCCATTTTATTCTTTAGTGAGGTAAATGGGATTTTATTTAAGGTAAATTAATCATTATTACAAAAAATAAAGTGTAAATTATTAGATAATTTGGACCTACTAATTCTAAATTTGAAATCCATTTTTAATAGTTAAATTTTTAGAAGTGAGAAAAATTTAATTTCAATATAATAAATGTATAATGTACTATTTTTTGAGAAAATTTTTACCTGAGTTCTAAAATATCAATCATTGGTTTCAAAAAAATAATAAATAATTTAAAATGTATATTTTAAATTTAAAAAAAATTAAGAAAAAATTTCATTAATATATAAGTCAAACTTATATACTAATAATGGCATAAAAATTCATTGTCTTAGTAAAATTGTATATTACACTATTCACCTAAAAATGATTTTTTTTGAAAAATATCAAATAATTATCTTATATTGATATTTCCATGATAAATAAACTAGTGAAACTAATTTTTTCAAATTATAATTTGAAAATTTGAATATATAGAAAAAAAAATTTATGGGATAAAGGTTTTGGTATATTAACCATTCTTTTTTCCTTATAAAATATTAATTAATATACTACTAACTTATTAATCAAAAAATAAATAAACTTGTTATTATTAAATCATAATAAACTTAATTACTTGAAATAAAATTTCCATTTTTTAGAAAATACCATTTTAGGCATAAATTGAATTTAGAAAAAATGGACTTTTGAATAATATAATATTCTTGATATATATATACATATAAATATTTTATTACATGTTGATATAATTAAAATATCTTCTAACATAACCCCTTATGATCTACTGACAAGACCTAAGAATCATATATGCTCTGGTTGAAGTTTTGAGGGGTGGTTCAACAAACATGGATATCGTGGAAATATTTATGAGTGTGAACTTCTCGCATGTACGATTTTTCTCAAATAATAATTGATTGAGTTTTGATTGGGATTGATCTAGGGAAAACCCTAGTGTATCTACCTCCCTTACAATATTAGACAAATGGGCTTCATAAGTAAGAATAATAATTCCTAACTCCATTTCTTCTAAGTTTCTTTATTGATTTTGTATCGTGATTACTACAATTTATACTAGCATATTTAAAAACTATTTTGTAACAAAAAATTATATTTTAACATATCACAATTTCATTTTATTATGGGTTTTCATGTGGAAAATGATATTAAAATAATTTTTATTTATGGATAATATATACTAAAATAATGGGTTTTTAAATCACTACTCTTTCACCTATCATAACAATATCAATAATATTATAGGCCAAAGTAAACATTAGTGGTTTTTGAATTTTTTAGACTATATTAAAATTAAAAGAAATCCCAGAATAATATCACCATCATAACCAAACAACCACATCACTACATCTATCAAAACCAATACCAAAGTAAAACATTTAATTCATCACCACCACCACTACATCATTACACCACAACTAAATCACATCCACCTAGTAAAACCATGAATCATCAAGAGGCACAAATCCATTTTAATTTTCACAAATACATTTGTTTTTTTTCTTTTTTTATAAATTCTTTAATGTTTTTAGGGGAATCAAATTTGTCATAGAGGTGTTTTAAGAGTTTATAGGGATATAATTATAAAGAAATAGTGGGTTTCCAATACTACATGTTTTGGAAAATTGTGCAGGTTTTTAAGGGAAACTATGTAGAGTTTGAGACTCCTATGATTTATTATGCATGTTTGATGTATGGTTAGAAAAACAATTATCCCAAATAATGTGAATCATATCGTAAATCTATAACATGGTCATTATATTTCCATATAGTTTGTAAAATGTACTGGCTAACCATGATGAGGATGGTTTTCTTGATTGTTTGAATTTCACAATTTGGATAATTATAAATCTAAACAAAAATATTTTTCCAACCACTAAAAATTTAGAAATTTAAAAAAATTCTATTGTAATTTTTTACAATCATAACCCCTCATTTCATTCCCCTTATTTAAACAACAAGTATCCTATTCATGGACCTATTCTCCTTCCCCCATTCATTTTATTGGAACACCATTATTTCTTAACATAATTGATTGACATTCATATAGAGGGAGTCATACAGGTAAGAACAACACATTTTCTTATCCTTTTTCTATTTTCTATTGTTATAAAGTAGTCTTTCATCGATTATGACTCTTTATTACCTATTTAATGGTTTTTTCCTACTTATTCAATTTCCACTATTTAATCTCAAATTAGTGGATGGAACTTGATGAGTAAACTTCAACTATTCAAATGTATGTGTTCTATATGTTATACCTAAAAGTATCAATCGTTTTTTATTCTATTGAATTTGGTGCATGGTCATGCATAATGACTATGTACTTGACCTGAAACACCAATATGTCTTACATAACTCCCTTAATAGTGTAAATATATGATTTTGGAAATGATAGACTATAAAATAATTGTATAATTACTAAATATGAAGGGTTGATTAATTAATGTGGCCACTAAAAAAATTCAAAATTATAAGCATGTGAGAAATTATTAATTACATGAAATGGGGAATAATTAAGCTGATATGACACATTCATGTTTCATGGTGGGGAGTTTAGAACCTCGTCTTCCAGATGAAATGTTTTTATTTTTTTGGTGGGGAGTGTCTTCACTAGGTTCTAGATGACACATTCTTGTTTCATGGTGTGGATTTTTCACCTATAGGTTCTAGATGACATGTTCTTGTTTCATTATGGGTTGTATTTTCGACAAAAGTTCCAAATGATGATACCTTGTTCAGATAATTTTAGAACTGGCCAAAGAAGGTATGGTCGATCTTATGTATCACCTTAGAAACATATGATTGGTAGTGGTTATTTTTAGGTTCCCTTTATTTATATTTCACATATGCAAGAACTCTATTTCAGACTAGATATATCTATTAAAATAAATCTATTCTTTATTATACCATAATTCATGATTTAATATAGAAAAGAAATCATATTACAACCTGAAATATTGATAAGTTTAGTTTATTTGGGAATTAGGTACATATCATAATATCTAGAACATGGGATACCACAACATTATTAGAAACTTCCTTAACATGCTTCTAAAATTACATGGCTTTTAAAAATTCATGGGATAACCTGGGGGATAACATAAGAAAGGAGTGAGCTATAAATCCAAGTAAGGAAATAAAAATTGCATAAGGTGATACATTTCAGAAAAAATTCATATCAATAGGGGCATTATAAGATTAGTAATCATAAATATGAACAATGAGACATGATATAACAAGATAATCAAAACATGGGAAATGTGGAGACAACTTAAAACACCACATAATAAACTAAAGTCAAGGATAAACCGCCAATACATCATGGTGGAAAAAGTCCCATAAAGGAATCAGGTTCACTCCCTATCCTAACATGACGTCACATGAAACTAAATATTACCCAATGCATTGATGATCTATATAATCCTGGGCACATCCATCACATTCATTTCATTCTCATGCTTAAGTGTGCCATATAAGTATTATAACATGGATTTATTCATCAACATAATATATTCCATGAAACATTATTGTGGAATAAATATATTTATGTCTCCAATAAAAAATTATATGTTCATAAATGTGAACACTCTTGATAAGAATGAGTGTGTTATTCACTACATAATTTTTTGGCATGTAAAATCATGTTGAATGTTTTGCAGGATAATAGCGTCACTTAAAGATTCATAAAAACGGATTGATGGGAGTGAAGGGGGTCTATAATCTCATATAAATCATGTAGGATATAATATATACATGGAAAAATATCCAAACATTATAAATTGGAAATATAAGACATAAGTTAATTAAGAAACTTGATAAAGAAAAGAAGTATGACTATATTTTGGCATGGTAACGAGTGTACAAAAAGGATCATGGGGGGATTAATGAGAGTGAAAGGGGAATATCATCATTTATAAATTAAATATAAAGCAGTGGTAATATGGAATAACATATCCCAATATAATAAAATGTAATTTTAGAGACATAACATAAAATAAGCTCTTAAGTGGAAATTAGAAGAGAAAACTCCATTACTTGAGTACTTGACTCAAAATGCTTGGGAGGGGCTTCTTGAGATCTTATGGGTACCATGAGAGAACTCTAGAGAGTTTAGGGATGATTGTGGACGTGATCCAATGAGTTTGAGTGAATAGAAATGGGATTTTGGGTATGTTTATATAGGAAAAGGGATGGATTTCATTATTATTTAGGGTTTGGACTCATCATAATAAAATAAATAAAAAAACAAACCATATCATAGTATTTGGCCATATTTTCTTCCAAACGGTATTGGTTAGAATTATTTTCTAAGGTCAAGGGCTGAAAATAAAAAAATAACTCCCTTTCTTATGTGGAGGTCAGTTATACTCTTAGAAAAATGATTTTAAAACATTAGAATATTTTAATGGTATTGGAGGATTCATAAATACATTATAAAATTAACCAAATAATCATAAAATCAACTTATTTCAAAGGTAAATAAAATATTATTTATTCGTTTCACTTCATAGTATTTATTACATCACTTTTGGGTCACATGATGTCATAACACACAAAGTATATTTATAATTGTATTTAATTTTTACCTGAAAATTTGATTGCCACAGAATATTATGAAAAATTAACCATTTTTGATATTTCAATGTTCTAATTCCAAAAATATTATTCATTTTCTTATATAATTTGAAAAATATGGGAATTATTATTTTTAAATGAAAATTGACATTTATTAAGAAATGTGGGGTTTTTTTGTAATAGTTTTCTAACCCTTATAATAATTACATTTGAAATCAAAAAAATTATATGATCATTTAAATTTAATAAAAAATATTCAATTATAAAGTTTTATTAAAATATTATTTACTTCAAAAATTCATTAATTCATCAAAATTAATTCCTTAATTGTATTTGAATATTAACCAAAAATACTATTTCTGTTTTATTGAATCAAAATAAAAAAATTATAAAATAAAAAAATTGTATGAAAATATATTGATTATTCTATAAAAAAGAATGTGAATAATCATAATTATAGGGTCTTGATATGTATCTCTTTAATACACTATAAATATCTCAAATGGTAGGGTACGTGATTGTGGGACTTTCATGAGGTGGTTCAGTGAACATGGTTTGGACTATGTTCTCCATGAGGTTGAACCTACCCAATAAATGGTTTCTATCATTCATAATTTGTTGGATTTTAGATTTTTCTTGGTCATAGTCAAATCCCAGTGATGCTATACCCCTCATAATCTTTGATAAATGCGATTTATTGGGTAATATCGTACTAGTTGAGGCCATAGATTCCTTTTTTTGTCAATTAATTTTTTTAGAACCCTATATTTATATGAATCATGTGATCAACATTCAAGACTATATTATCAATGGTAAAAAAACATTATTTTCTTTTAAATACTATTGGATATAATAAAAAAGTAATTTCATTTGTTTCCTATAACAATATTACATAATAATACATTTAATTAAATGAAAAGAGAAATTTTATTTGTAACAATTCAGGTCGTTAAAATATCCCCCATAATATTTCACCCTAAAATTTTTCATTTCCCACACTAAAATATAAAATGGAAACTCTTCTTAATCACTTCCTCTAGTTCCCACATCACTTCTTCAGATTTATGGTTTCTCCATAACACATTGAAATGGTGCATTGTATTATTTCATATAACTTTTTCTCTATGATATAATATCTTCACATGTTAATCCTCATATGAGAGATTATTATCCAATGGTACCACCTATGGATTTAATTAACGTGTCGGGTCTGGTATGTACATTACCAATAGGGATAAATGGAATACATCATGTTCTCGAGATAGGTTATGAGGGAGTCCAAGTTAGTATACCACATCTCCAATGTGATCAAGGATATAAAATGGGATGATGTATCATGGAATATGATTTTTATTCTTCATGAATATCATTACTTTCTTCCATAGAGATATGTAAATGAATACCAAGTCTCCAACATCAAACTCTAGTTATCTTTAATGATTTTCATCATATATCTTCTATCAACTCTGAGTAGCCTTTATGTGATGCATAATGGTCTTAAACATTCCCCCATTTCCTAGACCATTTACGGAACAATTTGTTTTTTCCCAACTTCATCCAAACATGTATGTGTTTTACATGTCTTCCAATAAACTACTTCATATCAAGTGAATTGGATGCTTTAGTGGAAACTACTATTATAAGAGAACTTTAACTAAGGAATATGTTGATCCCTTCCTCCTTTGAAGTCAATTGATAATTATCTCAACATATTCTCAAGTTTCAGGATAGTTCTTTCAAATTAGACATCAATTCGAGGGTGATAAGCCATGATCATGTTCAAATCAGTAGTCTAAAAAAGTTACATACTCTTATAGAATCTAGAGGTGAATCTTGGATATTGATCAGACACAATAGATAGCATTACACCATGCATCCTTACCACATCTCTAATTTATATACATTAACGTTTATCTAATGAGAAATACTCTTGAATCACAATAAAGAAATCTTGTTTTTTGTAATGATCCACAAAAAACCATATAGAATTTTTCCCCTGCATGTCTTCGTGCATCTAGTGATAAATTCTATAGTGATGTTTTACCATTTCCATGTTGGTATGGGTAATGGTTGCATCACCCCCTTAGAATTATTCCTTTTAGCCTTCACTTTCTAATACACCAAACACCTAGATGTATATTTAGTGGAATCATTTTTCATATTGTACCACCAATAGTGCTCTCAGAGATCTCGATACATCTTTGTGATTCCTAGGTTAATGGAGAATGTTTAACTATGTGAATCATAAAATAGTTACTTTTTTAACATGATATTTTATAGTACATATAGTCATGACCCAAATATCAGAACTCCTAATTCATTAACAATGAACTAATAGGATTAAGCTTTTCATATGTTTAACACTTTCTTCTTAATACCCACAAAATCTATTTTATATTCCCTTGATCTTTCTAGAAGAGATGTTTAAGAATTAATTTGTGAAAGGGTTGATGATGTTCCTTTCTTTATGATTTCCTTTTCCATCCTTTCCAAATCTAGTAAGATCATATCCCACTCAATTTTCATCAATGATAGAATTACTAGGTCCTTTTAATTAGATATTCCCCTAACTTATTCACTTTACCAAGATGGTAGTGGATTGGGATGTTATTGTATTTGATCAGTTTTTACCATATTCGTTGATGTATATTTAGATATTTATTTGTAAATATATACTTCATCATCTTGTGATAAATATATATTTTACAATTCTACCAAAAGAGATAATTCTACCATATTTTCAAAGTGAATACCACTACATAAAACTCTAAATCATGAATTGGGTAGTTTTATTCATGGAATTTAAACATCCTAGAAAAAAATGTTATGACTTTATTATTCTTCATTAACACACAACCCAATCCCTTCTCTGAAGCATCACTGAATATATTGATAATTTATTCCCTTGTGGGTAGTGTGAGTACAAGGGTAGTGATAAGACTTTTTTCATATCCCTAAATTTCTCTTCACATTCATCATTGCAATAAAACTTTAATCCCTTACTAGTTATCTTGGTTGGACTGTTTGATAATCATGATAAATTTCTCCCAAATCGATGATGGTACCTAGCTAATCTAAGGAAATAGGGATATATGTCACTAATGTTAGAATTTCCTATCTTGAAATTTATTTTTTCTTTTATGGGTCTACAGATATACAATTGATTATGAAGATATTCCCCAATAATGAGAATTAATTCAACCATTACTCACATTTTTTACTTAGTATAAAGCTTCTCCTTTCATAAGGCCTTTATCATAGTGATCAGATTCTTTTTATGATCCCCCTTGGTTTTAGAGTGTATAAGAATATCATCTATAATAAGAAACAAAAATTTGACAAGGTATTATTTAAATATTATATCCATCATGGACATTAATATTGATGGATAATTAGTGAGTCTGAATGGAATTAATAGGAAATCATTGTGCCCAAACCTGGTAAAAAAATCAATCTTGGGGATATCCTCATTCTTTACCCAAAATTGGAAATATCCTGACCAGAGATCCACCTTGGAGAAGTATTGTGATCCATGTAACTAATCAAACAAGACATCAATTTTTGGTATAGGATACTTATTATTTATCATGATCTTTTTGAGATCACAATATTCAATGTAAAGGTGCATTGACCCATACATCTTTTTGAAAAAGAGGACTGATGCACCCCATGGTGAAGCAATTTAGTGTATGAACCCTTTATCTAGATTCTACTATAGTTGTTTCTTTAGATCCTCATGTTCCAAAAAAACTATTCTATATGGAATCTTGGATAATGGTAATTACCTAGAAATAATCTTTATTGAAAAATAAACCTATCATATAAGATGATGGCCAGGAAATTCATCAAGAAACACATCAGTGTATTCCCATACAATAGGCATGTATTCGAGGATTGTTCTTTCCTTAAACTCAATGACTTGATCTGGTTGCACTTGCTTGTATCCAAATAATATCCTTGCTTATTATTTTGGTGCTAAAGAAGATTCATCTCCTCCTTGAACTTATATTGAATTCATGGACAACTGAAAATACAGAGAGTTATTTCCATCTCACAACAATTTATGTTGGCTCTATAGGGAATGCAAATCCATGATTATAATTCTATTAAATTCCAAAAAATAGAGTATTACAAGGTACAATGGTAATTTCATCACCAAAAGTATGATATGGAAGGTGTTATATACTTAATATGAAATAATTTACACATTTAATGTTTTCCCCAATAACTCAACTTCCAAGATTAGTGATGTTTTTTGAATAGTTTTACTAAACTTTCATGATATAAAGTAATGTGTAGAACCAGAATCAAAATTTATATTTGGTATGCATGAATTAATAACTAGAATACCTATCAAAACTTTACTATTAGGATCCATCTTCATAGTTGTGATGGAAAAATATATCTCTTGCTTCTTTAGAGGTTGTTGGTTGTCTTTGAAAACCCATGGCTTAGTGCATTGGTTTGAAATATTCTCTAATTCTTTATAGTTGTAGCATTGAAAAATTCACTATGTGTTGATTGGATAATTTGTTTCCTAAAATTCATTAGTGTATTTCTATAGTTGAAAATCTTTATCTAGGTTCCCTTCATTCCTGTACCTAAATCATTAACTCATTTTCCTTAGGCGATTTGTGGGATACTTTTTTCCACATCATTAACAAGTGGGATTTTGAAATTTCATAAAACTGTTAAATTTCTCCATCAAACCATCATAATTAAACAATAAATTAAAATTCTTATCACCATGATAGACTTGAGATTAACCAATCTCTATTTTAATTTCTGGGAACCTGAGACAATTTCATCACAGTTATAAAATTCATAGATCACCAGGTATTTTCATAGACTCGGTTTTAGCCCACCAAAGAAGTGGTAGACATTGAATTCGGGGGTAACAAAAAATCCAAAGGTGTATCATGAAAGTCATGTGATTTTTTCCTTGTGTGACTTTATAGATTAATCATATTTTTTCTTATGGGAAAGGAAATCCATTTCCATTCTAAGACAAAGAGTGTGAGGGAAATATTTTTCCATTGTTTTTAATAATTCCTTCAACTCTATTACTTTGATATCTTCCTCAGGTTTTGTATTCTTGATAAATGTACACCAATGATTAGCTTCTCCATCCATATGATAAAAAACTATTAGAACCTTATCTTTTACAAAACATTTAAAGGTGAAGAAGATAATCTCAATGGATATGATCTAATATTACATGGTTAAGTGATGGGATTATCCATTGAAATTCAGAGACCTTTTTTTCATAAATATCTTAAACACAGATTGTTATCTCTTAAGGGGATTTGGACACTCATCTAGATCCAGTTTTCTATTAAGAACCAGATTCATCTGAGAGGGAATCATCATGATGTTTTCAATTACTAATCCCATCGAGTTGGGCATCTCGTTGGGCAAGTCATTACATTTCATATCACATTGATTATTTACCCGATTCCTCATATTTTTGGCCACTAGATAGAATAATGGGAAAATTAAGGATAAGTATTTTTAAATTGTTGAAAACTTATAGAATCTAATGATAATAATTTTATAACTTCTAAATTACATTTATTTTATATCCTATGATTTATAGGATTTAATCTATGTTATCTATGATCTATTTCCTAACATATATTTTTTTGGAATTTTTTTTGTTACCTTAACATTATTTCATAAAGAGATTATGACTTTACCAAATTATACCCCTTGGGAGTGTGAAACCTGGTGGGCAGTATGGTCCATTGTCATGTACCATGTTACACTGAATCAAGCTTGGAACACCTTGTAAGTGTTGTTACCCTTAGGTATATCTAATCCCAAACCACGACCACTTGTAATATCTAAATTTGGATTCATTTTATTGATAATAAAATTACTCTATACTTACAAAAAATTTCAGAATGTTTTTTTATACATAGTATTATCCCTAAATATTTTAATAGAGTTTTCGAATCCTAACCCCAAAAGTAACTAAACTTTTACTCTAATACCAACTATAACTACACTGTTCTTTATTTGACATCAATTCGTGAATTATTACCTAAAATATCACATAATACAACTTCCATAAAATTGTGAACATGGGATACACCAACATTATCAAAATTATAATGAAATATTGAACATGGGATTGTGTCTTTGGGAATTATAGTGTCTTTGGGAATTAGGTACATATCATTAAATCTTTGGGAATTAGGTATATATCATAAAATCTGGAACATGAGACACACCATCATTATTGAAAACTTCTTTAACATTCTTATAAAATTCCATATCTTTTAAAACTGCATGTCATAACCTTTGGATAAACATAAGAAACAGGTGAGATATACATCCCAGTTAGGGAATAAACATGGCATAAGGTGATACATGTTAGATAAAAGGTATATAAATCGGGAATAAAAAGATTAGGAATGATAAATATAAATAATGAAAAATGATGTATAATGATAATAATAACATGTTAAATGTGTAAAAACATAAATCAACACATCATACACATAATTGAAGTCTAAACTTCCTATAAATCATTGATGAGTGCTGTATAATTCTAGGAACAACCACCCCATTCATTTCGTTCTCATGATTAAGTGTGTGACATATATCAGACATGTTGGATTCATTCATCATCATAATTCATTCCATGATAAATGAGTGTGTAATAAATATATTTAATTCCAAAATAAAAAAATATATGTTCTTAAATGTTAACACCCGTAATAGTAATGGGTATGATATTCACTACAAAATTGTTTTGGTATGAAATATTGTTGTAAAGTTCCGACAACGGAATGACATTACATAAAGATTCTTAAAAATGGGTTGATGATATAAAAGGGATTATATCATCACAAATATATAAAATGGTAAGTAATAGGGACATGTAAAAACATATCCCAGCATTATAAATTATAAATTGAAGGCATAAGTTAATGAAGAAACATGAATAAAAAATAGAATCCTAACTATATTTTGGTATGGTAACGAGTGTATATAATGGATAATGGGAGGATTAATGAGTGTGAAAGGGGGATATAATCATTTATAAATTTAATGGAAATTAATGGGAATATGGAATAATTTATCCCAATATCAAAAAATGGAATTTATGTGACATAACAAAAAATAAGTGCTGGAATGGAAATGAGAAGAGATAAATCCCTTACAAGAGTGTGAGAATCCAAATTATTGGGATGAGATTCTTGAGAGATTTTTGGAACTTTGGTAAGACTCTATAGAGTTTATTCCATAGTATGGATGTGCTCCAAGGAGTTTTAGTGAAGATAAATGGGGGCTTGGGTGGGTTTATATAGTAAAAGAGGGGGATTTCTTTCTTATATGGGTTTTGGACTCCACATAATAAAATAACCAAAATGAAAAACCATGGTTTTCATCGATGGTCTCTTCCAAATGGGGTTGGTTCTAAAAATTTTATAATTAAAAGGGGTGAAAGTAATAAAATTATTCCATTTTTTACATGGATGTGATTTCAGGTGAATGTATTTCACCTATGATCTTTTACAGAGATTGTGAACTAAGAACTTAATATTGGGAATGACATGGGTAAAGATAGAGGCTATGGGTAGGTGAATTATGTTGGATGGGTAAAAAATGATTCCTTAAGTAATAGTTATAATCCTTTTTATGGTTCATACCTAAGTGGTGGTGGGAAGAGTGGAAATGGTGATGAATCATAACGTTATCCTTGTAGATATAGTTTTTTTTAGTGTTATCAGTGCACTAGGTTTGGTCAGATTCTTACACAGTGAGACCAAAATATTGTTGAGTGTTCAGAATGTGGGAGAATGGGACACATGTGATAGTCTTACATGACCAAATGAAAATGATATAGTGATAAAGTAACTCAACATGGTGTAGTTCTGGATTTGGGATGACACTGTATACTGGTAGTTAGGGCTCCATCGGTCGTTTAGTTCAATATAGTGGATTGTTTGCCCAAGGGAAAGGGATGTATTTTATGAATGTAATGCTGTAAAATATGTTGATACATGAGATAAAAGTTAAGGTGAGGGATATTTGAATTCTATTCATTCCACTTATGATGACCAGGATGTTATACCATCTTCTGTTTTAGGTATGATCTTAGTGGATTCCACTCTAAAATTTTTCTTATTTGATACATTAGAATTTCATTGTTTCCTTTATTGTGAGTTTTTGGGTATCTTTTTATTATCTATAGATTATTAATTCATAGTGATAATGATTGAATAAACAATCGGGGTATGATCTAAAGGAATTCAGTGATGTAGGTAATGCGACCTTCTGAATGGGGGAAATAGATTCATCTTGGATCTCTTTGTTATAGAGTTGAATGGATTCTACATGATTCTTGGGATAGAATTAATAGTACCATATTAATACTAAAACAAATTTTATCATCAATTAGTGTCATTTATATCTCATAATCATGGAAGTTATGTATATAATTGAGAGTGGGAATTATTAGTGGGTTATATATGACCTCACCATCAGAAGCTTGGAAGGATTATAGAACATGTTTCCAGTATTTTATTGGATTATAAAGAGGTGAATAAAGTAATATTTCTAACCATGTTTAATCAGTTAGAGGTTTTTACCTAAATATTTATTATGATTTATGATCAATAGAGAGTTCATGTTTATTATAAAACTCATTCTAAGTATCGATCCAATTTTTAGAAAACCTTATAGGAGGGATCATGTGGATAATTGAGCGACAAAGTCCTAGTTGGAGGATTTGGAGGGAAAGGGTTTAATATGGATGAATACTTATCCTAAGGGTTCCCTTTTAATATTACCTATGAATGAGGATTGATCTTAAAGGCTATGTGTGTAATGTCATGTTTTGAACCAGGTGACAATCAATAACTAATACCCATTACCTCATATCGATGATATAATTTATTATAATTTAGGGCCAAAATGTTATCTATTACTAAATTGATATCAATTTATCACAATTTTATGGTGATGTGTTCAAATATACCTCTCACTAAAATCAGAAGTAGGAATGATCTATACAAGTACATAATGATTCCATTCAGTCTAACAGACAAACAATCAGTATTTACAGCCTCGATGAATCAGGTATTCCACCCTTATCTGGACACATTTGTGGTTGTTTTTTCAATGATATACATTAATAATCCACGTTAAGGGAGGATCATGTGTGATATATAGAGATAATTTTGATAACACTTAAGGATAATTGGCAATATTTCATGCTCCCAAAATGAATCTTTTATATTGACTAAGAGAACTTCATAGGTTATGTTATATTTGAGTTTGATGTTTCAATAGAACCTCAGAGGGATTGATCATTTTTTTCTTAGGAATTACCTAATAATTTTTGTTAGATTTTTAGATTTTTTGGTTTGGAAGGATACTACTAGATATTAATTCAGTAATTCATCCACTTGGAAATAATATTGATAGGCCCGACCAAGAAAGGGGAAATGTTTATTTTGTTATAATATCATGAGAGGGCCTTTCAAGAGTTGGAATGAAGATTTAATATAGTTTTGATCTTGACCTTACTTTGTTTAGGTTGGGAGTACACATTTTACTATGATGAATCAAGACTTAGGATAGGGGTAGTTTTGATGTAGGATAATAATTTTTTCACTTATGGTTTTAAGTAGCCGATACCACAAGGAACCACACAAAGCATGACATATATATGGATGGAGTAATAAAAATATTAAGATACTGGAATAACATTCAATTTAATGAGAGGTCTTTGATGTATACAAATAATAATATCTTGAAGTACATTTTACTATAGTACAACAAAAACATTGGTAGTGAAGGTGGGTCGAGTATTTCCAGTCCATTGATATCAAGATATCATACACCCTATTGAAGTAGAACACTATTGAAGGTTCACTAAATCAAAAGGCTCCGACAAAATTGGTGCATGTTTTTGTAGTGTGTGGTAGCTTATAACTGTTTTATTCGATACGTAGTTTGATATTTTAAAGTATCAGGTCGATGAATCCTTACATCTTCATTAACTACTTTTTCACTCTTCAACTCAAGGAATAGGGGATTAATATCAGATTAATATCTTTGGTCATGATATATGGTATATATAGTGGGTATAAAACACTAGATAGGTTGCCTAATTTAAATGAGAAACAACATGTCGATGTTATGTAGTAC
The DNA here is from genome assembly GCA_963277665.1 of Viscum album. NCBI lineage: Eukaryota > Viridiplantae > Streptophyta > Magnoliopsida > Santalales > Viscaceae > Viscum > Viscum album. Next base: position 1,280,176,612 of record OY728157.1, read on the forward strand.
CTATTCAAGTTTGTGTGGGGATATGATGAGGAATTAAACAACTCGACATGGGATGTGAATCTGGGTTTTACTAAGATGTACTATGACATGAACCCACAATATTGATACCTTAGGATGAAGGGGGTCCAATATAGGTTTTTAGATGGTGGTGCACCTGTTATTAGGTGAAGGGTGAGCACTGGTGACCCTTTGGTATTCTATTGACACTACCTATTTCCAAGAGGAAGTGGGATAAAATGACCATGGATTTCATGGTGGTATTTTTCAGGATACACTGAGTTAGTAATGTGATGTAGGTGATTTTTGATTTATTGACAAGATTTTCTTATTTCTTAACAATTTAAGAGGCATTTTATTTAGATGAGTTGAACAAGCTCGAGGTATGAGAGATATTCCTCTTAAGTGTGATACCTTGGATCATTATTTCAGATTGGGAAACCCATTTTACATAATGATTGTAAAATATATTATAGATGGTTATTGGTATATAAATATATCTTAGCATTATTTACTACCTATATATAGATAGAAAATCATTGTATAATATTCATATTTTAGAAGAAATGATGAGAGAATTCACCATGGATATTGTCGATTCTTGAGAAAACAACATAAATTTAATGGATTTAACCTATAAAAATGGCTATAAAGTGTCAAATTAGATTGCCCCATTAAAATAATTAATTGGTATACCATTTTATGAAATATTTTGTTGTCTATAAGCTAGTGAGTTAATAATTATCAGGTATATTCTCATGAAAGATACCTTAATGAACATTCAATTAATCAGGAAGCAGTTGGTGACCACTAAATAGATTTCAAGGTCATGTGCTAACATGTGATGAAATCCTATTTAGTTTGAGGTGGGTGACTAGGTATTATTATGGATGTCATTAAGGTTGGGAAATCAATGTGTTCAGAAGTATATAATTCTAGCACCCAAGTATATGGGACCATTTTACAAAATGGACATTATTGATACAGTGGATTATAGAATAGATCTCCATCAACATCTCAGTTCCATGCATGAATTATTCCATATATATAAGCATCAATTGTATTATCCTAATCCATATCATGTGATTGTTATCACTAACACAAAACTTATGGCTAATTCTTCTTTTGAGAAGTGTCTTGTTCAAATATTGGATCGAAGCACGAAGTCACTTCACATGAAGATGATTGATTATCTATAAGTAATGTGGTAACAAAAACATATATAGGAGGATACATAAAATTTTCTGTATGATATATGGGCTTAGTGGTCAGATTAATACACTCTTGGGTCTCGATGACATTCTGGAGTGCATCTCGTGGGTAAAATGATATATATTGGGAATTTGTTAAACACCAGAAACATTGAGAACTATGAATTAGTTTAAATTTTAATCAAGACTTATTTTATACTCTAGTTATAATTTTTTAAGAGTTGTTGGGGAAGTCTGGTTGTCCTAGTGGAATTATAAGAGGTTAGAGGGGTGTAATAATGAATAAATGGAGGGGTTTTCACTACTATATGGTATGGAAAACTATGAGGGTTGCTAGGTAAACCCTAAAAAGGGATGAAACACATTTAATATCAATTTCATAGTTAGAAAAAACTAGGTTACAAAACCATATGAATCCTATCATAAATATCAGATAATGAAATAGAGTTATTATATGGTTTTTCAAACCATATGGGTGAATAATGTTAGTGTGATTATCTTAATAGTGGGAACTACACATTTGGTGCATAGTTTGGAAAAGTCTATGTCCAAACCCTGTGTTTTTTCCTATCACATTAATTTTGGAAATGTAACAAAACTCACCTGTAGTTTTTATACTTATAACACTTAATTCCTTCCCAATTGTTCAATCAGTATCCCTCCCTACCATGGACCTCTCATCCTTACTCTTTTCCTTTGAGTATATGACCTTGTTCCTTGATATAATTGATATTTTTTGTGCATGAGAGATTAATTTATGCATGGTTAAAACATAATATACTCCATTTTTATTTTTATTTTGATCTATTAATATATTTCATAGGTTATGAATATTTTATCAATATTTATATTTTTGGTTTAATTCATCAATTCCCACCAATTGAGATCAAATCATGGGCAGATAAATTATGAGTAGACCTATACTAGTCCAATTTTGGGGGTCTGTATGATATACCTTAAATAATCACAAATATTTCTCTCATGCATGTAGTGTGTAGCTGTGTCAAACTATCATTCACCTGACCTAAAACATAATTAAGTATAACTATGATAATTATCTAGTTAAAGTATTTTGGTTTGTATGTAACAACCAATAAAATAGTGGTATTTTTTTAAATATAGTGGATTGATTAATGAATGTGGTTACTAAAAAATGAAAAATGATATGGGTGTGGTAAATGCAGAATGTCATCTAAAAACCCTTCTCTTTCTTTCATAATGATACATGATTTATTACATAAAAATTACAATTAATAAAACCTAAAAGATTAGTAAGAACAATGTACATGGTGATTTTTACATAACACAACATTTTTAACATGGGGAAAGACAAAATTATTTATAACTTCCATAAAATGCTTCTAAAATTACATGGATTTTTAAAACTCTCTGGGATAACCAAGGGACAAACATATGAAAAAGATGAGCTATAAAGACTGGTAAGGTATTAGACATGACATACCTTGATACATGTTATACAATAGCCATATCCATGGGGCATAAAAAGAGTAGGAATCATAAACATGAACAATGAGACATGATATGTCATGATAATCATAAATGAAACATTGGAAATGTGGAATCAACTTTCAACACTTCATCGTAAACATAGGTCAATGATAAACTAAAAATACATCATGGTGGAAAAATTACCATAAAGGAATTAGGATAACTCTCTATCCCAATATGATGTATCATGGTAATAAACATTACCCAATGCATTAGAATGCTATAAAATTCCGGGCGGACCCATCACATTAATTTCATTCTCATGGTTTTGTTTTCCACATATATCATACAACAAGGATTCATTTTTATCATAATTTACTTCAATATAAATGAGTGTGGAATACACATATGTAAGTCCCCAATCAAAAATTACACTTTAATAAATGTGAACACCCATGATAGGAAATGGGTATGGTATTCATTACATAATTGTTTTGGCATAGAAAAATCACATTGAAATATTGGATGCATAAAAACATCACTTAAAGATCCATAAAAATGGGATTATGTGACATAAGGGGGTATCTCATCACATAGTCATCAAATGGGCTGCAATAGAGAAATTTAATAACATATCCCAACATTATAAACTGGTGATTTAGTGCATAAGTTATTAAAGAAACATGAATAAAGAAAAGAATAATAACTATATTTTGGCATGGTAATAGGGGTACATAAAAGATCATTAGAGGATTATTGAGTGTGAAAGGGGGATATAATAATTTATACATTATGTAGATATTAAGGGAATATGGAATAACACATCTCAATATAATAAAATTGAATTTAAGAGACATAACATAAAATGAGTTCTTGATAAAAAATAGAGAGTGGAAGATCCCTTATAGAATTTCAGCATCGTAATGACATATGTAAGGGTAAATATGAGAGATGGTAAATGATAAATCATTAATATAAAAAAATTAGTCATAAATGAAATAATTATAAGTTAATTAAAATATAACAAATTCAAATTAACAAGACTAATTTCAAAGAATGTGCTTGAATTGAAAGGGGGAGAGGAAGGTGAGGATCCCTTACTTGAGTGTGTGAATCCAAACGCTTAGGAGGAGATTCTTCAGAGCATGGGGGCACCTTGGGAGGACTCTAGAGACTGTAGGGATGTGTACATAAATGTTACAAGTATTTTGAGTAAAGATAAATGAGATCATGGGTGTGTTTATATAGGACACGAAGTTGATTTATTTATTATTTTGGTTTTAGATTAAACATAAAAAAAATAACCAAAACCACAAACCACATCAAATTTTTTTCCAAGGAGTTTTTCCAAACTAGATCGATTTTTATTATTTTATTAGGCCATGTTCTGAACTTATTAAAATAAATCAATTGCTTATTTAGAGGTGAGTCTCACTCTTGCATAATTGATTTAAAAACATGAAAATATATTATAGGCTTTGGAGGATTCATAATGAATTTAAAAGATAAATAAAATAAACCTAACATCACATTATTTTAAAGGGAAAATTTTATTTGGTCATTTATCCCATTTATAGTAGTAATTACATTACTTTTTGGTCATTATGATTTCATAAAACACAGTATATTTATATGATATTTAGGTTTTACCTAAAAATTCGTCTGTCTCAGAAAATTAAGAAAAATTCACCATTTGATAATTTTGACATTATGATCCTAAAAAATAATAATCATTTAATCTGAATTATTTTATTAATATGTGATTTTTCACTTTTAAAATAAAATCAACATTTATTAATAAATTCTGCGTTTTTTAGTAATAATAGTTTTTGAACCCTTATAAAAATTACATTTGAATTCATAAAATTTATATGATCATTTATATTTGGAAAAAATATTTAATAATATTAAAATATTATTTATTTAAAAAATACATTAATTTATAAATTATTTAATTTAATTATAATATTAACTAAAAATACAATATTCTCTTTATGGAATCAATATAAAAATCATTTACAAAGTAATAATAATATATTTACTATTATAAAAAAATAATTTATAGATTTATATTGCTTGGGTCTTGATTCATATGAATTTAATACAACTGAAAATTCCCTAATATTAAGGTTCATAATGGTGGGAATTTCACGGGTTGATTCGGATAAAATGGGTTGGGCTGTGATCTCAATGTGCTTGAACTTTGACTATAAATAGTTTCTCTCATGATTAAGTTTTTGGATATCATCTTATGATTAGTCAACGGAAAATATAATAAATTATATCTCCCCTAGAATCTCCAATAAACAGACTTTATAGGGTAGGAATCTACTGGTTAAGGCTATCACATCCTTTTTCTTTATCAAATGGATTGGTTAAAACCATATATTTATACTAATCATGTGATCACTATTTATTAGATATATTGGTAATGATAGTTAACAGTATTTTAAATCTAATTAGATATAATAAAAAAATTAATTGGAAGTATTTTCTATAACAATATAACCTAATATAAAATTTAATTTAATTTTTTTTTATTTATAATAGTTCAGGTCATTACAATCATCCCCCATAAGAAATTGAATACTTAAAATTTTCATTTCCCTCACTAAAATAGATGAAGATAACTCTACTTCATCACAACCTCTAGTTACCACATTGCTTCTTCAATATTGTGGTTCCTCCAAAACAAATTTACAAGGTAAATTATCTTATTTTGTAGAATATATTCTCTACAATCTAAGATATTCTCCGCATGCTCCCCATATGAAAGGTCATTCTCCAATAGTACTACTGATGGATTGAGTACATGTGGGGGGTATGGTATGTACTTTCTTGAGATGGATACATGAAATACATCATTTATTTGAGATAGGTTCAGTGGGAGTGCAAGTAGGTAGGACACTACTCTGATGAAATAAAGGATCTCGAAGTGGATGATGAATCTTGGACTAAGATTTCCCTTCTTCCTAGTTCTCATGACTTTTTTCTATGGAGATATAAAGAGGAATACCATGTCTCCAACATTAAACTCTATTCTCAATGACGATTGTCAGCATACCAAAATTTTCAATTCTGAGTAGATTTTATGTGATGTTAGTTCTATCTTCCTCTCATGTCTTTAGAACTTTATGTCAACATGTCTTCTAGTGTAGGAATATTCTACTCATATTAACAATTAGTTTTAGGATGATAGGTCGTACTAAAGTTCATATCAATGTTTAGAGCATGTTAGAGACTTTTACAGAACTCGAAGGTGAATATATGATCTTGAATAGATATAATTGACAGTGGTAGTGCATTTAGAATTTCCACTTATTTCATTTATATACATGCATGTTGACATAGTGATATATCCTCTTGATTTGTGATTAAGTGATCTATATTTTTATGACAGTCCACAATAAACCATATAACATTGTTTCCCTTGTAGTCGTCTGATGTTTGGTGACAAAGTCCATGGTAATGTCCTCCCATTTCCATATTGGTATGGACAATGGTTGAATCAACCCATTAGACATTAGTATTTGATCCATCACATATAGGAATACAAGGAACATTGATTTATATTCAGTGATCTCCATCTTCATATTGTCCCACCATTAGTGCTCGTGGAGATCTTGATACATCTTTGTTCTTCCTGGGTGAATGGTGAAATTTGGACTATGTGTATCATCCAATAGTTCCATTTTTAACTCAGGATTCGAGGAAACACATAGTCTTGAACTAAATCTCACAATTAATTGTTCACCATTTCTGAACTTTTAGGATTTCCCTGATCTCATGGCATTCACCTTCTTCTGAATTTCTACATCATTTCTCTGAGAATCATTTATTTTCTCTATGAGATATGGTTGAGAAATCATTTGAGAAATTATTTATGATTTTACATCCTTAATGATTCCCATTTCCATACTTTGTATATTTATGAAGATTGGATTCTTCTCAATTATCATCCTTAATAAAGATGCATGATGTTTTCTACATATAGCATCTTCCTACTTATTTTCTTTTTCAGGATGGCTGTGGATTGAGAAGTTTTAATCCTTGATGAGATCTAACTATCTTCACTGACATATATTAAGCTCCTTTTGGGTGAATATATATTTGAGTCCATTGTTATCAGTATATATCTCACTTTTCTCACCATAGAGATAATGAAAAAATATTTTCAATGTAATGACCATAGATGCCAACTCTGGATCATGCGTGGGATAATTTATCATGATATTTGAAATTCCATGATGTGTACGAAATAACTTTATGATTTTTCATTAGCACACAACCTAATAAATTATTTTAATAATTTTTATATACCAAAAAGTCTTCACCACTTGTTAGTAGTGTGAGAAATGGTGTAGTGATAAGCCTCTTTTAGATCTCCTTAAACCTTTCCTCATATTCTTTAATCCATAAAAACATTACTCCCTTATGAGTTATTTTGGTAAAAGGTTTTTAAAGTCATGTGAAATTCCCTCAAAATTAACAAGGATACCCAGATAACACAAAGAAAGTACATATATATATCATAGATATTGGCATGCACCATCATTCAATTGCATACATATTTGAAGGGTCCAAAAATATCTCATTTCTTATGATGATATTCCCCATGAAAAAGCATTCCTTCAATAAGAACTAAATTTTTTTACTTGCCATAAAGCTTCTCATTTCCTAGGGTCTTTAGCATAGTGCTTATATTCTCCTCATAATCCTCCTTTCTTTTAGAGTATATTAGAATATCATCTATAAAGACCATATCAATTTTTCCAACATAATATCTAAAGACTCTATTCATCAAGTAAATGAATATTTATGGAGAATTAGTGAGTCTGAATGGAATTAATTTGAACTCATAGTTCCCAAAACATTTATGAAAAGTCGTCTTGGGGATATCTTCCTTCATCAACCTTACTTGAAAATATCCTAACCAAAGATCCACCTTGGAGATGTATTGTGCTCCACGTAGCTAATCAAACAAGTCATCAATATAAGGAAAATGATTCATGTTCTTTACTCTGATCTTATCAAGTTCACGATATGCAATGAAAAGGTTCATTGACCCATCCTTATTCTTAAATAGGAGGACTGGTGTACCCTATGGTGAAGCACTTGGGCATATAAAACCTTTCTACAGATTCTCCTATAGTTGTTTATTCATCTCATCAAGTTCCATAAAAACCATTATCTATGGAGTCTTTGATAAGGGTAATGACATAGGTATAAGATCAATTGGGAATTCAGCCTCTCAGCTAGGTGGAAGACCATACAATTCCTCTAAAACACATCAGTTAGTTCCATCACAATAGGCATGTCTTCAAGGATTATTCTTTCCTTAAACTCAACCATTTGAGATAGATACACTTTATCATAGGGAAATAATATCCATTATTGAGATTTCAATGCTAAATAATATTCATCCACCTATTTTAACATCTACAAAATCATAGGATGATTTGAGATATAGATATTTATTTCCCTCTCCTTATAATTTTTGTTGGCTCTATATAATGAAATCAACTCCATAACTATAATTGAATAATATTCTACCAAATGGTTTATGAAAATGATCTCTTGGATGTTCATCCTAAAAACATTGATATGGGAGGAGCTATATTGTTGGGTTGAAATAATTTCCCAATTTAACGCTTTCACTAAAAACTCTACATCCATTATTTGGGGTGGTTTTTGGATAGTTATTCTAAACATTAATGATATGAATGAATACGTAGAGCATGAATATAAAATTATGTTAGCTATTCTTGAATGAATAACTAGTGTACCTTTCAGAAAATCATTTTCAAGATCCACCTAGGTGGGTTTTTATGTAAAAAGCTCTCCCTTTATACCATGAAGGTTGTTGATTGTCTTCAAAAAAACCCTTGGAATAGTGCCTTACTTTTCAAAGTTCCATGGTTTCCTTCAATTGAAGCAGTGAAAAATGTGATGAGGGTAGATTATATGATTCCTTTCCTCTATCACATTAGTGGATTCATCCTATCTTCAATTGTTAGCATGGTTCCCTTCCTTCCCGCACCTAAAAAATTTCTTCAACCCCCTTAAGAAATTTTTGTGGTGATTTTTTCTACACCATTGACACGTGGGATGCTGAAATTTCTTATAAATGTTATCATTATCCATCAGAACACCATAATTAAAATATACTTTCCACTTATTATCCACTTGATAGATTTGATATTATATGATCTACATTTCAACTTTGAGGTCACATCAGACTATTTACTTATAGCTATCAAAGTCACAGATGACCATGGATTTTCGTAGACTAGTTTTTATCCCACCAAAGAAGGGGTCAACCTTAAATTCATGGGTAATGAAAAATCTGGAGTCATATCATGCATGTCTTGAATTTTTTTCCTCGTATTCCCATACAGATTCAACATCTTTTTGACTGAGGGAAAGAAAATCCCATTCCACTTGATGTCATAGATTATAGGGAAAATATTTATTGAAAAACATTTTTTGGGATTCCTTACACTACATCACTTCAATATATTCGTCAGGCTTAGTATGTTTAATCAATGTAAACCACTCACCAGATTCTCCCTCCATATGATAAAAATCTAGTATAACCTTCTATAACTCAAAACGCTGAAGGATGAAGAAGATATTCTCATGGGAGTTGATCCATTTTTTCACAATTAAGGGATCATAAGATCCATTGAATATAGGAGGCCTTTGTCGCATGAAGCTCCCTATTACGGATTTTTCTCTATTAGGGGGTTTAAGAACTCCACTTGATCTGGGATTCAATTCCAAACCTAAGTCAGATGAGAGAGTATCATCATTAGTTTTTTTAATTCGCACTCCTATCGAGTTGGGTATCTAATTGGGGGAAGTCATCACTTTATCCGTCACATTGATTATTTACCTAATTCCTCCTATTTTTGGCCCTTGGATAGAATAAAAGGAAAATTATGGATAATTATTTTAAATAGTTAAACAAATAATGGGGAATCTAATGAAATTAGATTAATAACATATAGATTACATTTATTTTCTTAACAAGTTAATTTATAGGCTTCAATCTATGTTATCCCTAATATATTTCCTAACATATATTCTTATGGTCATTTTTATTCCCTTAATAATGGTTCATAATGATATCACAAATTACCAAAGAATATCCACTAGGAGGGTCAAACTAGGTGCACAGTAAGTCCCATTGCTGTTACCAGGTTACCCTGAGTCTAGCTTAGGACACCTTGTTAGAGTTGTTACACCTAGGTACATCTATGTCAGAACCATGTCCATCTGTAGTATCCAGACATGGATATAGTTTCTTGATATACCAATTACAATATACTTAACAACATTTAGGGATGTTTTCTTATAATTAGTATTATACCTAATCCTTTCTCTACAGTTTTCTAATCCATGTCCCAAAAGTAACAAAATTTTGTCTCTAATACCAACCATAAATACCTTCATATTTATTTCACATTAATTAATGATTTATTATATAAAAATTACACTTAATAAAACCCAAAATATTGGTAAGTTTAGTGCCTATGAGAACTAGGTACATAAAACATCATATTGAACATGGAATACAATATCATTATTGAAAACTTCTTTAACATTCCTCTAAAATTCCATGGATTTTTAAAACTGTATAGGATAACCTGGGGACAAACATAATAAAGTGGTGAGTTATAAATCATGATAATGGAATAAACATGGAATAAAGTGATACATATTAGAATATAAGAATATAAATGGGGCATAAAAATAATAGGAATAAAAAAACGTGAACAATGAGACATGATATTTTATGATAATAATAATGGAAACATGTGAATTGTGGCATAAAATTAAAACACAACATCATAAACATTGGTTAAGGATAAACTGCCTAGAAATCATTGTTGAAAAATTCCCATAACGGAATTAGGTTCACTCACTATACCAATATGATGTATCATGATATTAGGCATTACCCAATGCATTTGAGTTCTATATAATACTGAGCGCACCCGCTCCATTCATTTCTTTGTCATGCTTACGTGTTCCAAATAGATCATACAAAATGGATTCATTCATCATCATAATTTATTCCATGAAAAATATGTTTGGAATACATGTATGTATGTCCCTAATCAAAAAATAAATGTTTGTAAATGTGAACACCATTTATAGAAAATGATTATGGTATTCACTACAAAATTTTTTATCATGGAAAATCATAGTGAAATTTCAGAAACATAACGATGTCACTTAAAGAATAATAAAAATATGTTGATGAGATAAAATTGGGTATATCATCAAATATAAATCAAACAGTTAGTAATAGGGATATGGGAGAACATTTACAAAGATTTGATATTGAACATTTAATGCATAAGATAATGAAGAAACTTGAATAAAGAAAATAATCATAACTGTATTTTGGCATGGTAAAATGTGTACATATAAGATCATTAGAGACTTAATGATAGTTTAATGGGGGATCAAATAATATTTAAAATAAATAAAATTAAGTTAATATTGAAGAACATGTCCCAACATAATAAAATATAATTAAGAGACATAACTTAAAATAAGTGCTTGTTAAAAAGAGGATAGTAGAGATCCCTTACAAAATATCAGCATATTAATAATGTAGGTAAGGGTCGAAATTGAGAAGATACATGATTTCTCATTAAAATGAAATAAATTTGATAGTAATGGAATGATTATAAATGACTTAAAGTATAAAGATTTAAATTAAGAAGAATAATTTTATATAATGTTATTGAATTGGATGGAGTATAGGAATGTAAGGATCCCTTAGTTGAGTTTTTGACACCAAAATCATGGGAGGGGCTTTTGGAGAGATTAGGGTAACATTGGGAGGAGTGTAGAGAGTGTATTGAATAGTATGTATCTCCTACAATAAATTTTAATGAGGATAAATGGGAGGATGGGTGGGTTTATATAGAAAATGAGAGGAATTTCTTTATTATTTAGGTTTTGGACTCTACAAAATAAAATATCCAAAACCAAAGACCACCCCATTGGTTTTTCCACTATTTTAAACCAAAACGGACTAGTTTTCATTATTTTATAAGTTATAGGCCCTAAATTATTAAAATAATTCCTGTTCTTATGGATAGGTGACTCAAAATCTTAATGAAATTATTTTAAATCCTTAAAATAAAATACAGGTTGGGGATGATTTTTAATGGATTTAAAAAATAAATAAAATAAACATAAAAAAATTATTTTTAAGGTAAAACATTTATTTTTTCATGGATCCCATTTATTGTAATTATTACATCAATTTTGGGTCATTATTAAGAAATACTAAGTTTTTTTTAACAAAAACAATTTTTGAACACTTATAAAAATTACATTTAACATCATAAAAATTATACATTCATTTATATTTGATAAAAATAATTTAATAATATTAAAATATTATTTATTTTGAAAATTGATTAATTTATAAATTAATTAATTTATTTTTAATATTAACTATAAATAAAATTGTTTTCATTATTGTATCAAAATAAAAATCATTTACAATTTTACAATAATATATTCATTATTCAATAAAAAATAATTCACATATTCAAATTTCAATGGTCTTAATACATATGCATTTAATATTGAAAATATTCTCTAATAGTAAGGTGTGTGATGGTGGGACTTTGATGGGGTGGTTCAACGAACATGGTTTGGGTCGTGATCTCAATGATCTTGAACTTCTACTCTAAATGGTTTCAATAATGCTTATGATGTTGGATCTCAACTTGTGATTGGTCAAGGGGAAATACAAGAAATTATACCTCCCTTAAATTATCCAATAAATGGGCTTCATAGGGTACGATCCTATTGGTTGAGGCCATCAAATTATTTTTCTATGTCAAATGGATTTGTTAAAACCCTATATGTATACTAATCATGTGATCGCTATTCAATGGCTATATAATCCATGGTAATGATAATTAATGGTTTTTTAATCCAATAAGATATTATAAAAAAATATGTGTGTTATCTATAACCATATTACTTTATAAGACAATTAATTAAAACAAAAAGGGGAATTTTATTTATAATAGTTCAGGTCATTACATGAAATGTAATTAATAGTGATAAAGTGAAAGGACATGTTCAAGTTTACAAGTAGGGAGTGTATTACATTAGGATCTAGATTTCTCATCTGCATTTACTATAGGTGATTTCCATCCCTTATGTTATAGATGAAATTCACCCATTTCACGGTGAGGATTTTCTACCACCAGGGTCCAAATGGCACACCCTTTTTTCTTTGTTATGAGTGTTTTCCCCTATGTTTCAGATGAACCATTCTAGTTTTCTAGAAGAGTGTGTGTTTCACCAGAGTTATAGATATTTATATTCTATTTAGAGGCATCCAATATAGGATTATATAGGTATGATCATTCTTATGTGTCACCTTAGAACATGATGATTGACAACATTATTTATTATGTTTCTTTTATTTAGTTTTCACATAAACCTGGATTATATTTCACAGTAGACATGTTTACAAATTATATAGGTGTTAGCCTACTGAGTTGTACTCAAACCATGCATGAGACACTATTTGTACCTGATAAAACCTCATGGTTGCAAGATAAGTTAATGGAAAGTTATTTATTATTTATGTTTGATATGTTATATAGCGTGTAGTATATGATATGTTACCAGGATAGGACTGAACACCACTTTTTAGAGTCTTATTTTTTTAATATTTTTTCCATTTTAGACCTATATTTATGATCCGACATAAGGAATCTTGATGATATCTATAAGTATTTTTTATTTGTATGTTATTAATTTTGTTATAGTAAGGGATATGTATGTTATTATTAGAACTTGTTGTGGTGTTTGTCGGTTATTTATTTTTATGGATGTATGATATTATTATTATTTACACTATTATTTTTCATTCTAATATGAGGGTATAATAAATCTATAGTGACACCCTAAACACTCATTGTTAGTCAGAAACCATTGATGTATGGGGAGGCAGCCTGAGTTCATGTAGAACCCTAGTCCGGACACTGTTGAGTGGTCTCAGAAATGTAAATTACACACCACATGTACAAAATAACAACATAATAAATCACACATCAACACTTATAGAATAACATTATGACTACCACACCTCGACACTAGCATATCAGTGACTCGATCTATAATCATGATCTTTCACATCCTAAATACATGACATAACATTCTGCCTTCATAGCATATGGGTATGTGTACATGTCATAAAATTAATCCATTATACACCATAAATGTTTTCATGAGTCATAACCTTGATCCATTACGACCCCAACACACACACACACACACTATACCTCAATCCATTACAACATCTGTACATTTATAAATTCATATAAAAATTATAATATATTGAGGCCGGTAAATTATATATATGTGATAACCTTGAACCAATACAAACTGTGTATATATAAAATATTCCATAATCCATTATATCCAATTAAAATATACACCTAACTAAAATCCATTACATCTGAAATTTATTATATCATAAAATAACAAAAAACTAATATATTGGTAGTCAAAAATCAATCAAAAAAACAAAAATAATAATAATCAATTAAAATCACAAGATATCATAAGAAACATTGAAAATATAATTGGTAACAAAATAACCATATCAATTCTTGGTTAAATAATTAATATCATTTGAAAAAAAATCAAGTAAAAACCATAATATCTATATCTTATTTTTTTCTATCTTGTGATTATTTATCACTTCATCATTAATTCCAATGTTCGTATTCACATCACATTTATAAGATAACTATATTGAACACATTGATTTAATAGTGATGTTTCTTGATTTATTAAATTAATATGTTTTATTGGTTAATTTATTTAATTTAATACAATCCAATAATTTTGAATATTTATGAAATAACCATGACCTAACCATACATCCCCAGAAACCATCTTCCCAAGATAACATAAATCAAACACCAACAACTTCTGAATACCTCACACCTGAATTTTAAAACCTAACTAGAATATCACATGACTCATATCACTAAGAATTTCCCAAAATACTCAATGAAAAAACCAAAAAATATCTCATTAACCTTTCATAACATAACCCAAAAATTTCATAACAATATCACCCAAAGGGAAACTATACCACCTCCCAATATAAAATCACTCTAAATTTTCACTATTTAACCCCAAAAACCAAACTTTAAAATCATAAAGAAATAAACCTTAAAAGATATCAACTGTAACGCCCCGACCCTAGTTGCCTAGAGTCGGTGCATTATTACATAACATTGGCATGATCACAAGAAAGATCAAATCTCGAAAGACCGATTGGTTTAGTAGCCTTGGAAACACTAGATGTATTCATAAGTTTTACATTACATCATAAAATGAAAAACTATTACAACAACATAATGTCTCCATAATCCACACTACTATCCCCTCATAATATCCCTGCAGGTCATTCATAATTTACTTCTTCGCATCCTGGGGAAAAATAAAACATAGAAAAGGGGTGAGCTCAAATGCCCAGTAAGGATAACAATATAGCGGAAACTTTCATAAATAAGAATAAACATTTAAGGCAATGCATTACTAAAACAAAAGCCTTTTAAAATTGAACTTCAACATGGTATGGCAAAAGTAAAATGAAATAATGCCATTTACTTATTCACATGGATATTCTACTAATCGAATAATCACATGCAAAAATCAATAACCACTTTCATAATGTTGGAATGCATAATGCCAGACTATCATAACCACATAGCCAAGGCCTCGTGCCAAGGCTACAAATAAGATTTTGTCAAGGCCTTGTGCCAAGACACTAGTTTGTCTCATGAGACCTACCGATGCATCGAGGAGCTATAGCGGGCTCCACCCGTCACTTATTAAGTCCAATGCATTCCCATATGAAAAGGTTTAAACATAACATAAACATTCGTATTAAAACTAGCATACGAAATGTCAATACTTTCACAATAAACTATGAATGGTATAAAAATAGCACATCCACAGTCAAACATATCACAAAACCTTCAATACAATATAGAAGTTTTGTATCATAATAAATCAACTTCAAATAATCTTAAAATCCATCAAAGGATGTTGACATAGATGAAATCAAAATTATTTTAAAAGAAATATCTCCTTTTATTTTGAAATCATTTAAGATCCATATAAAATAAAACATTTTCTTTGAAAATATTCTTATAAGCTTGTATGGGAAGCTTCGACGATTTTATAACGGCGGAAAATAACCGCACCCGCCGTATAAGTTAAAAAAACATTCTTACCTCAATTCTGTCGAAAAGGTTAAAAAGGACCTTGTTTTGAAAACGACGGAAAGATTCCTTTATAAACCTCTTATAAAAAGTCAAACAAGGGTATAAATGACTTTAACCCATATTCTTGTAAATAGTAAAAATGTTTTGAAATACATTTCGAAGAAACATGGATGTGGATGATAAAGAGATCCCAGTAGATTATTACGTATAATACAACCTCGGATAATGAAGAGATTGTGAAATAACCCTTACCTTGTACTTTTCCTTGGTTGGGGTAGGTTAACCTCCTGTATAATGGTGAAATAATTGTTATTAAATTATACAAGAATCATATATATTAATATGATATCATATATGATCTTTTAACATTGATTTGTTAATAATATCTTAGAATTATCGTCGTTTCGGGTGTTAACTTACTCATTTTCTTTATATGTTTTGTTACGTAAGACATGTTTGTAAAGGATAGGTTGTATATTATTCATATCCAGAATGATATCAAGTCCTTAAACATCATTTTTAAATCATAAAATGATAATTACGCTTTAATGGTTACGATGGAGAATGAATCTCATCGCGTTCGTGGAGACGGTAGTCCGTACGTACGCACGAGCGACAATATCATTCTTTTGATATTAAAATAATATATAAATGGATGGTATATCATATATACAGAATCATTAACATGTTATATTTATTATTTACATGAGTTACACATCATTATTATACCCATCCAAATAACATTAT
This sequence comes from Viscum album, assembly GCA_963277665.1. Taxonomy (NCBI): domain Eukaryota; kingdom Viridiplantae; phylum Streptophyta; class Magnoliopsida; order Santalales; family Viscaceae; genus Viscum; species Viscum album. Next base: position 1,280,193,311 of record OY728157.1, read on the forward strand.
ATTGAATAACAATTACACCACGACGTGGAGACGGTAAGCCGTACGTACGCACGTATGGTGACATGTTATTCAAAGGGTGGATAGAATACTGAATATGATTGTACCATATTTATAATAACATCACAGTATATATGAGATACTGGAGTTATTATTTCAGAATGGTAAGAACAAAGGAAGAAGAAGTGGAAGAAGAAATGAACTTAGAAAAGGGTGGTGAAATCATTACCTCTTCTTCGGGTTCTTCCTTTTGATTTGATCAAAAGGGCTCCTTAGGTTGGCTTTCTGATCAAACTAAGGCCTCTAGGTTGTATTGAGGGATGTTGGGAGAGTATTTGGGCAGAGTTTGGCCGAGCCAAAAGGCTTTAGAGGTGTGAAGAAATGAGAAGGAGGAGTGCCCTTTTATAAGAGGGGTGAGGGGCACCTTTGGAAAAGCTAGAAATATTAATTTATAATAAATTCATATTCGGTTTCTAAAGGCTCCAAAGTTGACTATTCAAAGGATGAGGTGGGGATAGGTCGAAAACAACTCATCCAATAGAATTTAGACAGGTTTGGGTACTTATATTAACCTTATCTTTAAGTATTAACTCTAAGTTAATTAGTTTCACTTTTACAATGTCTCTTTGTATTTTTATATAATATGGTTAATAAACTTACTATATACATCCAAGCGACCCCCAAGTGGTCCATTAATGATTAACCTATCATAATATAAGTCTCTTGGACGAGCCTTAGATTTTTAGGAATTTAATATCAATTAATAATATAATATTTGTTTTAAGAACTCTTTTATGTCAATTTTGACACTATTCAATAGTTGATTTTTGTGAAACTCATAACAGATTGATTACTTCGAAAAAAGTCCATTAAATCAATCCTAATATATCATATTATCCTAGAAAATTAGTTTAATTCATTAAATGTTTCATATTATATTTATTTGGGTATTTATAATATCAATTATGTTAATTTTTTACTATTATAGTAATTACTGCATCATCATTGTGTCATAAATAAAATAAATTATTTAATGTCTAAAAATTATAAGTAAAATATAATTATGTAGGAAATCTTTTTAGCTTTCTAATGAATATTTACAATCGAAAATCCAACATGTATAACCCTATGTAAAAATTGTTCTTCTAAAACATATATGCTTGTGTCATTTTTGTATTCATTTTAACTTAATTAAAATAAAGTGTCATTATCACTTACAAGTGGATCCATGGGGTCCCAAAATTGACACAAAGAAGCCCATGGTCGACCATGTATCAACCAATAGGGTTAAGACACGTTTTAGGGTAATTTTGTATTATTATAATATTATTTTTTTAACCCTTATTTACCGGATTTACCCTTTAACCATGGTAAATAAAATATTTACCGCAGTAATTATTCAAAATGTCTAAAAATAAAAGTTACCTATTTACATAATTTGGACATCCTGATTCCAAATATGGAATCCATTTTCCTAAATTCAAAACACAGAAGTGGCAGAAATTAATTTAAAATTAATTCCCGCTGTTAAAACAAAAAGCGTGTTTTTAAGAGATAATAACTATCAAAAGATTGACACTTGTTTATGTTCGGTTTAATTGTAAAATTATGTCCAATGATAAACATTAAATTGAATGGTAAAAATATATTCTAAATATACTTTAAAACCACTCAAATTCATAATTTATCACTATTAATTATTTTGATTAAAAAAGTTGTTTTTAATTAAAATTTAGAAATTTTCACTATTCATCAAAATATGAAAGTTATCCGAAATGTACCAAAATTTCACCCTAGGCTAATTTTGATATTCCGAATCCAAAAATGAAGTCCATTTTGAAATATAGAATATATATGATTTCAAAAATTAGGTATTACTATTCACAACGGCTAGTTTAATTAGTTGTGGTGTGTGTTAGAACTCGAGGTTGCGTACAACACACGCTATCGCATTATTCAAAGGGAAACGTACCGTAGAAGCTTGGAGTGTTACATTCTCCCCTCCTTCAAATAATTGCGTCCTCGCAATTTCTAGGGTATTACTGCATAAAAAGACTCGGGTGGTTCTTCATCATAAGTTACTCGGGTTCCCACGTTGCCTCTTCCATCTTATGATTTCTCCACAAAACTTTTACCAGACGCGTCGTCCGGTTTCTCAGTACTTGTTCTCTTGTATCAAGAATCCTGACGGGCTCTTCACAATAGGAAAGATCGGGTTCCAGTTCTAATTCCTCATAGGTGAGTACATGCGTTGGGTCAGGCATGTATTTCCTCAACAGAGATACGTGGAACACATCGTGAACTTTGGAGAGACTTGGCGGCATTGCCAATCGGTAAGCCACAGCCCCAATTCGTTCTAGAATTTCGAAAGGTCCGATGTACCTAGGACTCAATTTACCTTTCTTACCAAAACGTATGACTCCCTTCCATGGAGATACCTTCAGGAAAACATGATCACCGACTTGAAATTCCAAATCCTTCCTTCGATTATCGGCATAGCTCTTCTGCCTACTTTGAGCTGCTTTAATGTGATTTTGGATTACTTTCACCTTTTCCACCGTTTCCTCCACCAGCTCTGGGCCTACAAGTTTTCTTTCACCAACGTCATCCCAACAGGTTGGTGTACGACATCTCTTTCCGTATAACGCTTCATATGGTGCCATCTGTATACTCGAATGGAAGCTATTGTTATAGGAAAATTCTACCAGTGGTAAATATTGATCCCACATACCCTGAAAGTCAAGTGAGCAAGATCTCAACATGTCTTCTAAGGTCTGAATAGTCCGTTCTGATTGTCCGTCTGTCTGAGGGTGGTAAGCAGTGCTCAAATGAAGTTCAGTATCTAGGGATTTCTGAAGACTTTTCCAAAATCTTGAAGTAAAACGGGGATCACGATCAGAAACAATCGATAGGGGTACTCCATGAAGTCTCACAACTTCATTAATATATAGTCTTGCTAGACGTTCCAGGGGTAGATCTTCTCTTATAACAAGAAAATGTGCTGACTTGGTAAGACGATCAACAATAACCCATATTGCATCGTTCCTTCTAGGAGTCTTTGGTAGCCCCATGACAAAGTCCATCGTAATATTGTCCCATTTCCACTCCGGTATGGGAAGAGGTTGCATGACTCTTCCAGGCTGTTGCCTTCCAGCTTTCACTTGTTGACAAACCATACATCTTGACACAAAATCAGCAATCTCCCTCTTCATGTTGTCCCACCAAAAATGTTCTTTCAAATCTCTATACATTTTGGTTCTCCCAGGGTGTATAGAGAAATTGGAACTATGAGAATCATCCAGCAATTACCTTTTTAGATCAGGTATATTGGGAACACAAAGTCTCTTCCCGAATTTCAAAATTCCATCTTCATACACAAAGTCTCTCAATCTCCCATCATTCACAGCTTTAATCTTCTTCTGAAATTCTTCATCATCGGTCTGAGAACTCTTAATCCTTTCTAGTAAAGATGGTTTGGCAGCCATTTGAAAAAGCATTGATGTTTCACCTTCCCTGGTTATTCCCATGTCCATCTTCACTAGATCCATGAAAATTGGATCCCTTTCAATTCTCATCATGTTCAGAACTCCATGGTCTTTTCTGCTCAAAGCATCTGCCACCTTGTTTGCCTTCCCCGGGTGGTAGTGTATCGTACAATCATAATCCTTGAGTAATTCAAGCCATCTCCTTTGCCTCATGTTGAGTTCTTTTTGTGAGAAAATATACTTCAAACTCTTGTGATCAGTATAAATCTCACATTTTTCACCATAGAGGTAGTGCCTCCATATCTTCAAAGAAAAGATCACAGCTGCTAACTCAAGATCATGAGTAGGATAGTTTTGTTCATGAATTTTCAACTGTCGTGATGCATAGGCAATAACTCTATCATTCTGCATAAGGACACAGCCAAGTCCTTTCTTCGATGCATCACTATAAATAACAAACCCATCATTCCCCGATGGTAGAGTCAATATAGGAGCATTGACTAATCTTCTCTTCAGTTCTTCGAAACATTCTTCACACTCTTTTGTCCAAACAAATTTAACCCCTTTACGTGTGAGCTTCGTTAATGGGTTAGCCAATCGGGCAAAATTCTGGACGAAACGTCGATAATAACCTGCCAAACCAATAAAACTACGTACCTCAGTTATACTCGTAGGTGCTGGCCATTCTTGGATTGCTTTGGTCTTAGAAGGATCAACAGAGATTCCATCTTTAGAGACAATATGGCCAAGAAAAGAAATCTCCTGAAGCCAGAATTCACACTTGATAAACTTCCCATATAATTCATGCCTCCTCAGAGTCTTCAAGATAATGCGCAAGTGATTTTCATGATCTTCGTAGGTTTTGGAGTATACCAAGATATCATCAATAAATACCACCACAAATTCATCGAGATACTCCTTGAAGACTCTATTCATCAGATCCATGAATACAGAGGGTGCATTAGTCAATCCAAACGGCATTACAGTAAACTCGTAATGCCCGTACCTGGTTCGAAATGCTGTCTTCCGAATGTCTTCCTTCTTCACACACAACTGATGGTATCCAGATCGAAGGTCAATATTTGAAAAGTATTGAGCTCCATGCAGTTGGTCAAATAAATCATCAATACGAGGTAGGGGATACTTGTTCTTTATCGTTATAGCATTGATCTCCCTGTAGTCGATACATAACCTCATAGATCCATCTTTCTTTTTAACAAAAAGAACAGGGGCTCCCCATGGAGAAACACTAGGGCGAATAAATCCCTTATTACTCAATTCCTCTAGTTGTTTCTTTAGTTCGACTAACTCTACAGTGGCCATTCTATAAGGGGTCTTCGATATAGGCCTTGATCCAGGAATCAAATCAATGGAAAACTCAACTTCTCGTTCTGGAGGATGTCCAGGTAAATCTTCCGGAAATACATCTACAAATTCTTTCACAACAGGTACACCCTCTATTTGAACATTCCTTTCCTCACCGATAGTTACTTCATTCTCTTCCTCCCCAATAATTGAATTAAGTTGAGCTACTGGGGGTGGGTCTAAATAAGAATTAGGTGGTGACGATTCTGCTCTAAAAATAAGGTGTTCTTTATCATTATCATCAAGAATCGTAACCTCTTTCTTCTTACAATAAATCTTCGCATCATAGTCCGAAAGCCAGTCCATACCGAGGATTATATCAAACTCAATCATAGGTATGACGATGAAATCAGCAGATAAAGAAAATTTATGTGCTCTAATGGGGACTGATTCACAAAACTTTGTTGCAACGATACTTCCCTTAGGAGTTTTAACTGACAACTCCCTTATTAAATCAAATTGGAAATATCTAATTTTCTTAGCAAACTGGGAAGATATGAAACAATGCGATGAACCAGAATCAAATAATGCATTTGCTAAACTTGAGGAAACCATTAAATTACCTGCCACCACGTCTTTCGGAGCTTCTACCTCAGCAGTAGTGATAGCATAAGCCTGGCCTTGATCCCTTGGCCTTTTCTGAGGTAAGTTCTCCTGACGCTTAGGACATGCATTTGCATAATGCCCCATCTCCCTGCAATTGTAGCACTGAACGTTGGTAGCTTCCTTCTTCCCCTTGCAATCATGAGCTTGGTGGCCTTTTTCACCACACTTGTAACAGACTCCCATTCCCTTCAGGCAAGCACCGGGGTGTTTCTTCCCGCACTTACCACAAGATGGATATTCAACCTTTCCCTTCTTCCCCTTATTTCCATTCCCAGATTGATCAGCAGGTCTCTTCTTCTCTTGCTTTGCTTTAAAGTCATAAGACTTAGAGAATTCCTTTTCGGTCTTGATAGCACATGAGACAATGTCTTCGTACGATGAAAAGGATTGTGAGACTAATGCTCGACGGAGAAATGGTTTTAACCCATCAAAGAAACGATCAATCTTACTTCTTGGGTTGTGAATATAATCACCAGCGTACCTCGCTAACCTTGTAAAGTTAGCCTCATACTTTGTGACATTCTCATCCTCCTTTTGTCTCAGACTCAGAAATTGCCTTTCCATATCTGCTCGATGGTCGCGAGGAATGTATTTTTCTAAAAACAGATCTTTGAACTCCCTCCATTCCATGTTTGATACTTCATCATCTTCCTTCATGTTTTGAATCAATGACCACCATTGATCAGCATCTCCAGTGAGGCGGTAAACTGCCATGGTAACTTTTTCCCTTTCACTACTCCCCAAAGCCTGAAATATTTTCTCTAGGGAAAATATCCATTGCTCAGCTACTAAGGGATTTGTACTCCCATTGAACGTTGGTGGTTGTTGTCTCATGAATCGATCTAACATTGATCCTCCACGCTGCGGATCCGGGTGCTCCATACGGGTAAGGTTATTATTCATAACCTGAGTAAGTTGTCCCAGTACGGTGATTAGCTGATCAGCACCAGTTGCATCACCAGCCCCACTATAATTATCTTGAGTAGGAGGGCAATCCCTACATGGAGTGCGTGCATTGATACGGTTTCCATTTCTTCCACTACGCGCCATTTCTAAAAAAAATGGCATAAACTAGATCAGTTTATGCATCAAAATACATAATCCCATACTTATAAAACACTTAACATAAATTGAACTATTTATGGATATAATCCATAATCATAAAAATGTTTTCTTTGAGGAAGTATATACTCATAAACCCTTCATAATGATTTGTAAAGATAGTGAGAGTTATCCTAAGCATATCCCCCGGGAGTGTCGTAACCAAGAGTGCAGCAAGGCCCGTTGTCGTGCACAAGTTCCCGTTCGAGTCTAGCTCAAAGCGGTGTTTTCGGGTTTTACCCCTAGGTACATCTGTGCCAGAGCCGCCTCTACCTGCTCGTATCCAGACAGGGATGTATTGCTCGAAAAACTCACAAAATCTCTACAATACCAAAATTCTAGGAAGTTCTTCTATACTAATCCTCAAAGTTCATCTTAGGTCTACGTGCTCTAATCAGAGTTTATCTAAATCTAGCTTCCAAGGTTTGTACTAAACTTCCTCTGATACCAACTGTAACGCCCCGACCCTAGTTGCCTAGAGTCGGTGCATTATTACATAACATTGGCATGATCACAAGAAAGATCAAATCTCGAAAGACCGATTGGTTTAGTAGCCTTGGAAACACTAGATATATTCATAAGTTTTACATTACATCATAAAATGAAAAACTACTACAACAACATAATGTCTCCATAATCCACACTACTATCCCCTCATAATATCCCTGCAGGTCATTCATAATTTACTTCTTCACATCCTGGGGAAAAATAAAACATAGAAAAGGGGTGAGCTCAAATGCCCAGTAAGGATAACAATATAGCGGAAACTTTCATAAATAAGAATAAACATTTAAGGCAATACATTACTAAAACAAAAGCCTTTTAAAATTGAACTTCAACATGGTATGGCAAAAGTAAAATGAAATAATGCCATTTACTTATTCACATGGATATTCTACTAATCGAATAATCACATGCAAAAATCAATAACCACTTTCATAATGTTGGAATGCATAATGCCAGACTATCATAACCACATAGCCAAGGCCTCGTGCCAAGGCTACAAATAAGATTTTGTCAAGGCCTTGTGCCAAGACACTAGTTTGTCTCATGAGACCTACCGATGCATCGAGGAGCTATAGCGGGCTCCACCCGTCACTTATTAAGTCCAATGCATTCCCATATGAAAAGGTTTAAACATAACATAAACATTCGTATTAAAACTAGCATACGAAATGTCAATACTTTCACAATAAACTATGAATGGTATAAAAATAGCACATCCACAGTCAAACATATCACAAAACCTTCAATACAATATAGAAGTTTTGTATCATAATAAATCAACTTCAAATAATCTTAAAATCCATCAAAGGATGTTGACATAGATGAAATCAAAATTCTTTTAAAAGAAATATCTCCTTTTATTTTGAAATCATTTAAGATCCATATAAAATAAAACATTTTCTTTGAAAATATTCTTATAAGCTTGTATGGGAAGCTTCGACGATTTTATAACGGCGGAAAATAACCGCACCCGCCGTATAAGTTAAAAAAAACATTCTTACCTCAATTCTTTCGAAAAGGTTAAAAAGGACCTTGTTTTGAAAACGACGGAAAGATTCCTTTATAAACCTCTTATAAAAAGTCAAACAAGGGTATAAATGACTTTAACCCATATTCTTGTAAATAGTAAAAATGTTTTGAAATACATTTCGAAGAAACATGGATGTGGATGATAAAGAGATCCCAGTAGATTATTACGTATAATACAACCTCGGATAATGAAGAGATTGTGAAATAACCCTTACCTTGTACTTTTCCTTGGTTGGGGTAGGTTAACCTCCTGTATAATGGTGAAATAATTGTTATTAAATTATACAAGAATCATATATATTAATATGATATCATATATGATCTTTTAACATTGATTTGTTAATAATATCTTAGAATTATCGTCGTTTCGGGTGTTAACTTACTCATTTTCTTTATATGTTTTGTTACGTAAGACATGTTTGTAAAGGATAGGTTGTATATTATTCATATCCAGAATGATATCAAGTCCTTAAACATCATTTTTAAATCATAAAATGATAATTACGCTTTAATGGTTACGATGGAGAATGAATCTCATCGCGTTCGTGGAGACGGTAGTCCGTACGTACGCACGAGCGACAATATCATTCTTTTGATATTAAAATAATATATAAATGGATGGTATATCATATATACAGAATCATTAACATGTTATATTTATTATTTACATGAGTTACACATCATTATTATACCCATCCAAATAATATTATATTGAATAACAATTACACCACGACGTGGAGACGGTAAGCCGTACGTACGCACGTATGGTGACATGTTATTCAAAGGGTGGATAGAATACTGAATATGATTGTACCATATTTATAATAACATCACAATATATATGATATACTGGAGTTATTATTTCATAATGGTAAGAACAAAGGAAGAAGAAGTGGAAGAAGAAATGAACTTAGAAAAGGGTGGTGAAATCATTACCTCTTCTTCGGGTTCTTCCTTTTGATTTGATCAAAAGGGCTCCTTAGGTTGGCTTTCTGATCAAACTAAGGCCTCTAGGTTGTATTGAGGGATGTTGGGAGAGTATTTGGGCAGAGTTTGGCCGAGCCAAAAGGCTTTAGAGGTGTGAAGAAATGAGAAGGAGGAGTGCCCTTTTATAAGAGGGGTGAGGGGCACTTTTGGAAAAGCTAGAAATATTAATTTATAATAAATTCATATTCGGTTTCTAAAGGCTCCAAAGTTGACTATTCAAAGGATGAGGTGGGGATAGGTCGAAAACAACTCATCCAATATAATTTAGACAGGTTTGGGTACTTATATTAACCTTATCTTTAAGTATTAACTCTAAGTTAATTAGTTTCACTTTTACAATGTCTCTTTGTATTTTTATATAATATGGTTAATAAACTTACTATATACATCCAAGCGACCCCCAAGTGGTCCATTAATTATTAACCTATCATAATATAAGTCTCTTTGCCGAGCCTTAGATTTTTAAGAATTTAATATCAATTAATAATATAATATTTGTTTTAAGAACTCTTTTATGTCAATTTTGACACTATTCAATAGTTGATTTTTGTGAAACTCATAACAGATTGATTACTTCGAACAAAGTCCATTAAATCAATCCTAATATATCATATTATCCTAGAAAATTAGTTTAATTCATTAAAAGTTTCATATTATATTTATTTGGGTATTTATAATATCAATTATGTTAATTTTTTTACTATTATAGTAATTACTGCATCATCATTGTGTCATAAATAAAATAAATTATTTAATGTCTAAAAATTATAAGTAAAATATCATTATGTAGGAAATCTTTTTAGCTTTCTAATGAATATTTAAAATCGAAAATCCAACATGTATAACCCTATGTAAAAATTGTTCTTCTAAAAGATATATGCTTGTGTCATTTTTGTATTCATTTTAACTTAATTAAAATAAAGTGTCATTATCACTTACAAGTGGATCCATGGGGTCCCAAAATTGACACAAAGATGCCCATGGTCGACCATGTATCAACCAATAGGGTTAAGACACGTTTTAGGGTAATTTTGTATTATTATAATATTATTTTTTTAACCCTTATTTACCGGATTTACCCTTTAACCATGGTAAATAAAATATTTACCGCAGTAATTATTCAAAATGTCTAAAAATAAAAGTTACCTATTTACATAATTTGGACATCCTGATTCCAAATATGGAATCCATTTTCCTAAATTCAAAACACAGAAGTGGCAGAAATTAATTTAAAATTAATTCCCGCTGTTAAAACAAAAAGCGTGTTTTTAAGAGATAATAACTATCAAAAGATTGACACTTGTTTATGTTCGGTTTAATTGTAAAATTATGTCCAATGATAAACATTAAATTGAATGGTAAAAATATATTCTAAATATACTTTAAAACCACTCAAATTCATAATTTATCACTATTAATTATTTTGATTAAAAAAGTTGTTTTTAATTAAAATTTAGAAATTTTCACTATTCATCAAAATATGAAAGTTATCCGAAATGTACCAAAATTTCACCCTAGGCTAATTTTGATATTCCGAATCCAAAAATGAAGTCCATTTTGAAATATAGAATATATATGATTTCAAAAATTAGGTATTACTATTCACAACGGCTAGTTTAATTAGTTGTGGTGTGTGTTAGAACTCGAGGTTGCGTACAACACACGCTATCGCATTATTCAAAGGGAAACGTACCGTAGAAGCTTGGGGTGTTACATCAACCAAAACCAATGAGACCTATCACATCGCCCACTATCCAACCCTAATGTAAATAACCAGCCCTAACTAAATTATCCAATAAGAACAAGAGGGAATAAACCATGACTCTAGACATCAAAACAATCATCAAAACCCAAATCTAAATCTAGAAAATTAACTACTAATAACTTACTCCATAATTACGTGTCGATCCCCAATATCATTGCAATAAAATCAAGAAAAATAAATATGCATCACATAATCATTAATGATAGTATAATGAAGAATCCATCCAGAAATGTTTATTATCTTTTTTATTTCCATATTTTCCTTTCGCAATTCTATTTGTCGAATAATTCTCATTTCACATGGGATACTAAATAGTATCGGTAACATACATATATTTATTAATCATCATATGAATAGTAAATAATAATAATATAATTTTAAAATATAAATTTTATAGTGAAATAAAATAAATATTATATTTAAGGCATGATGAAACAAATCAATTCAGAAATTAAATGAAAAAGAAACATACAATATCCCCTTCATCCAAAACAGAACTCAAAACTCCAAGCCTTATATTAGGGATTAATATATGAGTTAAATGATTGAATTCAACAAACTCTTTCACCTAGAACAAAACCAATAACACTGAGACCAAGGTAAGAGTATGAAATTACTATATTAGAGAAGAATCTTATATGTTAAGCAATTTTCACGTTAATAAAGGTAGGAGTTTTATAATTGAAGGTCCACGTCTTATGGAAATCAAAGGAAGGGTTATAATTAAAGGGGGTGATAGTAAAAAAAGTTTAAGGGGACCAATTAAAATGGATTTTAATAGATATATTCAAATGGTATGATAATAAAAATTCTTCGGAATCAATAAGGGTAACTTATTAGATTACAATACATTCTAATAAAACCCATCATTTCAAAGATAAATCAAAAGTTATAACTCCCCTACCTTAATAGAGGTGAGAAATTCCACATTTATTAGACTATATCATAGTACCAATGAATCTATAAGACACTTCCACTAATATGGTCAAGTGAATCCAGAATTCTAAATAAATTCATTGTCAGGACTACCAACAAAATAATTTAGCTAAGTGAAAAAGAAGAAAGAGAAAGGAACCTAGGATTAAATGAGAAAACAAATTAAGGATTAGAATTTAAAAATAATAACATGTGTATCAAAATATTTTCAAAGTAACCCCCCATGTCAATAAGGGTTTGAGATAAATAAGTAAGATCTAAAAAAAGTGAAGAGACACCATGAATCTATAATTTGTTTTTTGTGTACCCTAAATCATGGAATGAGAGAAAGAATCATAACGTGACATGTTAGTATCAAATGAACCTATACGTATCATGAAATATTCCCCGAGGACTTAACCCCTTTTAAAACTATTATAATTACCTTAAATTATATACAACCATAGAAGGTTACAATGTAATTATTACCACTATTCCTCAACAAACAAATTCTAAGAGACCACAATATTAACCTTTATTCTCTACCTCTAACCCGGTTATCCCAAAACAAGACCCTGAGACACCATACATGGTTTAATAACATAAAATATGAATGATCCAAGAAATTAAATAACCAAGGATTTAAGCCACAATGATTATTTTTGAGAGTTTTCAGTGGAAATTTTTGGGACATGTTTTTTTTATAATTTAAAATCCAAGATACTATCATATAATTTATGTTTTGATGCTAAAAAATATAGAGGTGTATTTATTTATCTTCTAAATTTTAGTGTATTTCAGGTTGATTATTTATTTATCAAATTTTATCAATGTAATTGATATATGGAATAAATTTAATGGAAATTTTATTATGTTTATAACATTTATATTTGGAATAATCATGAAATTTTGAAATGTATGGGAGGGACATTACCTATATTGAATTATCTAGATTTAGTATTAGTATTAGATCCTCATGTTTTAACAGATTTATTAAAAATATCTAAGTACATATCACTTACATATATAATATTTTTTGAACTTTTATATTTTCATAATTTGAAAAAGTGTTTTAACTTTACACATTATGATCAATTAGAAAATTGGAAAAGAAAATAACATTTACATATACAGTGGATTTGGGTGAAATAATCCCAACTCTAATAATCCAGATCCAAAGCCTATATTGTTAAATTGGAATAATAAATAAGGTATCTCATCTATATGTAAAGATCATTTTATTTGTCTCGAATAATGAGATACATATATGATTCCCATTTTAAATTGGAAATAAAATATAAAACATGATAAAAGAAAGTGTTCTATATACTTGAAACTCATTCAATGATTTTTTCAACATATCATTGTTCAAGTAAAAATATAAGGGTTTTATCAAAAGTTTAATGGGATTTATGTAAAATAAAATATATCAATATTAAATAAATAATAATAAATATAGTAAGGTAAATAATCAAAAACACATTCCATTTTATCAATAACTTGATCATGAAATGTTTACATGGATAATATCAAATACAATAATCTCATGGATAATAATAACTGAATTATCATTAAATAAAATGAATAATATTGGATTTCATGATCTCATACATCATTATATCTTTAACACCATGGTCTTATACCAAGATATTTTAAACTATGTGTAGGGATGCACTAAAAAATCCATTTAATAAGGCTATCCAACTAATTTGTCTCATGAGACCTATCAATGTATCTAGGGGATATATAATTATAGGCCTTGATGAAAATGGGGAATTCATAAGAATATGGTGGGATATAACTTTTTTAAAATATCCTCACCAGAGTGAAAAGAATATATCGCCTCTCGTGAGCAAAGCCCTGGTACAGTCTGAGGATGTCATTTGGTTTAATCAGGAAACGTAAAATAAAAGGAATGTGTATCTTGTTCCAATTTTATGCAGTCACATATGGTGTAATTTTATGGAGACCATTACTCCAAGTATATGAAATTGAATCCCTCTAGACATTCTATATATTCTTCTCTGATTAGTCGACCATCCATTATAGAATTCTAGGCGCTAGCATAGAGATCCGATGAAGTGTTCGATGCCATAGTGATCACCATGATCCACTACCTTCAATCTATAAAGGAATACTCAGATTGTTTGCTTAAATTGAGTGATTCACTCTCTATAATTTAGGAAGAGAGAGAAGCTCTCATTTAGAACTAGGTGAATAGTAAAATTGAATGATCTTCTCTCTAATTATAAAATAGATGTTTAAAATACAAGATTAGGGTTATCTATCCCCCTTACATTGAAAATACACTAAATAAGTGATATAAATAATTAATTATGATGAACAAATGGTGCCATAAATATTATTTCTATTTTATCACATGATTTTAACATAAATTAAATATGTTATGTGATGAACTTGAGCCAGTAACTGGACTCATAAGTTTGGATAATATTTAACGCACATGAAATATTAAATAATATTTATTCATAAGATATTAATCCTTGTATTTACATAACAATTTTAAATACATTTTCCACATTAATTAAATCCAGTTATTAATTACATGAATAACAATGAATTTATCTATTTATCAGTGATCTATAAAACTTAGAAAATAGTCAGACCCCCAGGTGGGTCCCACTATGTCCTATATACTTATTCACCAGAATATGGTAGATTATAAAATGTGCTATTGTGTGTGACCCTTATTCCCTCATCTCAATATCAGTATATAATATTCATAGACCAAGAGTGGGGTCTAGCAATCCATCAAGACCCCTAAATAGATAATGAAAATTAATAGCAATGACAACCAACCTATGAACACATAATGTGTATTATAATATCATTATCATAAAATATCTCATAAAGTATAAGGTACATTTGTGTCATCATCCTTTCATAATTTATTATTTTTTGATCTATCTAGATAGATTTTCCCTTGATTACCAAGGAAATGGATTAATTATGGTAATACCATCCTGATCAACCTCGCCAGTGATATATCTTCCTCAACTCATATGAGAAAAATATTATCTTAATTATTCAAGCAATTTCATGCCACCAATGATGCACCCAAAAAAAATAACTTACCACAAATTAATTATCTGGTTTTTACATTTTATCAAACTATATGATTAAATGGAAAAAATTGATAATCATTTAAGGTTAGGAGTCCAAACACACATGTTCATAGATAAGAACAACCAATGACACCTAAATCATGTGGTTTTTCTATTTGTGGGTCTGTTCACATGATCTAAACTACTCGGTATCACCAAATTTTAACTTCATCAGATGAAGTCTCAATTATTATGATCTCTTAGCACCTGATAGTTTCAAAAAATCGGTGTCCTATTAGTATGATGTACCTAAACCATATGGCATTACTTTATGATTTCAATCATGGTATCTCTAGATTCTCATTATATCCTAAGATATACTATAACTTTTTAATATGAAATGATATCTAAATATGTTAACATAAATATAGTGTATGAAAATGTATCAAAAGAATTATTGAAAGATAAAAACACACACACACACACACAAATATATATATATATCAAATAGTATACATTTAGTTTTAGTCAATGTATATCACAAGTTGGGTTTAGGGAACCCACTTCCAACACTGCAACTTGTAGTAGAGCCAACTAGTAACAAGTCTCAATCTTCTAGATCTCACATGGGAATAATGCTTCTACTAATATATGGTTTAGTTAGGGTGTCTTTCATCATGTCCAATGTGGATACCCTTATAAACATTACCTCACCTCTCTTAGTAAAATCCATCAAGAGATGATACTTCCTAAGTATATTCATTATCCTCTCATGCGACCTAAGCACCTCGGAAAGCACTAATATTTTAATATTATCACAATAAAATGTAATAGAGTTTTCACAAATATGAACAACACCGATTTTGGAGACAATGATAAGAATCCATAAAACTTCCATTGATGCATTATATTATTCTATATACTCATATTCTAATATAGAATCAGTTACCACAGGTTTCTATGAGCTTATGTAGCACAGTGCACCACCATTCAAGAAAAAGAATTAGCCTGAATGCAATTTCAGATCACCATAATTAGTCTTGAAACAAGCATAAGTGTATCCTCTCACTACGAGTTTTGCATCATCTACATACACCAAGAAGATATCCTTTGTATGCAACAAGTATTTTAGGCTAGTTTTTATAGCTATTCATTGCATCTCTCTAATATTATCTTTATATATTACCACAATGCTTAAATAAATGGAAACATCAAACCTATTATATATCATGACATATGTGATAGATATAACTACCAATGAAAAAAGGATTCCACTCATTCTGTCAATATCCTCTTATCTTTATGGACACATTTTCTTTGAGTGATAGATACCATGTGACATGGGTAACAACCCTATCTCGGATTGTTCCATACTTTACCATTTAATTACCTTGTCAATATATGTACTTTGACATATCTCAAGAATCCTATGAGATCATTATCAATATATTTTCATCCCCAGAATGTAGTTTGACACACCTAAGTCTTTAATGGAGAAGAATTCATTTAACCAAGTCCTAACAGAGTGTAAGACTTTATTTTCATTTCCCATATTTAATATTTCATCAACATATAATACTACAAAAACTACAACATTCCCATTAACCTTCTTATAGACACAAGAATCAATTTTTATGTTTTACAAAACCAAATTCTCTAATAGATTCATCAATATGAACATTCACTAATCATGATGCCTTCTTTAACACATAAATGGATCTTTGTATCTTTCACACTTTATGGACATTCATTGAACTAAAAAACCCTTCTGGTTGTGTCATGTTGATTTCTTCAAACAACATCCCATTTAAAAAAAATTTAAATCAAGTTCCCAAATCTCATTATCCTGGAAGGCTATTATTGCAAGCAATATTCTGATGGATTTCAGTGTTGTTACTGGTGAGAAGGTTTCATTATAGTCTATGACTTGATGTTTCATGAAACACTTCACTACTAGTATTTAATTATACATAATGATATTACCATCCCTTTTTATATTTTCTTGAATACCCATTTGAACCCAATGGGTTTTACTTCATATGAAGGTTCTTCCAAAATCCAAACATGATTTTGGTACATAGACTCTATCTCAAAATGCATGAAATCTTTCCCTTTAGAATCATCCTTTCTTTCTCCTACTTCCTTGTTGGTTAGGGTTTCATCATCCTCGAGTACTAATTTGGGACCTGACTCAGTGATAAGAAAACCAAAATGTTCTAGTTCTATATCATCTTGAGTTGACCTATGTAGTATTTGTTTCTTAGGAACTTCATTATCTCCAACTATCTCTTGTAGAGACTATTCCCGTACAAAATCCTATTCATTTAGAGCATAAACATATTTAAAGTCAATCCTTCTCCAACTATTTTCATTGGAAATGTGTTACATTTATATAAATATGGATTTTATTTCCATAATAACTTTTCTATCTAAAGGTTTATATAGGTAATATTCATTGGTTTCTTTATGATAACCTATAAAGATTCACTACATGTTTTTGGGTGCTAATTTTTCACTTGTTATAGTGTTGAGAAAATCATCACTTACCTATAAATGTAAGCATGAGAGATTAAATTTATTTCTACACCAAAACTCATATGGAATCCAATTTATAATTTTATTTTGTACTCGATTAAGTGTATATTCAACTTTCAGTAAGGCGTATCTCAAAAAACTAATGGAAGAGTTTCTTTACTCATCATTGAAATGAACATGTCAATCAATTTACTATTACTATATTCACTAACACCATTCCACTGTGGTGTGTTAGGAGGAGTGAGATATGATACCATTCTATACTCAATCAAGTGATCAATGAACACTTGGATAAGGTACTCTCTATCTTCATCTTAGTGGAGTGTCATAATAATTTTACCAAGCTAGTTTCTACGTCATGTTGGTATTCCTTAAACATCCGAATGGAATATTTCTTATAATAAATTAAGTAGATATAACCATACCTACTAAAATCATTAATAAAAGTAATGATGTATGGAAATCCACCCCTTAACTCTATTGGAAATGGAAAACATATGTCAGTATGAATTAATTCCAGTAATTCAGTGGCTCTTTCTCCCTTCCCAAAGAAAGAGTATTTGGTCATTTCCCCTTGTGAACAAGAAAGATATACATCAAAGAGTTCTAAATCAACCGAGTTAAATACCCTTATTGATGTAATTTACATAATCACTTTTCATTCACATAATCAATCCAGATGTTTTATAAGTGGGAGTTGTATGAGTTATGCTTGCTGGTTTTTCTATTTTTTTCATTTATTTTCATTACTGGGTTTTAGAGTTCAATAATATATAATCCATTGTTAAGATTCACTATACCATATCATATTTTATCCTTATAAAAGATTAAAAATTTATTTTCAAACATGAAATTAAATCCAATTGTTTCCAAAATTGAAAATGATATTATGTTTTTGGTTAGTGAGGGTACATAATAATGATTATTTAATTTAATAACCAAACCACTAGGTGATAATATCTTACTTCCAATTCCACTGGACTCACACCATTTGATTCTTTGAGATCCACTTAACCTTTTATAATCTTCTTAAATCTACTTGGTTCCTATATATTAATAAAAACATTAGAACCACATGCCTTATCCAATACCGAACATGTAGATAATGAATTATTGAATTCAATGACAAAAATACCTAATGTAGCATCGCCCTACATCTTCTTTCTAAATCTAAAATTGTTCTTATAGTTTCATTCATTTCTAAAAATATTGAAGATAACCTCCTAATCATTTCCATGCCTCTGTATCCTTGGCTTCTTGGATGGATGGTGCACCAGTTTCTTCATCCTGAACTTGCCCTTAGACCCATTTTCCCTTCCCTTCTTCCTCTTGTTCACCAAAAGGTCTGAATAACTGGTATTATATATATATATCCTTATAATCTTGAAAAAATAAATCCAAAATATTTGGTATTGACTTTTTCATGTTATCCATGTTTTAATTAATAATGAATGTCAAAAATCTTGATGGTAAAGAAGCAAGAATGAGATATGTTTTCACTTATTGGTTCAGTTTAATCCCAAGGGCTTCAATCCACTCAATGTACCCAATCATCATTAGTACATGATGTCCTGATTGTTTCCCTTATGCTATCTTGAACCTACACATAATACTGGATATATGATAACATTCATGCCTTTCTCTCTCAATATATAATTCTTGTAGATGAGTAAGCATCTTGTATGAAACCTTGTCCTCATGTATTTTCTTCTATTAAATGGACTTGGATGAAAATTGATGCACTATACATCTAGTGCATCAACTACATTATTTTTATGATTGTTCTTATCTCCCTTGATAGCTCCCTGAGGAGGCTTAGTAGGAACTAAGGACTTTGGTACATAGATATTACTTTCTTTGTATGGTACTATGAACACATGTCTATACAACACCATGAAGTTATGGCTAGTCAAGATTTTTTATTTATCCAATATTGATCATAGTGATAATTTTATGGTGTTTTTGGTGATTGTCATTTTAGATCTACAAAAGTATATTTTATAATTATTTATATTATTTTGATTACTATTTTTTATATTTTGATTAATTAATTATTATATCATTTAATGTCTCTCCATTTTTTTAACCTCCACAGACCTTACTATTATATTTGGAAAATTCTTTCACTTGATTATTCTAGTAGAAAAAATCCTTAAAACATATCCTCATAGTCTATATGATTTGGATACCCCACTACATTAGAGTATCAAGGTAGGATCTAGGATGAAAAACCAAATTTACCAGTGCTGCCTTGATCTATTGAGTAATGTCTATGTTTATCAGAATCGTAAGCTGGATTCCCTTAAAATTTTTACCTAATGTGAAAGAAATTTAAATATGGAAAATCCATTACTAATTACTATAGTTTAGTAAACCCATTACTCTCATGAAAACTCCATGGTTATAGGAGGCAGTCATTACTATGTCTAACGAGCACGCCCAAACACCTAGTTTTTTTCAAATATGAGTAATCGAAGGAACTACGTCCTAATATAACTTAGAGGGATTTTGTTTCTTGTTGACTAATATAATACATTTCTCTTAAATATTTTTAAACTATGTTGTTTCACTCACAACTAAACATGCATTAAAAGAAAAAAAATATATTGCATCATTATGAATTTTATCTTGTTTATTATTTTATGTTATACCGTATTAAACATGCACACACAAAAAAATAACAAAAAAAATCATAAAGGAAATTAATCTAACCAATTGGTATTGATCATTTAATTATGATTGGTCCATATTAAAATAACAAATCAATATTGACCTAGGAGTTTTCAAACTTTATTCGACACCTGACTCATATCATAGCTCATTCCCAGTCCAGTGTATTCACTTATCATATGAAGTACCACCACTTCTTGGTAGAGTATGCGTCTCAATGAATCATTTTTTATGTAAACATATAGTCAAATGTTGGAGATAGGGTATAATGGTGTAATATACAATAGATATAGTGGATGCACATACCCTTATACATATCTATTGAAAATAAGACAATGCACAGACCTTCATCTAATTACCTACATACTACAATCATCACATGTAAAAAATAATTAAATAATTCAGAAAATAACAACGTCAGTCAATTTTCTCCAGGAAAGTCGGTACATCAATGCCTGATAAAAATTAAATTACAATATATTTAAAGGTATCGTATATTTAAATAAATTTAATAAATTTAAATAATTTTAAATAACTTTTTGGCCCTGTGTTTAATTTAATTTTAATTCCAAATATTAAATAAATAAATAAATTTAATTTAATATTAACATTAAATTATTTTCATGGATTATTAAAATATTATTAATTTCAAATAAATAATTATTTTTAATACATTAATTTAAAACTAAAATTAAATTGATCAAATTATTTTTTTTTATTAAATTAAATTAATTCAAGCCTCAAAACCCATGACTGGGTCCGTTACAGATTCTGTCATAGCCCCACAGACCCTCTTATGCCTTGAAAACCCTGTGAAGACCTATTTTGGGCCAGCCAAAGCTGGCCAAACCCATTCCAAGTCATGCAAACCTTACCTAAATGTCTACAGGGAAAATCTAGTCAACCATAACCCATAACAACCGTGAAAGGGTACCTCAATTCATGAAAGGCATCAAAAATGGGGATTGAGACTTGAGTAGTGTGGAACAATGATGAGGTTATAGTGTGGTGTTGTTTTCGGCGAGTTAACCAAACCAGGGAGCACTGGAGGTCAACAAAGAGACCTCAAGAACATAGAGTGTGGAGAATAGGGTCGGCTGGCAACATACAGATTACAGTGACAAGGTGCGGCCCTCATGGGGAGGGGTAAGGCTGAACTCATCACTACTAGAAATATGACCTTTCCCAATGCTTCTATACCAATGCTTTGGCCAAACCGTTGGGAAATTTCCACTTTGGGGCCACTTTTCCCAACAGTTTTCTAAAACAGTTGGGAAAGTGTATGGTTTTCCCAACGGTTTGGCCAAAACATTGGGATAAGTCCGCTTTGTGGCCACTTTTCCCAATGGTTTGGCCAAACCGTTGGGAAAATCATACTTTGAGGCCACTTTCCCAAGGATTTGGCCAAACCATTGGGAAAGGGTGGGTACATATCCAAACGGTTTGGCAAACCCGTTGGGAAAGGCCCCCATACACCAACATCACTCCCAAAATCAAGGACCTATACCAACGGTGGTCAAAACCGTTGGTATAGGTCTATACCAATAGTTTTGACAACCATTGGTATAGGTCTATACCAATGGTTTTGACAACCATTGGTATAGTTACTTTGATTTTTTATCAAATCTTCTTACTGAGAAAATTATATAAATCAAACATTAAAATAATTTTGATAATACATATATATATTTATGAAATTGTGTTCACAAAAGTCATGTTAGGTTAGTGGTTAGGTCATTGAATGATAAACTAGAGGTACTGGGATCAAATTCACCCGAATGTTTTTTTTGAAATACATATACCAATGGTTTTATGGAACCGTTGGTATAGATTTTCATATTACTTATACCAATGGTTTTCAAAACCATTAGTATAGGTTTATACCAATAGTTTTCCAAAAACCTTTGGTATAGACCTATCCCAACGACATACTTTCCTATGGTTCTCCAAACCGTTGGTATAGGCTATAAAAACGGTTTGGAGGCCTATATAAACGGTTCCAAACCATTGGTATAAGTTAGTTTTCCAGTAGTACAGGGTGGCCAGAGAGTGGTCTGGTGGCAGCCAAAAAACATGATGATGTCTAGCCTCAGTTTGTAGTAGTTTTAGTGGCTGATCTTCACAAGAGGAGGAAATAGAACATGAGGGCAGTGCACAAATACCATATCTGGGAGGTAGAAAAATCCAACAATGAAGGCACAATGATGGATTAAGGGGAGGTGACCTGTGATTAGGCTACTCATACATGATGATAAGGGGTCACTATTGGGGCGGGCTTTGATCCAAGGAGAAGACAGAGCCACGAGGTTCAATGGTCTCACACCAAGTATGGAGAATGAGGGGACGCATGGGAGAGGGTGACCCATGGGAGAAAGTCTCCCACTACGCTAATTCATTTTTGAATTTAACATTTTCTAAATCCAAAATCTAGACTTTTGAAGGAACTACCATTACTATTCAATATCAAAGTTTCCACAACCACCCAAAAACTTACCCTGTCAAAAAAATATTCCAAACCTGATGATATGTTTAATTTTAAATAAATAATAATTCTATTTTAATTTCATCTTTCTGGGGGAAAACTAGATCATCAATCGATGTAACTCCTATTATGGGATTTCAGCCCATCCTTGGCCAGAAATTGCCATTATTTTAAACACATTAAATTTACTTATATATATATATATCGTGTTATCCAAAAATTTAATATTTGAAATTCTTATATCTGAAAACATTATTTCAATACATATTT
Source organism: Viscum album (assembly GCA_963277665.1). Lineage (NCBI taxonomy): Eukaryota > Viridiplantae > Streptophyta > Magnoliopsida > Santalales > Viscaceae > Viscum > Viscum album. The sequence continues at coordinate 1,280,216,090 of OY728157.1, forward strand.
TTTTTTCAGATAGTCGTAACATGGCCAACTGAAATCCAATTTAAACATGGAAAAATGTTTTGGGAATGCTTTCGAACCCTCAAACATAAATTTAAAGAGTCATAGCTCAAAAAAACACATTATTTATTTGATACCAATTGATGGTACCGAGCTGCGCAACATAAGCTAGTGTGATGGAAATTATTTATGATATCATCACAGAAGGAATAAAACTATGTCATTTCCAATAACCCTATAAATGTTATAGTCATAGGATCCCACATGGTTTAATCGTAGAACACAAAATAAAAGAAACATGTACCTCAATCTAATTTTATGCGCACAGAACTGGCAGAAGTCACTGGAAATTGTTTCTTGAAAGATTCAACACTAAATCACTCTAGATCATCAACACACACTTCACAAATCTACACGCCCACTGTTCATTAGATTGTAGGTTCTAGTACAGAGCTCTGATGATCTCTTTAATGCCACGATGATCACCACAGTCCATTGACTTCGATACGGAAAGCTGTACTTGGATCATTTTCTCAAATTGAGTAATTATTTATATATAATTATAGAGGAGAGAGAATATCTCAATTCCAACTGAGTGAATAGTATGTTGGAATGAGCTTCTTTCCACTTATATAATTGATGTCCAAAATAACCTATTAGGTTTCCCCAGCCACTGTGCATTAAAAGTCCACTAAATAAGTGATATAAAAAATTAATTATGATTATCTAACTATGTCGTAAATATTATTTATATTTTTTCAGATACCTATAATTAATATTAAATATATTAACTGATAATCCAAAGCCATTAACATGACTCATAACTACTGATAATATTAAACGAACCAGAAATATTAAATAATATTCATTCAAATAATATTAATCCTTGTATTTACTTACACACTTATAAGTACATTTACTAAATAAATTTAAGACAATTATTTGTTACTTGAATAATAATGAAGTTACTAGTTTATTGGTGATCAATAAAAATTCGACAACACTCAGACCCTATGGTGGGTCCTACCATGTCTTATGTACCTATTAACTAGAATATGGAAAATTCTCAATTGTTCTATTGTTTGTGACCCCCTAGGACCATATCTCAATAGTAGTGAATAATATTTAAAGAACAAGAGTGGAGTTTAACAAACCATTAGGACCTCTAAGGAGATAAGGAAAATTAATACCAATGATAACCATCCTAGGAACACATACTGTGTAATATAATCTATTTTTCATATGATATCTCATAAAGCAGGACGTACACTTGTCTCATCATTCATTCTTGCTTTATCATTTGATCATCTATCAGGATGAATTTACCATGAACTACCATGGAAATGGAATTATAAAGGTAATACCATCCTAATCAAACTAGCCAGATATATCTATTCCACAAAACAAAATCAAAAATCGTTTCTTAATCATTCAAAAACATTCATGCCAACAATGGTGCACCTAACATAAAATACATTTCCATTACTTAATTTTCACTTTTTTTGGTCTTTCATCAAAGTATATGATCAAATGGAACATATAGATAATGATCTCAATTTTGGACACCAACACACATGTACGTAGATAGGAACAACCAATTACACCAGAAATATATGGTGTTATTATTGGTGAGTCTGTTATCATGATCTCAACTAATAAATATCACTCTGTGCAAACTTTATGAGATGAAATCTCAATGATTATGAGCTCAAATTACCTAATATTCTCATATAATTGGTTCCTTGTCTATATGATGTATATTAAAAAATATGAAATTACTTTAACATTATTATCATGGTATCTTTGGGTTCTCATAATATCATGAGATTTTCTATAAATATTTGATACAATATGTAATCTATGAAGATTACCATACATATAGTGGACATATAAGTATCAACACTATTATATTAATATAAAAACATGTATATATATCAAACTATATACATGTTGTGGTAATCAAATTACATCACAAGTTGGGTTTACGGTACCCACTTTCAATAGGACCCACCCATCACTAGATGTCCAATGAATACCTCATATATTGAACGATCAATTAAATTCATAAATAATATGTCATATCAATAATTGTGTCTACTGATTAAATATTATGAAATATTTATATTTCCCAGCCAATCAAAAAAAAATCACCGTAAAACACCATATGTATAAATGGTATATGGTTTAGGTAATAAGACTATCCATCATAAAATGTATATGTATATTTAATAGAAATGTAATGTCTAATGAAAAATGATTATTATAAAGTGAATTTTTTAATGAAATTTAATTACCACAAATTTTATAAGTGATAAAATATATACATCAGTTAATCAGATATTTAGGTTTCTTAATAAAATAAAATCATTTATAAAATAAAATAAAAGTATTAAAATAATAAATTATTGATGTTGTTTTATGTTGAAGCATGTAAAACATGTAGAATAAGATAAAAGATAGTAAAAAATATATTGTGGTGGGAATATCTATGAACTCTATATATGTTTTAAAAAAGAAACATTCCTTTTGAATTTTTAATAATGAATATAAAGAAACAAACATTTCAGAAAACATTATAATGATTTCTTACAAAAATTTTAAAAAAGAAATGATAAAATAAAATTTTCCTAATAAATAATTTGAGTTATTTAAAAATACATTTATAAAACAATTTCAATAAATATAGAAATGGAATAAAAATATACCTGATCAAAAGAGTAATAAGATTATTTTTTCTTTTAAACATTTTTTTATTGATTTTATGGAAAAAATAAATAAAATTGGCATAAAACATGAAATATACATAAATATGTAGAGGATAAAAAAAATATTTGATGTATAAAAAGTATATATTACAATACCATATATGTCTCAATATAGTGGAAATTGAGATAGCATCCCTTGCCTCACATTTCAAATTAGTTGAAAATTATTTAACCTCTTGAATATTGGTTTGAAACATGTTATTAATTTATAGAAGAACAATATTAATATTTATAATATCATATATGATCATATTATAACATCTTATCACTTGTTCTTTAACAATTTTTCAATACTAATACTGATTCAGGTGTTAATTGTTTTATTTTCTCATGCATGATTTGTTGTAGAAGTTTCAGAACATATACTTCGATTATGGATCCATAATCTACATAATATTAATCACTATATAAATATCATATATATATATATATATATTTATTAATCTATAAATTTATAGATAGAAACATTAATTATAATGTTCATGGAGATAGTAGGTCGTACATATGGATGAATGTTGGTGTCACTTTTTGATTGACGGAATGAAAGAAAGGTGGATGATAATTCAACAATATAGAATAGTTTACAAATAATATATATCTAATATATTCATTAAATATATCTTTATTATCATCCATGTAAATAAAAAATTATAGACGGATCACATCAATTCGTGGAGGTGGTAGTCCACAATTAGGCATGGGAAACATTATCATATTCCAAAGGAATAAATGTTAAGAATATATATAATATAATAATTAAAGGAGCATAATTTTTACATGAGTATCATATTTATTAATTTTAAAAAATTTTAGAACCATTATTGAAATTTGAATATGGAAAATGAATCAAATCACTTCATGGAGATGGTAGGTCGTATGTATACACATGAAATACTTTCACATCCAATTTTATTAAAAAGAGGATGAATAATGGTGGTTAAATATTCATAATAAAACTTAATTAATTTATTATACATAAATAATTATTTTATGATTAGTACGATCAATTTAAAGGAGGTAAAAGAATAATTAAAAAATAATGTGATTGGATAATGTGATTATCTCTTATTTGAAATAACTTCTTTTCATCTCCTCTTCAAGACCCTAGGGTAGGTTTTTTGGGAAGACAAGAACCTCTTGAAAGTGAGAAAGGGTTTTTGGGAGATATTTATATACTATTTGGTTAAGATAAATGGCTCAAAAGGTTTTAATAATTATGGGGATCTGGTTCCATTTATTAAATGAGGTGAATGTCAAAATTGTAATTTTTCTATGTTTTAAAATATTATTAATTCACTTTCTTGGAAAAAAGCTCCAATATAGCCTATATTATATATAATGACCTTGGTAATTATAGAATAATTTTTTTATATCTATTAATATTTATGAATAAGATATTATTTTTATATTAAATAGAATGATTTTTCTGATAGAGTAATCGACACGCAACAACAAGTTTCTCTGAAAACTTACGCTGCAGAGATCTTTGAGTTATACTGAAAAATAATATAATATTATTATTTTGAATAGTAGTTAATGCCTATAATTTTTATGGACTGGAATGGATATAACTACCTATAATATTATTATAATTTTTTTTATATGTTTTTACAATTATCCAATAAATTTTAGCGGCCTTAAATGGGATTGAATCCAATTTCAAGCATAAAATACTCTTATATTTTTAAAAGATATATTTACAGACTTTTGATGGAAAACTATTTTAAAATCTAGTTTTTTCGCATTTTTATGTTTTATTTGATAAGACAGGTATTTTATATAGAAGCTGGATATCTAAATTTACTATGGTTAAATTTTTTGTAATTTTCTGATAATGTTCATTTTTTAATGAATAGTAAAAAATAGAGCATTTTAATTCAAAATAGTCTTTTCATATAATTTATTTATATAGTTAGATTTTAATTTCAATGGTTTTAAAGTTTAATTGGATTTTTTTCCCATTTAATATAATTTGGATCGTTGGATGTAATTTCCCTTTTAAATTGGATATAAACACATGTCAATCTTTTGAAAGTTTTTACGTCTTAAAACCAACTTTTGGTTTTGACAATGAGAATTAATATTAAATTAATTTCTACAAATTATGTGTGTGGAATTTAGAAAAATTTATTCCATATTTGGAATCATAAGGTCCATATTTTTTAAATTGTTACCTTTTATTTTTAGACATTATGAATAGTAACTTCAAGAATTATTTTTATTTACCATGGATTAAGAGAAAATCTGGAAAATAAGGGTAAAACATAATAATATAATAATATAAAACTACCCTAAAACATGTACTAAAAATATTGTATGACATATGGCTGACCATGGGAATCATTGGGTCGATTTTAGGACACCATGGAACCACATGGGTGTGATAATGACCTTTTATAATTTTTAATTTAAAGTGAAGAAAAATATAACATAAACATGTATCTTTTACTAAAAAAAATTTATATAAGGTTATATAAGTGATATATTAGACTATAAATAGTGATTATAAAGCTAAAAATATTTCATAAATTATTAAATTTTATTTTTAATTTTCAGACATTAAATAAATAAATTTAATCATGACACAATGATGACGCATCAATTACCTCAATATTAAGGGATTCAAATAAATTGTATTATAAATATTATAATAAATGTAATTTTATTATTTTTATTCCATAAATAAGTTTTATGGATTATTATGACATATTATCTCTTATTTAATTACTTTTTTTCTAAGGAATCATGTGGTAATGACTTTAACAAAAATCAATTACTAAATAGTGTCAAAATTGACTTAAATGAGTTAAAAAAATACTATTTTATTAAATTATATAATAGTCCTAAAAATATAATATTCATAAAATGAAATATATAATGTTAAAAATTTAATTAATGACCCACTTATTTCTATTTTTTCATTTTATAGTAACTATAACAACCATATATTATGAAAATACAAGAACACATGATAAGAGTTAAGGTTTTGAACAAAGGGTTAACCAAAAAATATAAAGAAAAAAATATATTCAAAACATGTCTTAAATGTATTTTATAATGGGTATTCAAAATAAAATCATCTTATATTTTAATTAATTTTTTTTGGATCATTTCTGATCAAAAATTAATTAATAATAAATTAATATTTCATGAATTTCCTAAAGTTCCCCATCCTCATTCTTATAAATGACCACCATTACTACCCACTTACTCACACCTATATATCCCATTGGCTCATTCGAATTCTTCTAAAATATGCTTCTAAAATCCCTAATTTTCTCCTTGAATCCTTACCTTGGGTATAATTCAATTCAAGAAATCCTTTTGGCTCAAATCAAAATAAGTTACCTGATTTAGATGTAACGTCTTTTCTCAAGTTCCATTCCCTTATTTTCCTTGTTCACTTAATATGATATTGTTATTATTTTATTAAATAACAAAACCAGAATCATAAATATAATAGGATGTTTTTATGAGAAGGATAATCACTATACTTACACAAAACTTCATCTAATGGATACGAACATACTGTTTTTGAGTACGACAAACTACTGCCTCACGAAACAATGATTGGTCAAATTTCTCCTAAGACCTCTCATGGTGGACATAATGATGGAACTACAATTATATATGATATATATGATATTTTTATTTTCTATATTCTTCTGTAATTTCTATTTACAACAAACCCTCATGTTTTTCATATTGTGTCAATACGATAATTTCACTTGAGGAAGTGCGGACTACCGCCCCATCAAAGCGATATGATTCATTCATGACATACATAAAACATATAAAGGATGGTTTAAATGAACTTATGTGACATATATAACATAGATATTATACTGGAATTATAATATACCTATGTATCCTTTAGTTTTTACTCCTTTAATATGATAATGAAAAGAATGTAGCGATTAGGGATACATACGGCCTACTATCTCCAGCAACGGTGCATTTCATTTCTTATCTTCAAATATTATTTACTATTATAAATACATATATAATGGATATATATGATATTTAAATCATGAATATAATTCTATATATGATGTATTTTTGACTATATGTACAATTTACATCAAAACATGTTCATTTTTGACTCGAGTACTGAATATTGAAAAAACAAATGATATGAACTTAAATAATTATGAATTTTTTTTAACATGATAGTTAGTAATATGAAATTAATAATAAAATTGGAAAAGGTTATGAAGCTGGTAGAAATTAACCTAAGTTTATTATTCAGGAAAACAAAGAACAAACGAGACTTTTCAGACTAAAGGTAAGGGAACTTCTTAACCCAGTTTCCATTCATTGGGTTGATCTTTAACTTCATGAGTATGTCATGCTATGATTATGTGAGAAATTAATTTTCATATCTTATCTTGGGTTTATACATGCCTGATGGGGATTTATAGTTAATAAACATAATCGATTTATTTGATTAACAAAATGATCTTTGTAAGGGAATTTCTAAACATAATTTTTACTCATTGTGTTTTACACATACTTCGTTGATTATATTATGCCAATATTATGGGTGGAATCACTTATTTTTATTTATGTTGTAATTTCCTCTTCTTTTTGTGTGGATATACTATTTCTGTACATAATCACCACATTGAAAAATTATTATGTCATTGATACTGTTTTTGTAAGGGACTTATGTCAATCTCATTTCATTGAGGAATATTTGGATAATATACATAAACTTATTTAATAAGGTGTATAATCATAAACTTTTTATATTAATTTAATTCAAAAGTTTTCAAAATTAATCTTTTTCTATGAATTATTTTACTAAACGAAAAAAGGAATGTATTTTTTAACGTACGCGATGACAATGACCTTCCCTCCATCATGAGCGTTATATTATATTTTGACTCATTAATAATACGTAATTTTTTTAAAAGGAAAAAGAATGCAATATTCCCTTTTTACATATTTAGGTATTGAAAATGGATTTGAGAGAGAATTTATTATGTCAATATTTTGAAATGATATATTGTGATTGAAATGTGGAAATGTTGTCTTTCCTTTATGCTTGTTTTATGTGTTGTGATTATTTTATGGTTCTTGTGAATTACTTATGTATATGGGTGGTTCTGTGATAAACTGATGGTTGGTGAGCCTGTGATAGCTCTCAAATGCATTGGCTAATGTGACAGAGGTAAAAGTTAATATTTCTCCTAAGTTATTTATGGATTATATTGCGATGGGTCTTCCAAATGTAACCATGAAGGTTACAACCTATATAGATGTGAAGGATACAATGTAATCATGTTTTGGATACCACAATTTATATTTATGATTTATGATTTCTATGAGTTATTCATAAATCTTATGATTTCACGGGGTATATTAAATAGGTTGTGTTTTATGAGTGAAGAGTATGATTTAATTGATTTGTATGTATTCATGGACTAATGCTTTATTTATTTATTTTATATCCCTTACTATGATTTTTATGCTCATCACATGTTTTTGAAATGTTTTTAATATGGTATGAGGATGGGTAATAGAAAGGAATAATTTGAGAATATTTTTATCAAGAAAATAATTCTTATTTTATTTAAGGTGGTTTATTATTATGAAAAAATTGGATTGAGTGGAAGCGTCTACTTTGTAATTTTTGATATGTAATGTAATATTTGTGGCCTGATTCTCTAAAACTATAAACTGAAAAGGATTCTGAATGTTTAATTCTTTACTTAACTCAGGATTATATAATGGTTAATAGTGGGGCCACATAGTTGATATCAGAGGAAAGGTTTAGACAACTTTAGGTATGAGGAGTTTCTATTAAACACATGGTTATTCCTTATATCTAATTATTTAATATAAAAATTTTTTTATAAATTTTTCATATCCAAGAAAGTCCATTACCAATGGAAGGAGGAGGATCTCAAACAACATTCCAATCTCTTCTTGATGACTTGCTTGTGATATTAATTTCCAAGTCATGTTCGGATGATTGTGAATGTTTTTCTAACATACAACTCACTTGAAAGCCATTGTTTGAGATATCAAACACCTATACTATAACTCAACACCGTCATGGATAATGGGTTGTTTTTAATCAAATAATATTTTCTCAATATTCTCATATTTCTATGAAAGGTAAATATTATCAATTAATTTTCAAATATTTTAATTTATCACTAGATTTTGAAGCATATTATGATTTTGAAAAACGTGCAGAAAAAGACCCTTGTGAAACATATTTATATTTTCTTTTAAAATATTTTCTTTCCACACATACATATGGTATTTTAAAAGGACCATTGATTGAAAGTTTCGACCCAAAAATGGTCTGATAGTTTGTTAAAAAGAAAGTTTTATCAAATGTTTTGAAATTATATGTCATACATGATTATTTTCCGAATTGTTTTTCCTTTGAACACCCATATGACCCAATTTATACATGATTTATTTGGATAAAGTAATCAAATGAGTTTTAATGATCTCCAAATCAATTTTTAAATTCATGGACCTTCTATTTGTGTGAACAAGATGATGATGAAACTAGATGGACACTGTGATTATGGTACGATGTTATTTATTTGGGAATAGTTTTATTTTATCATATGAAGGTGAAATAAAAAAATTTCAAAATATAAAAGAATTCATGAATACAGATTTTGATGTCATTATGAGTTGGGATGAAAAATAGAGGTATAAGAAAACAATTTAGGTTAAAACATTTTATGTATATTTTGTATTTTTTTAAAAGCGAAAACCCACAGGATGAGTGACATCCCATTATGATCAGAAATTCCACATAAATCAAACCCACAAATGAACGGAGACAAGGGAAAATCACCGACCAAAAGTCTACGTGAAGTCCATGGTTTGTATAACTTATTATTTTTATTTAAATGATTTTATGGATCAGTATTATGTTGATTTTGGGAACTTATGTTTTATCAAACGGATATCCTTAGCATTGGAAAATTATATGGTGATTAAGTGATAAAGGTTAATTTGGAAGATGTATGCTCTTTTGGGAACACTATATGCATATAGAAAATAGAATACTATGGGATTTTATAAGAGGAGTAATGGTTGAATTTGATTTTGGAAGAATTTATGTTTTTATGGCGAATATATGATGATTTGGGTTATTTATGGAAATTATTAAACTATCAGGGAGAATATATGATTAGGTTAATTACTTTTAAGTGTGAGCATTTAAGAGTTGTCGATGTGAATTGGAGATAAATGTTATGATTTATCATGGAAGACTATGTGATAAAATTGTTCTGAGTTTTGGGTTTCAATGATAGTTTGGATTATTTTGAAGAATTTTTAGGACAATTATTTGTTGAATGGTATTTGTTGAAATTTGGGTATTGTTTATTTAATTTTGTAGATTAAAAGTAGTTCTTTTATTATAAATGATTATTCTTTTTGGGGAATTATATTATATTATCCTAAGAATTTTGGTTCTAGTTAATGTTTCAATATAGGATGAAAATGAAAGTTAATATTTTTTGGATTAAGTGATTCTCTGGAACTTGGTTCATTTGGAATACTTATCTTTTGAAGAAAAATATGACTTTTGGGGAAATTTGATTAAAGGATGAAACAATAATTTTCACATAATTATATTTCCTTATGATCTTATTCTAGTTAGTAATAAAATTCTTTAACTATATAAAAATAATCTCAAAGCAGAAATGTTATAAACTTTCCTTTATCAAGATACTTTTACCCAACCATAAATTTATGGTATTATGGTGTTTAAATTTCTTTGGTCATGTTCTCTATCACTCTCTATTAGTCTATGAGAGTTAGTTTTTCTTCCATATCCATGTTTTCCAACATGGAATATTAGTATGTGTTATCTTGGGTGACATTTCTACTTCTTTTTATTTCTTTTAAAGTGAAAATTTATTTGACTTTTTTTTATGATGTGGAATTTTCAATGAAGTTTCCGAGCCCAATTTTAAAATTACTCGAATACAATTTCCCAAAGGGGGGAATGATGTAATGAACCAAGTATTTATAGATTAATAATTTTTCATATATATTAATATTTATGAATAAGTTTTTAATTTTAAATCAATGAGGATGATTTTTCTGATAGTGTAATCGACACGTAACAATGGGTTTTTCCAAAAACATACATTACACACAACCTTGAGTTTTAGCAAAAAAAATAATATTATTATCATAAGTTGTAGTTAAATCCTAGCTATTGTATTGATGTTAATTATCATAACTAAAAAAATATTATTATACATGTTTGTTATATGTTTTTTCATTTATCCAATAATTCTTAGAGGCTTAAAATGGTAATGAATCCAATTTGCAGCATAAAATACTGTAATTTTTTTAAAAGGTCAGTTAACAAACTTTTGATGGTGAACACATTATAAATATAGTTTTTTATCTTTTATATGTTATATATGACAAAATAAAATTCTTCTACAGAAGCAGGACATTAAAATTTAATTTGGTTAATTTTTTTGAAATTTTCTGATCAAGTTCATTTTTAATGTGTCGGGAAAAATTCTACATTTTAATTCAAAACTTTCTTTTCATATAATTTATTTATATAGTTAGATTTAACTTTTAAATTGTTTTAAAATTTAATTTTATTAAATTTTTATAATTTAACCCAATTTTGGTTGTTGGAAGTAATTTTACTTTTAAATTGGACATAAACACATGTTTATCTTTTGATAGTTTTTATTTCTTAAAAACTTGCTTTTAGTTAGGAAAAAAGATTTAATTTTAAATTACTTTATTTCAATTAGGTGTGTCGAATTTTAAAAAATGGAATACATATTTAGAATCATAGGGTCCAATTTTTGTAAATAGGTACTTTTATGTTGGTGGAAATTATGAATAGAGACTTCAACAATTATTTTTATTTACCACAATTAAAGGATAAATAAGGTAAATAAGAGTATAATATAATATTATAATAATAAAAAACTACCCAAACACATGTTATAATAGTATTGTAAGACATAAGGATGACCTTGGGAATCCTTCGGGTCTATTTTAGGACCCCATATATCTACATGGGTGTGATATTGACCTTTTATAATTTTTAATTTAAAGTAAAGAGAAATATAACATAAACTTTTATCTTTTAATAATTTTTTTATAAGGGGGTTGTATAAGTTATATATTAAACTATAAATTTTTATTATAAATATAAAAATATTTTATATATCATGATATTTTATTTAAATTTTTTAGAAATTAAATAATTAAATTTAATTATGACACAATGATGGCACAGTGATTGATTCATTATCAATGGATTCAAATAAATGATATTATTAATATTAAAATAAATATAATTTGATTATTTTGTTGCCATAAAAAAATTTAAGGATGACTGTGAAATATTATATTTTATTTAATGAGTTTTATTCGATGGAATCGTGTTGTTATGAATTTAAAAAAATTAAATTACTAAATAGTGTCAAAATTAACATAAATGCATTTTTAAAACAAATACTAATTTATTAAATAATAAAATAGTTTAAAAATATATGATTGGACCAAATGAATTATATAATGCTAATAATGTCATTAATTATAGACTTATGTATCTCATGGTAATTTATTGTAAATATGATAACCATATATTATGAAAATACAAGAAGACATGGTAAGAGATAATGTTTTTAACTAAGGGTTAAACCAAAAATATAAGGATAAAAAACAATAAAAATATTTATTAAATTTTTATGAGTTTTAATAGAACCAAAATAATACTATATTTTAATTAAATGATTTTGGGTCCTGTTTAATACAAAAATAAATTATAATAAATTAATATTTCAAGACTTTCCTCAAGTACCCCTCCTCCCTCTTATAAAAGGAAACCAACTCTTCCCAAAAACTCACACCAATATAGCCCATTAGCTCATTAAAAATCTGATAAAATAAGCTCCCAACATCCATAATTCCCCTCTATAAGCCTTACCTTGGGAAGATGGAAATTCAATAATGCCTTTTGGCAGAAATCAAAAGTAATTACCCGATTTAGAGGTAACAACGTATCTCAAGTTCTTTTCCTTTATTTTCCTTCTTCACTCCATATGATCTTTTTATTCTTTGATTAAATTACAAAAACAGTATCCAAAATATAATAGTTTTTTTATAAGGATTATAATTACACTTAGACACACCTCCATCTAATGGATAAGAACTTACTGTTTCTATGTACGGCGAACTACTGCCTCATGAAACAATGATTGTTCAATTTTATCCTACAACCTCTCATGGTGGACATTATGAAGGAACTATATTTATATCTGATATATATTATATTTATATTTTCTCTATTCCTTTTTAGTTTTTATTTACAACACACCTTAATGCTTTCCATATTGTGTAAATACGATATTTTAATTTGAGGAAGTGCGGACTACTGCCCACTCAAAGTGATATGACTCGTTCATGCCAGAAATTGAATGTATAAAGGATATTTCTAATGGAAATTAGTAACATATATAACATACATATTATACTATAATTATAATATACATATGTATCATTTATTTTTCACTCCTTTAATATGACAAAGAAATGAAAATAGATTTCATGCGTACGTATGACCTACCGTCTCCAAGAATAATGCATTTCATTTCTAATCTCCAAATTTTATGGACTATTATAAATACATATATAATGGATATATATGATTTTTAAATCAATAATATAATTCTATAGATGATGGAATTATGACTACATGGAAAGTTTACATCAAAAGAAGTTCATTTTCGACTCGAGTTCCGAATATTGACAAAATGACTGATATGAACTTAAATAATCATGTATCTTTAAACATGATAATTAGTAATATAAAATGAATTATAAAATTGAAAAGGTTATGAAGCTGGTAGAAATAACCTAATTTTAATATTTAGGAATATAAATAATTAATGAGAAAAGTCAGACTCAAGGTACTAGAACTTCTAAACCCAATTTCATTTCATTGGGTTGATCTTATAATTATTGACTATATTGTGGTATGATTAGGTGAGAAATTAATTATGATATATTATATTGTATTTATACTGACCTTATTAGATTTTATAGTGAATACACATAATCTATCTATTTGATTAACAAAATGATTTTTATGGGAATTTCTAAACATAATTTCCACTCATTGGGTTTTACCCATACTTCATTGATTATATTAGGCCATGATTACATGTGGAAACAAATTTTGTTTATTTATGTTATAATTTCCACTTCTATTTGTGAGGATTAAGTGTTTCTACACATAATCACCACATTGATAAAAACATACATTATTGATACAATCATTGTAAGGGACTTCGTCTCAATTTCCTTTCATTGAGGCATATTTTGATAAAATGCACCAACTTTATTAATAAAATGTATATTTATAAACTATTTCTTTTAATTTAATTCAAAGGATCTCAAAAGGAATCTTTTTCTATGAAGCGTTTTACTAAACAAAAAGAGAAATGTTTCTTTTTGATATATGCGGTGACAATGACCATTCTGTTGTCGTGAGAATTATTTGATATTTGTCTTCCTTAACAGCCCATAATGTATTTAAAAGGAAAATAAATACCGTATACTCTTTTTAAATATTTTGGAATTGGAAAATCCTTTTGAGAGAGCAGATATTATGACAATATCTTGAAATCGTATATTGTGATTTCAATGTGGAAATGTTATCTTTTCTTCATGTTTGTTTTATGTGTTATGATTATGTTATGGTTCTTGGGAATTTATTATTTATATAGGTGGTTCCATAAAAAAATAATGGAAGGTGAGCTCATGATATCTCTCCAATTCATTGAGTAATGTGATAGAGGTAAATGTTAATGTTTGTTCTAATAGATTTAGGGAATATCCTTTGATGGGTATTCCAAACGTATACATGAGGGTTACTACCTATATAGTTGTGAAGGATATAATGTAAGTATATTATGGATTCCTCAAGTTACCTTAGTGACTTATTATTTCTATGATTTATTCATAAATATTATGATTTCAGGAGGTATATTAAAGAGATTATGTATTATGTGTGAAAAGTATGATTTAATTAATTTGTATGTATTCATGGACTAATGTTTTCCTTATTTATTTTATATCCCATAATGAGATTTTTATGCTCATCACATGTTTTTTAATTGTTCTTCATAGGGTATAATTAAGGGTAAGATAAAGGAATAATTCAAGAATATTTTTTTCAATAAAAAAATTATTGTTTTATTTAAGGAGTTTAATTATTGTGAAAAAATTGGATTGTGTAGAAGTGTCTACTTTATAATTTTTGAGATGTAATTTAGTAGTTATGTCCTAATTATATAAAACTCTAAACCTGAAAGGATCCATAATGTAGAATTTTTGACTTAACTAAATATTATCTAATGAATACGGTTGGGGCATTATATTTGTTATCAGAGGAAAGGTTTAGACAACTTTAGGGACTAAGAGTTTTCATTGAACAAATGGTTAGTCCTTATGGAAATGTATTTATATATGATATATATTATAATTATATTTTCTCTATGATTCAATAATTTTTATTTATAACATACCTTTATTCTTTCCATATTATGTAAATACGATAATTTCATTTGAGGAAGTGCAGACTACCACCCCTTCAAAGTGATATAAATCATTCATTCCATACATGGAATATATAAATAATGGTGCTAGTGGACTTATTTAACATATATAACATATATATTATACTTTAATTATAATATACTTATGTATCATTTAGTTTTCACGTACTTTATGTTATAAAGAAATGAAAGTAGCGTTCATGCGTATGTACAACCAATCATCTCCACGAACGGTGCATTTCATTTCTTATCTCAAAATGTTGTGGAATATTATAAATACATTTATACTAGATATATATGAAATTTAAAACATTAATATCATTCTATAGATGATGTAATTTTTACTACATGGACAATTTACATAAAAAATGTTCATTTTCAACTCGAGTAACCAATATTGACAAAAAAACTGATATGAACTTATATAATTATGCATTTTTTAACATGATAATATGTAATATAAAATGAATAATAAAATTGAAAAAGGTTTTTAAGCTACTATAAATTAACCAAAGTTTATTATTAAGGAATATAAAGAATGAACGAGACAAGTCAGACTCAATGTAAGGGAACTTCTTAACCCACTTTCCATTCTTTGGGTAGATCTTTTACTTCCTGACTATGTCGTGCTTTGATTATGTGAGAAATTAATTCTGGTTTCTTATCTTGTATTTGTAATTTCTTTATGGGGATTTGTAGTGAATACACATAATCTATCTATTTAATTATTGAAATGATCTTTGTAAGGGAATTTCTAAACTTAATTTCCACTCATTAGGTTTTATGCATACATTGGTGATTATATTATGTGAAGATTATGTTTGGAATAACTGTTTGTTTATTTATGTTATAATTTCTACTTTTGTTTGTGTGGATACACTATTTCTACACATAATCACCACATTGATAAATTCTCCCGTCATTGATACAATCATTGTAAGCGACTTCGTCTCAATCTCTTTTCATTGAGGCATATTTTGAAAATATACATCACCTTATTTAATACGAGGTATAATCGTAAATTTTTTCTTATAATTTAATAGAATGGTTTTAAAAAATAATCCATTTCTATGAAGCATTTTACTAAATGAAAAAAGTAATGTTTCTTTTTAATGTACATGACGACAATGACGTTTCTGACGCTACAAGAATTATTTAATATTTGGATTCCTTAACAAGTCATAATGTTTTTAAAAAGAAAATAAATACCATATAACTTTTTTACGTATTTTGGTATTGATAATGGTTTTGTGAGAGCAATGATTATGTTGATAACTTGAAATGTTATATTATGATTTCAATTTGGAAATGTTATCTTTCATTTTTTTTCTTTATATGTTATGATTATTTTATGGTTCTTGGGAATTGCTTATGTATACAGGTGGTTACATGATAAACTAAGGGAGGGTGATCCCATGATATCTTCCCAATGCATTGGGTAAGGTGATAGAGGTAAACGTTAATGTTTCTCTTAAGATATTTAGGTAATATACTGTGATGGGTATTTCAAACGTAACCATAAAATGTTACTACCTATATAGCTATGAAGGGTACAATATAAGTATGTTATGGATGCCATAAGTTATATTTATGACTTATATGAGTTATTAATAAATATTATTACATCATTAGGTATATTAGTTAGATTATGTTTTATGAGTGAAAAATATGATTTAATTGATTTTTTTATTCATTGACTAATGTTTTTTTTCCTTATTTTATATCCATTAATGAGATTTTTATTCTCATCCCATGTTTTTGAATTTTTTTCACAGGGTATAAGTATGGTTAACAGAAAGAAATAATTCAATCATATTTCGCTCAAGAAAATAATTTTTTTAGGGGTTTTATTATTGTGAAAAAATTCGATAGATTAGAATTGTCTACTTTGTAATTTTTGAGATGTAATGTAATAGTTATGGATTAATTCTCTAAAAATATAAACATAAAAAGATCCTCAATGTTTAATTCTTGAATTAAATCAGGATTATCTAATGGTTAATAATGGGGCCTCATATTATAAGTTGACAAGTTTAATTTATATAGTGAATATACCCTTTTAAACATATTATTTCATGATTTTAAGTATAGATAACAAAGAAATAAAAAACCAAGGATCTTAAACTTTAGTGTCTATGGAATGAGTTAAAGAACCTAGTACTGGAATAAACATATGAATAAACAGTATCACATAAGTTAAAAGGTATAACATGTTCAAAAAAATAACATAAAAGGAATAAACATATGGAATAATAACATATAGAACATAGGATCATGTAATAATGGAAACATAAAAATGTGGAAACAACATATTACATGAAATAAACAGTATCACATAAGTTAAAAGGTATAACATGATCAAAAAAATTACATAAAATGAATAAACATATGGAAGAATAACATATAGAACATAGGATCATGTAATAATGGAAACATAAAAATGTGGAAACAACATATTACATGAAATAAACACGAGTCAAGGCTAACTACCAAGACTATGTCACATGATGGACAATGTCCCAATAAATAATCAGGTTTACTCAATATCCCAAAAAGACGTCTCATTGGACTAAACATTACCAAATTCATTGGACCTATATCTATGAACACTGATAAAAACATATTCATGAATATGTGTGTCACATAAAGAATCAAACATGAGGAATAAACATAAGGGTTACCCTTGGAAATAAATGGGTATCACAATCAAGTCATATGGAATATCTAAAGGGAATATCATAATAGTTTCCATGAAAGAGTGGATTTAAATCTAAATTTTACTTTTATAAGGTAAAATATTAATAGAAAATTATAAATTATATACAAATAAAGAGAAAATAATATAAAAATAATGTTCAAGAATATTTATAAATGATACACTTGGGTGTTGTGAAATGGAAAATATAAGAGCCTTTAAAGAAGAAAAAGGCATAATTGTTTGCATAAAACTAGAGATGAACTAAGATAGTTTTTCTTGATCAAAATATTGATTATATAAAAATAATTTTGTCTTAAAATGTACTATGGAGTTTATTTGAAAATGTGTATGTGTAAAGACCCTTAAAATTCAAGGGAAATTTTTTCTTAATTTTCTTTGGAATTTTACAAGAACACGGTTTTTGACGGCACCTGATTCCGAGGCCCGGAGTGCCCGAAATCAATTTCCAAAGTTTGGCTCGGGTACGTTCAGTGAACGAACGAGCGAGAATTTCTAACTTTTGAACCGGTGCCCAGAATCAAATTCCGAGGGCACCGATGAACTCAAAGCGCCGATATTCGCTTAAGGAGACCTTTTCCGAGGTTGTGTTTATTGCGGGTTGAGAGTTAGTTTTTGGGAATTTAGAATAAGTTAAATAAAAATTGTGGAATACAAATTTTTATTTTAACTTGTTGGTTAAATTATCCCAAAGGGAGTTAGAGGTGGGACCAACATCCACTTAACCTCTCTTGGGAGGATTATGTGTGGTGGGGCCCACACGAAGCATAACTCTTCATCTTCTCTTTTTAAACTCCCAACAACCCCTCTTTAATTAACTTGACAAGTTGGGATATTAAATGGGTGGAGTTGTTTATTTTCAAACCATTGAATTTCAAAATGGTTTGGTTGAGTAAATAAAATAAGACCTTAGCTTATTTTATTTGGGTTAGAATTCTCTAGACAATCTTGATAGAATTTGGAGCCTACTTCTTCTTATTCTTCTTCAATCTTTGACGAAGAACGCGAAGAACCTTCGAACATCAACGAAGAACGCCACGTTCTAGGGAATCGACTTCCGCGACGCCATTCCCGCGACACCGAAGACGTCTTCTTCCGCGTCATCTCTTCCGCGACGATTTCCCGCGACGAAATCATCGTCAAAGAACTTCGAATCCTCGCTTCACGACATCGACGTCCTTCTTCCGTGACGCCGACCGCCGCGACGCGTCTTCCGTGGGTCGTTGACAATCATCGTTCTTGAAACCGAGGTAGGGGTTTGTTTTTGATTATTTATTTATTCTCGTTCTTGGTTCTAGCATGAAAAACATGAGGATAAATGTTTATGTGTTATCATCTAACGAGACGGGGGTCGGACCGCACAAACACGGCCGAATCCCCCCTCTTCTATTCTTGAATATTATTATTTTCTTGTGTATGAACGAGATGGCGTGGTGCCGTCGCACCACGCGAGAATCGCACGGCTATAGTTGTGCGACGCCGTTGCGACGTGCCGTGGAAAGATTATCATGAACGCGACGCCGTCACGCCGCTTCGAAGGAAACCGAAGGCGCTGCGGCCGGAGCGGGGTCATGGCGGAGGGGCGCAGTGTCGTCGCACCGCGCCAGATGACGAAGGCCGCGGCCGGTTCCGGGCCGCGGCGGAACGGGAAGACCGGCGGCCAGCCGGGCCGCCGGTGTCGGAAGCCGGAAAGGGGACCGTCCTTGCCGGTCCCATTGAGGAAGGACTGGCCGGCCAGGTCGGGCCGGCCGGAAGGGAGAAGAACCGGGGGAATTAATTCCCCCGGCAGGCCAAAACCGGCCCCCCATAAAGGGGGGGCCGTGGTTACCCCAAGGGGGGGGGGGGGCGCCCCCCCGTTTTTCTCAAAGGAGGGCCCCCACGTGAGGGGGGGCCGGTTTCTCCAAGGCGCGACATCAAGCCGTGCCTCCAGCTGAAGGAAAGTGGGGGCTTTTCCCCCCGCGCGTGGCACCCGGGCGGCGCCCCGGCCGCGCCGCCGCGCCGGACCGCACCGCCGTGCCGGGCCGCGCCGCCGCGCCGGACCGCGCCGGACCGCGCCGCCGGCTAGGCCGGGTCGGACCCGGGTCGGGTTGACCCGGTTTAGGTCGACCCGGTTCAGGCCGACCCAGGGGGGGGGGGGGGGGGGGTCGGGCCGGGCCGGGTCGGCCCGGACCCGGACCCCCCGTTTTCGAATCGACTTCGGTCTTTTGCCCATAACTTGAACTATGGACCTACGATTGACGTACTGTCAGCGGAGATGTGATCCTTGGATCGAGACAGTCGATTTGGTTTATCGCACTCAACATTTCGGAATACTTTGAGTTCGTCCAGGTTGGTTCGTACATGAAACCAATAGGGCCCTCGGAGCGGAAACACCAATATCTTGAGCTACGGACGTCTGATTGACGTGCTGTCAGCTTTGTTGTGTTCCTCTTAGGGAGACAGATCTTTTGGAATACTCCGCCCGAGGTTTGGACGTAGGTGGAGTATGGTCGGGGTGGTTTTTCCTTAAAAACCAACCGGGCCCCTAGGACGAAAAAGCCAATAACTCTCAGACCGGGCGTCCGATCGACGCAGCATCTGTTGCGTTGAGTTCCTGTTGGCGATACAGAACTTTTGGATACATCAACTCTGGACTTTTTGACAGTTGATGTATCAGCCTTTCGGCTCGTGGAGCGGACCCTCCCGAACGAGCTTGCTGTGTGCGGGAACCCTAGTGCTGGCTGCGACTGTGACTGCTACTTCTATTGCTTCTACTACTGTGACTACGACGACGACAGTACAGAGATCCTTGGTGGATTCGACGACGAATACATCAATCAGAGATCATACGTGGATCAGTGCTACAGGTCCTGTGTGGGCCCGATCCTGTGTGGGTCCGATCCTGTGTGAGTCACTGCGCTCAGTGGTCCTGTGTGAACCAGCGCCTACAGGTCCTGTGTGGGCCCGATCCTGTGTGGGTCTTTGCGGGGGTTAGTTACCTATCAATCCTTCATGGGTCCGATGACTTAGATGGATCAGAGATCATCTTTATCGTCTTTCTAAGAAGTATACCTGTGTGAGCTAAATCCTGTTGCTTTCCTGTGTGGATTGTGTTGTGCTATCCTGTGTGGATTTCGTTTTTCTTTCCTGTGTGGAATACGTATACTTTCCTGTGTGGACTGAGTTGTACTTGGGCTCGGAGGTTGGAGCGTATTGGAATTGATGACTTAGGTATATGTATGGGCATATACCTAAGCAATGTCGGTTGTTACTTCGTGTTTGTATCTCACCTTTGTGGTTTATCCTTTGTGGATTTTGGGAGACCTTCAGGGGTCTCGGGGTCCCTAATGAGTAGCTTATACTCACCCCTGCACAGTCTATGCCTGCACTACGTTGTGTTGGTTGCAGATGATGGACATCGTTGATCGTGGTTGACGCTTGTAGAGCCGGATGGTACCTGGAGGTGGACCACTGGGTGGGACGTACTCGGAGCGGACGGTGGGACCCGTGGAGCAGTGGAGCTATCTGTACCCACCCTTCTGGTGGGATTTCCAGTGGACAGCTCAATGTAGTGGCTTTTACTTTACAATTTCTGTTTTCCTTTTCGAGTTGTACTTTAATTTCAGTTTGGGTTTGTATACTGGCCCATTTACTTTTCCGCACTTTCAGTTGTACTCTGTCTTTACTTAGTGTTTACTTTTCCGCTTGCTTACTCTGTGGTGTTTGTTTAACTTTCAAAGGCAATGACTTCCCTTTTTTACTGCGATTTACGCCTTGGTGCTAGTCGCCAGCCCCTGGCCTATGGAAGGCGGGCTTGGGGTAGTCACGGCATGGGCCCCGAGGGCGGGTCGTGACAAATTGGTATCAGAGTAGTTCGGTTCTACCACGAAATCTGATCTTTTCTATGTGAAGCAATAATGTTTAGCGTAATGAGTGTGGTTATCAGTCCAGGGAGTCCAGTGTTGGTGCGACAGCCGACGTATCCGTACACCAGGACCCTGACTACTGATTTTCGATTTAATGCATGAAAACATTGATTGCGTGTGTGTTTCAACGTTTTCTTTGTGATTACCTTATATCAGCTCACCCGGTATACTGTTCTGACTGTGGCGCACCTGTTTCCTTTTCAGGATGGCCCCACGACGACAGCCAGCTAGGGTTCCGAGAGTCGAGCGTGACGACAGCCCACCGAGCGACGAGGCCTCTGTACAGGGCCCTTTGTCAGCAGTGGCACCGGCATTAGCTCTACCCGTCGAGCCACCGATGCTTCCAGCACCAGCCGCTGACGATGCACGTCGCCTCAGCGCACTGCATGAGTTTCAGCGCCAGCGACCACCCATGTTTCGTGGGGAGACGGATCCCCAGGAAGCAGAGGACTGGCTGGAGGCAGTGGTACGAGTTTTTAGGCTAGTGAGGACACCTGCAGACCTCATGGTGATCCTCGCTGCGAGCCTACTGCACGCAGCAGCGGGCCGATGGTGGAGCTTGAGGCTCCAGGTGCACGATGAGGCATCTCTTCTTTGAACGGACTTTGAGAGCCTCTTCTGCTCGAAGTTCGTCCCAGCCACCCTTAGTGCAGTGCGTATCCATGAGCTTCTTCAGCTGCAGCAGGGCAGCATGACGGTCGCTCAGTACTCGGCGAGATTTACTGATCTCTCGCGTTACTCGACCGACATGGTACGGGACCCATTCTTCCGGGCCCGGACCTTCGAGCAGGGGTTGAGACACGAGATCAGGGCATCGCTGATCTCACTCAGCATAGCGACTCAGATAGGAGTACTGGAGAGAGCCCTTTTGATCGAGATCTTCTTTGCTGAGTCTACACCAGCATTGAGACCCACCGCAGGGCGGCACGTGGCATAGTCGTCTGCAGCAGGCAGTCGATGGATGAATTAGGAGTTCAGGAAGACCAGACCTTCAGGCAGACAACCTCAGGACACTAGCTCAGTAGTGCGGGGCACACAGCGCGGAGCCAGTCTTTCGAGAGGCAGACAGTGCTACTCGTGCGGCGGGCAGGGCCACATGGCTCGTGACTGCCCGACCCGCTGTGCCGAGGAGCAGCAGACGGTTGAGGGACCACCGAGGCAGAGGCAGAGGGTCGACCATGGCAATCCGTAGGGAGGAGGCAGACGAGGCAGATGAGCTGGCCGAGCAGCAGGTGGTGGGAGACGCTTCGAGGATCTGCCACCACCACCACCAGGAGGTCCACCCCGACCACTGGGAGCTGGTGGGCAGAGATAGGCATAGCTCCAGGCAGCAGAGGCCTATGACCACAGCGCACCCAAGATGATTCGAGGTACTATCTATGTCTATTCCACCCTTGCTGCAGTACTTATAGACACATGAGCGAGTCACTCTTTCATAGCCGCTGCCCTTGTTCGGAGCTCGGAGATTCCGACAGAGCCGTTGGCTCGATCCTTACGGCTAGAGACTCCTACGGGAGCAGACTCGACGATTACGCACTGGTGCCAGCAGTGTGAGCTTACTCTAGGAGGCGAGAGCTTCAGCTGGGATCTTCTTGTAGCAGCGTTGAGGCCTTACAACATCATCTTGGGCATGGATTGGCTATCTATGGTCCATGCACAGATTGACTGTTTTAGGCGCAAGGTGCGATGTGTAGGCACCGACAGGAGCAGGTTCACCTTCACCGGCGAGAAGGGAGCCTTTGCAGCACAGGATGGACTTCCGCGAAGGAGAGGACAGCCCATCACTAATCAGTTGGCTAGCCTCATCCTTGGAGCAGTTGATGTGCGGAGTCCGGGTTTTCCTGCAGTGGTGGATCAGTTTGCAGACGTTTTTCCCGACGACGTTCCAGGGATACCTCCTCGCATAGAGGTAGACTTTTATATTAACCTGTACCCCGGGACAACCCCGATATCCACTCCAGAATATCGGATGGCCCCTGCCGAGCTTCGAGAGCTACGGGTACAGTTGGAGGACTTGTACGGAAAGAGGTTCATCCGACCCAGTGTTTCACCCTGGGCTTCCCCGATATTGTTCACCAAGAAGGCGGACGGGAGCTTGCGACTTTGTGTTGACTATCGTCACCTGAACCTGGTGACAGTGAGGAAGAAGTATCCTCTACCGAGGATTGATGACCTCTTTGATCATCTCAAGGGAGCACGGTGGTTCTCGAAGATAGACCTCAGGTCAGGCTATCATCATCTCAGAGTCAGAGACGAGGACATGCATAAGATGGCCTTCAGATGTCGGTATGGCCACTATGAGTTCTTGGTTATGCCTTTCGGCGTAACCAATTCTTTAGAAGTGTTCATGGCCCTCATGAACAGGATCTTTCTGCCATACCTCGATTGGTTTGTCGTGGTCTTCATCGACGACATACTGATTTACTCGACGACTGAGGAGGAGCACGCCTATCACTTGCGAGTTGTACTAGACACACTCAGAGAGCACCAGCTTTATGGTAAGCTCTCGAAGTGCCAGTTCTGGATACGTGAGGTCCACTTCTTGGGACATGTTATCTCTGAGGCTGGAGTTGCAGTGGATCCTACGAAGATCGAGGCTGTGTTAGCATGGGATCCACCCAGGAGCGTGACTGAGGTTCGAAGTTTCTTGGGACTTGCTGGATACTATAGAAGATTCGTTCTAGACTTCTATAGAGTTGCGGCACCACTCATAGCTTTGACGAAGAAGGGGAAGCCCTTCGTGTGGTCAGACAGATGTCAGTAGAGATTCCAAGAGCTGAGATAGAGATTGACCAGCACACCTATCTTGAGGTTTCCTGAGGAGGGAGTAGGGTAGGTAGTCTACTGCGATGCATCAGGGACCGGGCTCGGATGTGTTCTGATGCAGGAGAGGGCAGTGATCGCCTATGGATCACGTCAGTTGAAGCCGCATGAGCAGAACTATGCTACCCATGACCTGGAGTTAGCAGCAGTGGTCTTCGCTCTGAAGACATGGTGACATTACCTGATGGGTGAGCGTTTTACAGTCTTTTCTGATCATCAGAGTCTTAGGTATATCTTCTCGCAGAAGGACCTGAACCTGATACAGCGGTGATGGCTCGAGTTCCTCCAGGACTATGAATTTGAGATAGTCTATACTCCTGGGAAGGGGAACTAAGTAGCCGATGCCCTCAGCAAGAGGACGGGCATTCAGCTACTTGAGGAGGCGACGGAGCAGCTAGCCTCTTTGTAGATATCCTTTGTGGATAGTGATGGAGCAGCCTTCCTTCAGTCTCTCACAGTCACCCCTCCACTACTGTAGCGGGTCAGAGAGGCACAGCGTGAGGACGCTGACTGTGAGACATGGCGTGCACATATATCATTGGGACATGCACATGATGGTTTCTCCTTTGGAGTAGAGCACAACATCCTTTTCAGAGAACGTACCATGGTACCAATCGCTTTGCGAGAGGAGGTGCTGAGAGAGTTTCACAATTCTCCTTTGGTGGTACATCCTGGAGTGGCGAAGATGTACCAGGATCTCAGACGACAGCACTGGTGGCCGGGCATGAAGAAGGCTGTATCAGAGTTCGTATCTCGATGCCTCACCTGCCAGCAGGTGAAGGCATAGCATCAGGTACCGGCAGGCTTGGTACAGCCCTTGTAGGTCCCGGAGTGGAAGTGGGACGGGATATCTATGGACTTCGTGACTGGACTTCCATGCACTTCCAGTGGTCATGACTCCATTTGGGTGATTGTTGACCGACTCACCAAGTCGGTACACTTCTTACCTATCAGAGAGCAGGGCTCAGTGGAGAGCTTGGGACGTCTCTACGTTCAGGAGATTGTGCGACTCCATGGTGTGACATCATCTATCGTCTCCGATCGAGATGCTCTCTTTACTTCCCAGGTTTGGAAGGGGTTGCAGGAGGTGTTTGGGACGCAGCTACATCTGAGCACAGCCTTTCACCCTCAGACGGATGGTCAGATGGAGAGGACCATTCAGACTCTCGAGGACATGCTTCCCGCATGTGTCCTCGACTTTGGTCGTAGCTGGGAGGACCACCTACCCTTGGTGGAGTTTGCGTACAACAACAGCTACCACTCCACTATCGGGATGGAAACGTACGAGGCGTTGTACGGCAGGCCTTGCAGATCTCCTTTGTGCTGGACAGACCCTGGGGAGTCAGCACTTGTGGGACCGGAGATGGTCCAGGCCATGATAGAGAAGGTCCAGGTCATCCAGGAGCGGATGAGGACAGCTCAGAGCCGGCAGAAGTCATACATTGATAGGAGGCGGAGGCCACTAGAGTTTGAGGATAGCGACCACGTCTTCTTGCGGGTCTCACCTCGACATGGTATATGGAGATTTGGCTGAGGAGGAAAGTTATCTCCGCGCTTCATCAGACCCTTCCCGGTCCTCAGCAGGATTGGCGAGGTGGCTTATCGCCTGGCCCTACCACCTCAGTAGCACCGGGTGCACGACGTCTTCCACATGTCTCAGCTGAGGAGATACGTGCACGACCCGACGCACATCATTGACCATGGGGAGCATGACGTTGATGATGGGGCGACTTTTACGGAGGTCCCAGTGGAGATAGAGGATAGACAAGAGAGGGTCCTACGTGGGCGATCGATTCCTCTTGTGCGCATCAGATGGCAGCACGGGAACCTCCAGGAGAGCACATGGGAGAGGGAGGCTCAGATGCGTGCTCAGTACCCTCATTTGTTTCCCTAGTTTTTGATGTATCTTTACGGGGACGTAAAGCCCTGAGGTGGGAGTAATGTAAAGACCAGTAAAATTCAAGGAAAATTTTTTCTTAATTTTCTTTGGAATTTTACAAGAACACGGTTTCTGACGGCACCTGATTCCGAGGCCCGGAGTGCCCGAAATCAATTTACGAAGTTTGGCTCAGGTACGTTCAGTGAACGAACGAGCAGGAATTTCTAACTTTTGAACCGGTGCCCAGAATCAAATTCTGAGGGCACCGATGAACTCGCAGCGCTGATATTCGCTTAAGGAGACCTTTTCCGAGGTTGCGTTTATTGCGGGTTGAGAGTTAGTTTTTGGGAATTTAGAATAAGTTAAATAAAAATTTTGGAATACGAATTTTTATTTTAACTTGTTGGTTAACTTCTCCCAAAGGGCGTTAGAGGTGGGACCCACATCCACTTAACCTCCCTTGGGAGGATTAAGTGTGGTGTGGCCCACACGAAGCATAACTCTTCATCTTCTCTTTTTAAACTCCCAATAACCCCTCTTTAATTAACTTGAAAAGTTGGGATATTAAATGGGTGGAGTTGTTTATTTTCAAACCTTTGAATTTCAAAATGGTTTGGTTGAGTAAATAAAATAGGACCTTAGCTTATTTTATTTGGGTTAGAATTCTCTAGACAATCTTGAGAGAATTTGGAGCCTACTTCTTCTTCTTCTTCTTTAAGCTTTGACGAAGAACGCGAAGAACCTTCAAACATCGACGAAGAACGCCACGTTCTCGGGAATCGACTTCCGCGACGCCATACCCGCGACACCGACGATGTCTTCTTCCGCGTCATCTCTTCCGTGACGATTTCCCGCGACGAAATCTTCGTCAAAGAACTTCGAATCCTCGCTTCACGACATCGACGTCCTTCTTCCGTGACATCGACCACCGCGACGTGTCTTCCGCGGGTCGTTGACAATCATCGTTCTTGAAACCGAGGTAGGGGTTTGTTGTTGATTATTTATTTATTCTCGTTCTTGGATCTAGCATGAAAAACTTGAGTATAAATGTTTATGTGTTATCGTCTAACAAGAGGGGGGACAGACCGCACAAATACGGCCGAATCCCCCCTCCTCTGTTCTTGAATATTATTATTTTCTTGTGGATGAACGAGATGGCGTGGTGTCGTCGCACCACGCGGGAATCGCACGACTATAGTTGCGTGGCACCGTCGCGCCGCGCCGTGGAAAGATTATCATGAACGTGATGCCGTCGCGTCGCGTCGAAGGAAACCGAAGGCACCGTGGCCGGAGCGGGGCCGCGGCGGAGGGGCGCGGTGTCGTCGCACCGTGCCGGATGACGAAGGCCGTGGCCGGTTTCGGGCCGCGGCGGAACGGGAAGACCGGCGGCCAGCCGGGCCGCCGGTGTCGGAAGCCGGAAAGGGGACCGGCCTTGCCGGTCCTGTTGAGGAAGGACCGGCCGGCCAGGTTGGGCCGGCCGGAAGGGAGAAGAACCGGGGGAATTAATTCCCCCGGCTGGCCAAAACCGGCCCCCCGTAAAGGGGGGGCCGCGGTTACACTAGGGGGGGGGGGAAACACCCCCCCGTTTTTCTCAAAGGAGGGCCCCCACGTGAGGGGGGGCCGATTTCTCCAAGGCGTTGCATCAAGCCGCGCCGCGAGCTGAAGGAAAGCGGGGGCTTTTCCCCCCGTGCGTGGCACCCAAGCGGCGCCCCGGCCGCGCCGCCGTGCAGGACCGCGCCGGACCGCGCCGCCGTGCCGGGCCGCGCCACCGCGCCGCCGGCTGGGCCGGGTCGGACCCGGGTCGGGTCTACCCGGTTCAGGTCGACCCGGTTTGGGCCGACCCGGGGGGGGGGGGGGGGGGTCGGGCCGGGTCGGCCCGGACCCGGACACCCCGTTTTCGAATCGACTTCGGTCTTTTGCCCATAACTTGAGCTACGGACCTCCGATCGACGAAACGTCAGCGGTGATGCGATCCTTGGATCGAGAAGGTCGAATTGGTTTATCGCACTCAAAGTTTCGGAAGACTTTGAGTTCGGCCGGGTTGGTTCGTACAAGAAACCAACCGGGCCCTCGGAGCGGAAACACTCATATCTTGAGCTACGGACGTCCGATTGACGTGCCGTCAGCTTTTTTGTGTTCCTCTTAGTGAGACGGATCTTTTGGCATACTCCGCCCGAGGTTTGGACGCAGGTGGAGTACGGTTGGGTTGGTTTTGCCTTAAAAACCAACCGGGCCCCTAGGACGAAAAAGCCAATAACTCTCAGACCGGGCGTCCGATCGACGCGCCGTCTGTTGTGTTGAGTTCCTGTTGGCGATACAGAACATTTGGATACATCAACTATGGACTTTGTGACAGTTGATGTATCAGCCTCTCGGCTCGTGGAGCGGACCCTCCCGAACGAGCTTGCTGTGTGCGGGAACCCTAGTGCTGGCTGTGACTGTGACTGCTACTGCTACTGCTACTACTACTGTGACTGCGACGACGACAGTACAGAGATACTTGGTGGATTCGACGACGACTACAACACTCAGCGATCCTACGTGGATTAGTGCTACAGGTCCTGTGTGGGCTCGATCCTGTGTGGGTCATTGCGCTCAGCAGTCCTGTGTGAACCAGCGCCTATAGGTCCTGTGTGGGCCCGATCCTGTGTGGGTCTTTGCGGGGGTTAGTTACCTATCAATCCTTCGTGGGTCCGACGACTTAGATGGATCAGAGATCATCTTTATCGTCTTTCGAAGATGTATACCTGTGTGATCTGAATCCTGTTTCTTTCCTGTGTGGATTGTGTTGTGCTATCCTGTGTGGATTTTGTTTTTCTTTCCTGTGTGGAATACGTATACTTTCTTGTGTGGACTGAGTTGTACTTGGGATCGGAGTCTAGAGCGTATTGGAATTGATGACTTAGGTATTTGTATGGGCATATACCTAAGCAGTGTCGGTTGTTACTTCGTGTTTGTATCACACCTTTGTGGTTTATCCTTTGTGGATTTTGGGAGACCTTCAGGGGTCTCGGGGTCCCTACTGAGTATCTTATACTCACCCCTGCATGGGATATTCCCGCACTTCGTTGTGTTGGTTGCATACGACGGACAGCGTTGATCATGGTTGAGTCTTGTAGAGCAGGACGGTACCTGGAGGTGGACCACTAGGTGGGACGTACTCAGAGTGGACGGTGGGACCCGTGGAGCAGTGGAGCTTTCTGTACCCACCCTTCTGGTGGGATTTCCAGTGGACAGCTCGGTGTAGCGGCTTTTACTTTATAGTTTCTGTTTTCCCTTTCGAGGTGTACTTTACTTTCAATTTGGGTTTTTATACTGGCCCATTTACTTTTCCGCACTTTCAGTTGTACTCTGTTTTTACTTAGTGTTTACTTTTCCTCTTGCTTACTCTGTGGTGTTTGTTTACCTTTCAAAGGCAATGCCTTCCCTTTTTTACTGGGATTTACGCCTTGGTGCTAGTCGTCAGCCCCTGGCCTATGGAAGGTGGGTTTGGGGTAGTCACGGCATGGGCCCCGAGGGCGGGTCGTGATAGTATGAAATTGTGAAGCTCCCTTTAACTGATATTTCTTATTAGGGGAATTAAAAATATAACCTTCAAAAACAAGTATTTTATTATAAAAGAAGGAATGATTGATATAGGTAAATATGTTTAAAACATACCCACAAAATTTATGAGGTGTTCATAAATATAATTAATAATTACATTTGGGTGAAGATAGAGAAAGCATAACCCAAAGGAAAAATGGAGGTTCAGGGATAATCCCTTACCTTATGTTTGAATGTCTAAAACACTTGAACATAATGTCATGTATAATCAAATTAGATCCATTAATAAATTAATTAACGACATATTATAAATATATTTTTTTATTATAATTTTATTGTGTTGGTTTATGGTAATTTTGATGAGTTATAGATTTTAAATTTTCCATTTCAAGAACGTTTGTTTCACGGTTTCATGGTCAGTTTGCTTGGGTATAATTGCGGTTCTTTTAAAATTTGAATAATTATATAAAAGATAAATTATATGGTATTAATTATATTATATAAATTTAAATGGTAACATATATCATCTTTTAACATGAGAATGATTTGTTAGATAGAACATTAATGAAAAATGATTATTTTATATTTGTGATTTTTTACAACCATCACAAACTAGTGCCGTTTAAATTAAAATAAAATTCATATAAATGATAAATAAAAATAAATAAGTTTTAATACACATATTATATTACTTTTTAAAAATAATAATGGTTTTATGACCATTCATGATGGTGGTAATGAAAAAAAGTCACCTTCCCTGAAGGCGGTGAATCAACATCCCACAAATTATGTTTTCATTTTTAGAAAAAATGGATAGGTGAAGAGAGTTGATGATGAATATTTTATTCACATGATAAAAAAATATTATATGTTTTATA
This sequence comes from Viscum album, assembly GCA_963277665.1. NCBI lineage: Eukaryota > Viridiplantae > Streptophyta > Magnoliopsida > Santalales > Viscaceae > Viscum > Viscum album. The sequence continues at coordinate 1,280,247,183 of OY728157.1, forward strand.
CTATACTTATCATGACACTTTGGACAGGTTAGGTTAGGGGTGGATAAGAAAATAATACAAAATAATAGAGAAAGAATGAGGGTTTTACCTCTTGAATATCTTCTTCTTGAGAACCTCTTTAAGGTACATGGAAACGGTATTTTGGTGAGACCAGATAGACCAAAACATGGGTATGAGTCTTGGTAGGGTAATTGGGGTGAATTTATACAATATTAAGGGACTTGGAGTTGTGGTGAGAAATGGTGGTGAGGGGTGATATTTATAGGGGCATGAGAGAGGGGTTTTTTGATTATTTTATTAATTTTATTATTATTTTGGTAGAATAAAATCAATAGTGTTGATTATTATGAATATATATAGTAAGCAGTGCATGTTATTTCTAAAAAATGGGTGATTACTTGATCTATACATTATAAATGACTGAAAAATTAATGTATTTGGATAGAAATGTGAAATACTATATTTCACTATTCATAAAAATTCAATTATTTCAGAAAAATCAAAAAATTCACCATAACTATTTTTTAATTTGAAAAATGGACTATATTTTATGAAGATAATTTTATAAATATTAGAAAATAAATTTTTAATGAAAATCATCATTTATTCAAAAAATACCGATTTTAATATTATAACTAATTTAATGACACTCTAAATATTTAAATACGGCCTCATAAAAGTATCTTATAATCATTTGAAAAAATATTAATTTATTAATCTATATTATTAAAATAGATTTTCTATTAAATCACTATATTAATTATAAAATTGTAAATAAACAGTTACATTTTACAAAAATACAAACACTTAATTTATCAATTTTAAAACATTAATTTACTTATAACATGATATAAATATATTATATTTTCATTTATAAGATACCTATATTTTATTTATACTTGTATACTTGAAGTTACTATTATATTGTTCAGATCACTGCTCTTAATGGTCATATTACTATCCTGACAATTAGCTGACTATTCCATCGGTATTGGTTCCTAAATTTCTATGAATACCACTTGTTTCATTTTTTATTTATGAGAAAGATGTTTTCATTAGGTTCTCTATGTGTTTTACATATTTTATACAATAGAATATAGTTATAATATGTGAACTTTCTTTGATAAAATTTTGTGTTGTTACATTCTCCCCCCTTATGAAATTTCTCCGTCAAAATTTCATTTTACATTCTATGTTGAAAATAGTTGAGGGTACTTACCCATCATTTCTTCCTCCAATTACCATGTATAATCTTCATAATTATGATTCTTCCAAAACAGATTAAAGATATTATTTGTTTTATTGTGCAGGAATTTGTCTATACGGTCCAAGATCTTCACCGACTGCTATTCATACGAGAGGCCGTTCTCTAGTTGTACCACATCCGGATTTAATATATATGAGGGGACATGTATGTAAATCTTCATGAGAGATACATAGAACATGTCATGAAATTGAGTTATATTTTGTGTAATTGTAAGCATATTTTCCACTATTCCTTTTTGATCAAGGATCTAAATGGGTCCAATGTGCCTTAGGCTAAGATTCTATATCTTTCCAAACATTATTGACTCTCTTCGATGTATATTTTATAAGGATGAAATTGTCTCCAACATCAACCTTCAAATACCTTTAATGATTGTTATCATAGCTCTATTTCTGATCTAAGAATCTTTGATATGTTTTTATATGTCTGGAACATTCTCAGTTATATATTTCACAAGATTAGGACTGAGTAACTTTTGTTTTCAAACATTATCTCAATAGGTTAGTGTTCTAAATCACTTCCAATATATAGATTCACATGGATCCATCTGAATACTCGAGTGGAAAATATTATTATATGATAACAGAACTAATGTGATATTTTGATCCCATCCACCTTTAAATTTAATTAATCTGGCTCTCAGCATATCCTCAAGGATATGGATAGTCCTTTCAAATTGGCCATCAGTTTGGGGGTGATATCCCATACTGAAATTCAAGTCAGTACTCAATGCCTGTTGAAGAGTTATCGATAATTTAGTTGTGAAACATGGATCATGATCAGTTATGATCGAAAGTGGTACCCCATGAAGCCTCACCACTCCCTTCACATATAACTTTTGAAGTTCTTCAAGAGAAAAATATCATTGAATTGAAATTAACTCAGTAGTCTTGGTGAGCCAATCCAGCACAACTGATATCAAATTGTTTCATTTGGATGTTTTTAAGATACAAGTGACAAATTCAAAAGAGAAATTATCCCATTTCTATTTTGGAATTGGAAATGGTTTCATCATCCATTTGGACATCTGGCACTTTGATTTAACTTTTTGACTTACCACACACATTGAGATATACAATGAAATCTCATTTTTCATAATTTCACTCTAGAAATTTTCTAAAAGATTATGGTACATCAATGTACATCTAGGATGGATGGAGAAAGATGAATTATGTGCGTTATCTAGTAGGTCCTTCTTTATCTCAGGTGATTAAGGAAAACAAATCCTAATTCCAAACTGAATCACATCATCATCATCAATGTGAAACACATATAAATTCCCTTCTGTTACTTATTTCACCTTTTTTCATAACTCTAGATCATCCCTTTATGTATCCTCAATATTCACTTTTATAGATGTTTGGGAAATCATTTGGGGATGGTAGGATTTATTCCCTACTATTATAATTTCCAGATGCATCCTTTTTCATTTCCATAAATATATGGTATTTCTCAATATGCATCATGGATATATTAGAAGGTTATTTTCTTCTAAGATCATTAGATACCTTGTTTTCGTTCCCAGGATGATACATAATAGATAAATCATAGTTCTTGATTAACTATAACCACCTCCTTTGAAACATATTGATTTCCTTTAGTGTGAATATATAATTTAGGTTCATGTGATCAGTATATATGTTCCACTTCTCACCATAGAGGTAGTGTCACTATATTTTCAATGAAAGAATCATAGATGATAGCTCTAGATCATTTTTATGTAGTTTTTCTCATGTATATTCAACTAATGTGAGGCACAAGATTTCACTTTATCATTATTCATTAGTACACAACCTAATAATTTTTTAAGACAAACTGTATATCACAAAACTTTCTTTACTTTTTAGTAGTGTGAGCATAGGTGTAATTATTATCCTCTTTTGAGATCCTTAATTATTTCATAAGATTATTCCATTTGAACATACGTTAATCCTTTCTATGTTAACTTAGTTAGGAGGTCATAAAATAATGAGAAATTCCCCGCAAAACATAGGAATTACCCAACTAATCCATGAAAACTAAGGATATCTATTACAGATGTTGGTTTGGGACACTCATCAATTACATTTATTTTAGAAGGGTCCATATATATCCCATTTTATAGTGATAACATTCCATAATAATGACATTAAATCCATTTATAACTCACATTTACTATACATTTCATATAGTTTCCCCCTTCATAAAGTCATTAACACCGTATTCAGATGCCCCCCACATGTTCTTCCTTGCTCTTAGAGTACATCATAAGTTCATCAAAAAATACAACCACAATTTTTTTGAGGTAATATATAAATAATCTATTAATTAATTCCATGAAAATTTCAAGTGCATTAGTGAGACCGAAGGGCATCATTATGAAATCACAGTGTCCATAACTCATTAAAAATGCATATTTTTTAATATCTTCCATCATCACTATTAATTTGTGATATCCCGACCGAAGATTAACCTTTAAGAAATACTTTTCCCAACATAATTGATTGAATAATTCACCTATCCGTGTAAGGGGATACTTGTTCTTTGTTGTTATTTTTTAGATCTCAGGATAATCAATGTAAGGACCCAAACTTTTATGAATAATATTCACCTTATTGTTTTAATTAAATATTTTATAGATGTGTAAAACACATTAATTTTTTTTGTTTTATTATATTCAATTGTATTTAAATGAAAATTAAGTATCTTTACTGTTGATTATATATATTTTGAAAATTTATCACATGAATAGAATAAATGAAGTGTTTTAATAAATCATTTTGGCACAAACAATGTAAGTGATAACCTCAACTAGTAGGATCTTAACCTATGAAGACCATCTATCTGAGATTCGAAGGGAGATATCATTTCAAGGATTTTCTCTAGACCAATCCCGAAATGAGATCCAACTACTTAATCACGATCAAAACCATTTACGAGAGAAGTTCAAACTCATCGAGATCACAACCCAAACCATGTTCACTGCACTTCCCCATGAAAGCCCCATCATCGTTCACCTTACTATTAGGGAATATGCTGGTGTAATAAAGGGATATGTATCAAGACCCTACCATTAATAATATCCACATTATTTTTTCATATAATATTAAATATATTTTCTACCTATTATTATTACTTTGTAAATGATTTTTAAAGCACAAATGGAATTTTTGGTTAATATTCAATTTTAATTAAGAAATGAATTTTTATAAATTAATGGAATTTGAAATAAAAAATATTTTAATAAAATATTAATATTAAATTTATTTTTTAAAATATAAATGATCGTATAATTTTTTTAATTCAATTGTAAATTTTATTAGGTCTTGAAAACTTTTCTTGAACAAAACCCCCCATTTTCAATAAATGTCAGCTTTAATTAAATATGTGAAAATTCACATATTATGAAAATTATTTGGATAAAATGGATATCACTTTTGTAATTAGGACATCGAAAGTATACAATGGTCAATTTTTCCTAATTTTCCAAGATAGTCAAATTTTTGGGTAAAAATTAAATACCGTATAAATATATGATGTGTTTTATGACATCATAATAGCCCATAGTGATTTAATAAATACTATAAATGGAATTATCATCCAAATATATGTGTTTATTTTCAAATAATTTGAATTTATGTATATTTTATTTATTTTATAAAGCCTTAGTGAATTCCCCAAGACTTATAAAGCATTTCAAGATTTAAAAATCATTTCTTTGAAAGTGTTACTCACCTCCACATAAGCAAGGAAAATATTTTATTATTTTTAGAACTTGGAATTATAAATTAATTTAATACACTCAAATTTTCCAGAAACGATGGGACAATCTATTGTATGGTTTTTGGATTTGAATATTTTATTATGTAGTGTCCAAAACCAAAATAACAAAAAAACCTACCTCTTTTCATATATAATCCAACCCAATCTCCAAATTCACTTCACTAAAACTTCGTGAATCTCATCAACACACAGACCTATACTCCCTAGTGTTCTCATAAGGTTCCCCTAGCTCCCACGAATCCCCTCCTAAGCCATTAGAGTCACATATCCCTGTTAGGGATCCTCACCTTCTTTTATTTTATTCAATTCAAAGAAATTATTTTGAAATAAGCTTATATAATTTCAATTGGTTATGTTTTAATTAAATTATTATAATTCCATTAATGTATAATTAATGTTATTTTAATTACAAACCCTTTACAATATCTCATTTTTACCTTTATCTAAGCCATTACTATGCAGAAATTCTATAATAGATTCTCTCTCTCCTCTTTTTATCAAGCACTTATTTTATGATATAACCTTTTGATTTCCATTTTATTAAGTTGGTATATATTCATACCTATACCCATTACTATCCATTTTATGGTTAAATTATGGTATCCCATTTTAATTTCATTTATCTTTTAAATTAACCCTTATGTACACCTGTTACTATGCATAAAGTTTATAAGGGATTTTCTACCCTCCTATTTTATCAATAATTCCTTTTATATTATGTCTTCTAAATTCATTTTTATTATGTTTGGATATGTAATTAAATATCTCTCTTACTATTCATTTTATTTATAAATTATTAGATATCCCTTTCTCTCTCATAAAACCATTTTATTAATTCTATATGAAGCCGATATATTGCTGAAAATGCACCATGATATTCCATGCCAAAATCATAATATAGTGAATACCATACCCATTTCTCTATCAATGGTATCCACCTTTATGCACATATACATGTGTATTGGTAACTTACCAGTAATTATTCCACATTATTGGATCATGTAATAAATTATGATGTTTAATCAATCCACGTTATATAGTCTATATAGAACACTCAAACATGAGAATGAAATGATCAGGAGGGGTGTGACCTGATGGTGCTCCAATGCATTGGATAGTTGTTAGTATACTGATAAATCTTGATGGTATTGGGGATATACCTGATTCCTTTATGGTACTTTTTCCATTATGGGGTATTGGAGGATTTAGCCTTTATCTATTTATGTTGATGTGTTTTATGTTGTTGCCACATTTTCCATGTTATGATTATCATGCTATATCATACCTTATTATTCATCTTTCTTTACACCTCCTTGATATTCCTTGCCTAACATGTATTATTATTCTTACGTTATTACATTTTTATCCCCTTACTGGGTTTATAGCTCACCCATTTATTATAAAGGTTCTCTGGCTAACCCATGAAGTGTTAAGTACGAAGGAATTTTTTGGTCATGTTAAAGAAGTTTTCAATAAATATGTTTCCTTTCATGTTTTTAGTTGTCATGTAATGTACCAAATTTCCCAAATACACAATAACTATTGATCTTCTAAGTTATATTATGTGAAATTTTACGTCATAAATCATTTTTAAAAATGAAATAAAGAGCAGGGCTGTTATAGTTGGTGTCATAGGGGAGGTTTTGTTGTTTTTTGGATTAGGATTAGAAACCCCTAGGGAAAACCCTTTGGGATAAGACTAAGTGTAATAAAGCATCCATAAATTTTTGTGAGTATAAAGAATGTGGTTTATCATGAAAATACATCCATGTATGGATACTATAGGTAGACATGGTTCTGGAATAGATATACCTAGGAGTAACAACTCTGACATGGTGTTCTTGGCCAGACATAGGGTAACCTGGTATATGACAATGAGCCTTACTATTAACCTGGTTTGACACTCTTGGGGGATATGATTAGGTAAATTTATAATCTCATTATGAACAATTATTAAGGGAATAATTAAAATTCCCATTAGAATATATGTTAGGAAATCGATCATGGATATCATAGATTGAATCCTAGAAACTCATAAGTTATGGAGATAAATGTAATTTATAAGGTATCCTCTTAATTAAATTGGATTAATCTTTATGATTTTAATGTTATGATACTCATCCCTAAATTTCATTTTTTTCTATCCAATGGCCGAAAATTGGATGAATAGTGTTAAAAATTGATGTGAAGGGAAGTTTGGTGTTTTCTTCAATGAGATTCTAAATCAGATGGGATCAAATAGGACATTTCATGATTATGCCAAACCAACTATTAATAATCAAGATAAAAAATTGGAAGTTTTTGGAATTCCCAAGGACATAAAGGAAGATGACATCTCATGAATTCCAATTGATAAAGGTTAATAGGGAATGAAGACCCAACTTCCTTCATACAACGAGGGTGGAAAGTGCCACCAAGGGAAATTTCAAAAAGGGACTTGGAGATGTTTTAAGTGTGGAAAGATAGGTAAATAAGTATCTAATTTTATTGAAAAAAATGTACAATGTGATGTATGGAAATGATGTTAAATATAATTCATCATAAACCTTTCTATGTCATAAATTTGGAAAAGTCGGGCATTATCTAAGACAATGATCTGATACAAGGGATGAGAAGCATAATGAGAACAACAATCTACAAGACTAAGGGAGCACAAAAGGTACTATCCTGATAAGGATAATGATGAATAAATTATATTTAACCACTAATTAAATGTAGTAAATATCATATTGTATTTCAATTCATGTAATCTTAGGATTTCTTGTATGTTATCTAAGAACATCGAGTCCCAACTTGAAATGATATTCAATAATCAGGGAAACATTCTTTGAGTATTGTATCACATATTAATGTTTGTGATAATATTTGTCTTGAAAATATTTTAAGTTTCCCTTTTATGTAATTTGATGCAATTATAGGCATGGATTTTCTTTCCCTATATTGAGCGAATATAAATTGTTGCGAGAGGGAAATCAATCTCCATATGGAGAATAAACCCCCAATTCAAAATAATTCCAAGGTGGAGGATGAATCTTCTATAAAACTATCTTCACAGGAATAGTTATTATTTCCCTAAGAGAAAGCATATCTTTCTCAAATGATTGATTCTAAAGAACAAAACATCCTTGAATAAATTCTTATTGTGTGGGAATTCAATGATGTGTTTCGTGGGGATTTTCTTGGTCTTCCTCTAAGAAATGAGGTTGAAATTTTGATCAAAATTATACCAAGCGCATTGATAATATCCAAGAATATATATAATGGCTCTTTTGGAACATGAGATCCTAAATAAATAATTATAGGAGAATATGGATAAAAGGATTATAAAACCATGTTCTTCACCACAGGGTGAACCGATCCTATTCATCAAGAAGAAGGATTGGTCGATGTGCCTATGTATTGACTATTGTGAGCTAAAAAAATCATGATAAAGAAAAAGTATTTTTATTTCATGACTTTATGACTTGATCGAGAAATTATGTGGAGCACAATACTTCTCTAAGGTAGATCTGTGGTTAGGATATTACCATGTAAGGGTGATGAAGGAGGATATCCTGAAGATTTATTTTCATACAAGGTAATGGCATTATGAGTTCAATGTGATGCCATTGAAACTCACTAATTCCCTAATAATCATCATGGACTTGATGAATAGAGTCTTTAGAGAATACCATGAAAAATATTTGGTTGTATTTATAGATTATATTCTAATATACTCTAAAACCAAAGAGGAGAATGAGGAGTATCTAAGCACTATGCTAAAGACCTTGTGAAAGTATAAGATCTATGAAAAGTACAAAAAGTGTGAGTTCTTGTTCAATGAAGTCTCATTCTTGGGGCATAACATCATAAATAATGGGGTATATGAGGATCATTTGAAGAAAAAACAGATAAGGGATGGCCGAGGTCAATATCTATGATAGATATTCATAGTTTCTCTAGGTTAAGTGGATATTATCAGTAATTTTTGAGAAATTTATCATGATTGTCAACCCATCTTAATAAGATAACATATAAGGGGGTCAAAATGTTCCGAAATTATGAATGTGAAGAAATCTTCATGTTGTTTAAGAGAGCCTTATCAATACTCTTTTGATCACACTAACCATATGTGGGGAGGTTCTTGTAATTTTATGCATTGCTTCAACGAATATATTGGTATGTCTATTGAAAAAAAATGAAAAATTCATTTCCAATTCCTCAAGGAGGCTGAAAATTAATGAGAAATACTATCTCAAGCATGATTTAGAGTTGGCAGTTATGATATTTGCATTGAAAAATCTTTTATAATTATCTATTTGGGAAGAAGTGTGAAATATAGACGGATAAAAAACTCTCAAATATGTATTCACACAGAAGAATATAAGTATGCCCAAATGAAGATGGCTAGAGAACATCAATAATTAAAACTACTCAGTCCACTACCATCTGGGGAAAGCAAACAAGGTGGAGGATATAGCGACCCAAAATTTTCTTACATTACTGTTAAATCATTTTAATGATAAAAAAATAATAGTATTACACATATATGTTTCAAAGGTTTAGTGTCTTGGGAAAACTAAGACCATATATAACAATTACAACATCAAGCATTAACATTTATTTAATTTCTTCTTCTCTAGCTTCTTGTTGGCACTTGTCCTCTCCATAGTACATGTAGCCACCTGAGGATATACATCAAAAGGGGTGATCTAGATTCCCAGTAAGAGGATAGATAAGAAGAATATAGCATGGGGTGAGTATAATAATAACATGGTAAAATGATCATGAACATGAGAGGAAGCACAAATATAAGACTTGAAATGTGGCAATGCATTAAAAATGAAACATAATGTCTTACTGTTTAACTACCACACATAACTTTGAACCAAGATAGCATCTTTTTCACACATAATTTCACATTTACTCATGAGATTAATCACTTTACCCAATGCATTGGAGCACTGTATAAATCCAAGTGCACTCGTCACATTCAAACATTCATATTGCGCTATATAAATCCAGACACACTCGTCAAATCATAAAATTATCATTATCATGCATGGAACATAGAACATAAATCAATTATGAACATAAATAAACCATATAAAGGAATGGGTTTAATCTCATAAAAACACATTCATAAACTTTGGGTTCCCAAAACAAAGAGGGAATAACATACTTGATACAAGAACAATCAACCTTGAATGAGAAGTAAAAGGTAATTTCTTAGAAGAAGAGTTCTTTAGGGAAATTTTTTGATTGGAATAAACAATAGTGGTGAACATTTATATCCCATAAAAGGAAATAAAATTATGAAAAAATGATTTTTAAGGAGTAACCACATCAAAAATTGAGTCAAAGAGGGAGAACCCGAAGAACGAAAATTGGGTTCGAGAATTTCCTCTTACCTTGAATCTGAATGCTTAATTCCCTTTAATGTCATGTATAATTACATTTTATTAATTAATTTGAAATCAATAACCTTGGGTACATTAATATGGTTCAGTATGGTTTAATTAAATTATTTTATGTTCCTTTGGATGACTTATAGAGTTTTGAAACATTGTTCGAGAATGTTTGGTTTTATGGTTTTCTTGAGTGGTTCACTTGTATTCATAAATTGATGTTCGAGTAGAACATCGGTAAAAATAATGAAATGATATTAAATGTTATTAATGATATTACAGGATTTTTAATGATCTTATTATGAATCATATTATATCCATGTGGATGAATCATTAGATAATAATTAAATGATGATTATTGGGGTTAATTTGGGCGGTTTTCGGATCCCAACGAACTTGTTTTAATTTATCACTTAGTAATATGTCCATATGTTATTTACATAACTTTAAATAGGATATAATACATATAAAATGTTCTGGTTCAACCATAAAAATGGTTTCATGACCAGATCTGAAGGTAGAAATGGAAGAAAAAAGCATGTCGTTCTTCAAGGTGATAAATTAACACCTCATGAACAACATTCTCTTTAATAAAATAAAAGGAAGAGGGAGAGGGGTTGGATGATATAATATCACATTAGCATCATATTTTTCTAGTAGATGAATAATATTGGAGTTAAAAAAAAATTAGATGAAGATAGGTGGGGAGAGTTCAAGAAATGAACTTGAACTTGAAAGGAAATTAAAGGAGAAGAGGGAGAGACATTACCTCTTAAATCATCCTCTTGAGATTCTCCTTAAGGAAGCTAGGCTTGGACTTTTGATGAGACCACCAGCTCTTGAACGTATGAGAGGGTCTAGGGGAGATGTTTGGGCAGAGTTTAGAGAAGTATTGGAGCTTGAGAGGTGTGAGGAAATGAGGGTGTGAATGGTGATTTTTATAGTAGAGGGGAGAGGGGTTTCCTTAATATAAAAATTATTAGTTTATTAATTTTCCCTAAGACAAAGAATTGTGAGTCTTGAATGACCAATAATAGTAATTGTATCTAGTGATCCCGAACCAAGTGGTCTTACATCAGCAGAACATCACACATGACTCTATAATTAGCTTATTTTTGTAAATTACGGTATTTCACTATTCATAAAAAATTCAAGTATTTCAGAAAAATCCAAAAAATTTACCTCAAACATTTTTTGACGTGTAGAATCCAAAAATGAAGTCATTTTCTCCAAAATAATTATATAAATTTGATTAATTTAATATTTAACTAAAAATCATGGTTTGTTACTAATAAACAGTTTTAAAACATTCATTTACTTATTCTAAAATATAGGTACATCATACTTTCACATGAATATTATTTGTATACTATCATAGGTAAGGTTACTATTAATTAGGGTATATCAATATTAATAAGGGTATGTAACTATTCATAAGGGAATGTTACTATTCATAAGGGGAGGTTACTATTCACCAGAAATTATTTTTGTTTTATTAGTCTCCAAAAATCATCTTGAACACAACCGTGTATGTCAGATTTTTAAATTTCCAAACACAGATGTAAAAAAATTATGTTTAAAGGTCACTTATCACTAAGTAGTTCATTATTTTGTGTTTTCATGTTATTTTATGACATAATTATAAGAAGGGAATTTCCATTGAAAAACATTGGGTCTTTATATTCTTCCCCCCTTAAGAAATTTCACCCCTGAAATATCACATTACAAAAACAGGTGAGGGTGTTTCTCCTTCATTACCTCTTCTGGTTCCCATGATTATTCCCCAAACTTATTGTTACTCCACAACAATTTGACAAGATGGGTTGTCTTATGGTATATTACCCTATCTCTCCGATCCATAATCTTTATTGGATGCTCCTCATAGGAGATATCATCTTCCAGCTACACCACCTCTGAGTTTAGTACATGTGAGGGGTCTGGTATGTACTTCCTCAGTAGTGATACATGAAACACATCATTATCTTGAGCCATATTCTATGGAAGTGCAAGATGACAGGCCATCGGTCTTATGTAGTCAAGGATCTCAAATGGGCCAATATACCTTGGGCTTAGCTTCCCTTTCATCCCAAATCGAATGACTCTATTCCATGGAGAAATTTGAAGGAAGACTTTATCTCCAATGTTGAACCCCATGTCCCTTCGACAGTTGTCAGGATAGCTCTTTTTACGACTTTGAGAAGCTTTGATGTGTTTCTGGATGACTTAAACCTTCTTTGTCATCTCTTGAACAAGATTGGGTCCAAGTAGATTTATTTCTCAAACTTCATCCCAACTGGTTGGAGTTCAACATCGCTTTCCATACAGAGCTTCATATGGAGCCATCTGAATACTCGAGTGGAAGATATTATTGTATGAGAACTCAACCAATGGGAGATTCTAATCCCATCCAACTTTTAATTCAAGAGAGCATGCTTTTAGCATATTTTCAAGAATCTGAATAGTCTTTTTATATTGGCTATCAGTTTTGGTGTGATAGGTCGTGATGAAATTTAATCCAGTACTCAAATCATCTTGGAGGCTCTCCAAAATTTAGATGTGATCCTTGGATCACTGTCATAGACAATTGAGAGTGGAACACCATGAAATCTCACCACTTCCTTCACATATATATTTTCATGTTTTTCAAGCAAGAGATCTTCCCGAATAGCGATAAAATGGGTAGTCTTGGTGACTCAATCAACCACAACACATATCACATTATTTCCCTTTAAAGTCTTCGGGAGACCCATGACAAAGTTCATAGTAACATTTTCCCACTTCCACATGGGTATAGGCAATGACTGCATCATAACTTTGGAATTTTGTCTCTCAACATTAACTTGCTGACATACCAGGAACCTTTATATATATTCTTCAATCTCCTTCTTCATGTTATCCCACCAGAAGTGTTTTCAGAGATCATAGTACATCTTGGTACTCCCAGGATGGATACAGAATATTGAGCTATGTGCTTTATCCAATAGCTCCTTTTTTATCCTAGGTGATGAAGGCACACAAAGCCACGTTCCAAACCGAATCACACTATCATCGTCGATATGGAACTCTGAAAGCTACCCTTCCTTTACTGTATTCACCCTCCTTGGTATCTCCACATCATCCCTTTGTTCTTATTTAATATTCTCTTAGATGGATGGTTTCACAATCATTTGGTCATGGTAGTATGTATCCCCTGCCCTTGTCATTTCCAAATCCATTCTTTGCATATCCAAGAAGATAGGGACTTTCTCAATCCGTAGCATGGATAGAGTAGTAGATTATTTTCTGCTTAAATCATCAGCTACCTTGTTCTCCTTTCCAGGATGATAGTGAATAGAGCAATTGTAATCATTGATTAGCTCTAACAATCTCCTTTGACGCATGTTGAGCTCCTTTTGTGTGAATAAATAATTTAGGCTCTTTTGGTTGATGTATATGTCACACTTCTCGCCATAAAGGTAGAAACGCCAGATTTTGAAGGAAAAAATCACGACTTCTTGCTCTAGATCACACGTTGGGTAGTTCTTCTCATGGATCTTCAACTGTTGTGAGGCGTAGGCTATCACTTTATCATTTTTCATGAGTACACAACCCAATCCGTTCTTTGAAGCATCACTATATATCACAAAACAATCTCCACTTTTCGGTTGTGTGAGTACATGTGTAGTGATAAGCCTTCTCTTTAGCTTCTTAAATCTTCCCTCACATTATTCTGTCCATACATACTTTACCCCTTTCCTTGTTAACTTATTAAGCAGGGTTGTAAATTGTGTTAAGTTTCTCACAAAATGTCTGTAGTACACAGCTAATCAAAGAAAAATATGGATTTTTGTGACACTAGAGGGCCTGGGACATTCTTCAATTGCCTTTATTTTTGAAGGATCCATAAATATTCCCTCACTTGTGATCACATGTCCCAAGAACATGACTTTCTTCATCCAAAAGTCACACAATCTGAAACTAGCGTACAACATATCCTTTCTCAATGTCGCCAACACATGTCTTAGGTGTTCTTCATGTTCCTCCCTTCTCTTGGAGTAGATGAGAATATCATCAATAAACACTACCTCAAATTTGTCTAGGTAATGTTGAAAGACTCTATTCATCAAATCTATGAATATTGCAGGGGCATTAGTAAGTCCGAAGGGCATCACAAAAAAACTCATAATGCCCATACATTGTAAGGAACACAGTCTTCTGAATATATTCCTTCTTCAACTTTGCCTAATGATATCTAGAACAAAGATACAACTTTGAGAAGTATTGGGAACCTATTAACTGATCGAACAAGTCATCAATACTTGGGAGAGGATACTTGTTCTTTATGGTGATCTTGTTGAGTTCTCGATAGTCGATACACAGCCGCATTATTCCATACTTCATCTTAACAAAGAGAAGTGGTTCACCCCAAGGTGATGCACTAGGTTGTATGAACCCTTTGTCCAGATTCTCTTGCAACTGCTTATTTAACTCCACCAGTTCGATAGAAGCCATCCTATAGGGACACTTCGAGATAGGATTAGGTTTGGGTGTGAGTTAGATTCAGAACTCAACGTCACGATCTAAGGGAATTCCAGGTAACTCTTCTGGAAATACATCACCGTATTCCCTCACGATGGGAATTTCCTCAAGGTTGGAACTTTCCTTCAACTCAACCATTTGGGCGAGGTATGCCTCTTCGTAGGGAATCAACACCAACACCATTGAAGGAATTTTCAAAGGAGATTCATGATCTTCCTTGAATTTGTAGAGGATAATGGGATGGTTAGGAATATGAAATGATATTCCCTTTTCCTGATAGTTGATATGTTCTCTATATAATGAGAGCCAATCTATTCCCATTATAGCGTCAAATTCCAACAAAGGAAGTATTACAAGATTAACTGGAAGAATCTTCCCACATACACCAACAGGAGAGGAGTAAAACACATGGGTTTCAATGATTTCGCCACTTTGTGTTTTTACAGATATTTCTACTTCAAGGTTTTGGGGCTTCGATTCTATAGTTCTAGAAATATTACAAGATATACAGGGATGCGTAGAACCAAAAAAAAATAAGAATTTTTCCATTCTTGAGTGAATAAAAAGTTTACCTTATACGACTTAATTATCATGATACACCTCCGCAGTAGTGATGGCA
The DNA here is from genome assembly GCA_963277665.1 of Viscum album. Lineage (NCBI taxonomy): Eukaryota > Viridiplantae > Streptophyta > Magnoliopsida > Santalales > Viscaceae > Viscum > Viscum album. The sequence goes on from OY728157.1 coordinate 1,280,262,736, forward strand.
TAAGCTTTCCATTGTTCCTTAGGCTTTGTTGGTTGCTGACATTGATTTCCCTTGAGAATTCGAGGATTAGTTCACGGGCTTGCATAGTGACCTAGCCCCCTACAGTTGTAGAATTGAACCATGGGTGGTTCTCTCCTTTCTTCTGACACATTATCCTTCCTTTTTGTGTCTTTTTGATACTCTTGAGCATGGTGTCCTTATTTCCAACACATGAAGCACTTCCCCATCCCTTTGAGGTAGTTCCCATGGTGAAACTTTCCACATTTTCGGCATTTGGGTCATTTAGTTTTCATCCAACCTTTGTCATTAGATCCTCCAGCTTGAAACTCCATCTTTAGTTTCTTATCCCCATTTCCATGGGACCATTCTACAAACTCCATCTCCACTTTGAGGGAACATCGAAAAAATTATTTATAACTCCCAATGTCTCTAATTTCAAGAGCCTTTCGAAGGTGTAGTTTTAATCCACTAAAGTATCTATCAATTTTTCTATAATTGTTGATAACAAAACCCGAAGCGTACCTTGAAAGCCTTTTGAAATTCGCTTCATAGGTTGTGACAAATTATTTTTATTTTTTCTTGAGCTCTATGAATTCTCTCTCCATCTTCGTGCGAAGAGTTCTTGGGAAATACTTTTTAAGAAACATTATCATAAAGTCTTCCCATTCCATCTCTTAAATTTCCTCCCTTGTCTTGGTGTTCTTAATCAAATCCCACCATTGGTCAAATTCTCCATCTAGATGATAAATGGATAAGGTCACATTCTCCGTCTAAGAATAGTGAAGCACAGAAAATATCTTCTCCATGGAGTTGACAAACTATTCCCCAACTAGTGTATTGGAGGATATACTAAACATCGGTGGTCGTTTCCGCATAAAACATTCGATAGCCAGTTACTCCCTCTTTGGTGAAGGAGGATGTTCCCCATTATTATGGTTATTGTTCATAACCTAAGATAATTTGGTAAGAATCACCATGATGTTCTGAACTCCACCTCCAAAATCATTGGGGATGTCATTCGGGCAATCGTTTCATTGGCCCTCGCATGAGTTGTTGGCCTGATTTCTCTTGGTTCCCACCATTTTATAAAATATAAAAAGGTTAGAACAAACCATAAGTAAACAAGTCATGATAAACTTATTCATTTAAACAATTTATTCCAAAAACATAACATATGGGATCCCTATGTAAATATTCTTGTGTGCATATTTATACTTAGTTTCATGTTATAGGCTTTCTCTAGGGTTCACTAATCCTAATTCCCAAATTAACTAAACCTTTCCTCTGATACCAACTATAGTGACCAAAACTTTTCTTAAATTTCTATTACATAATTTTAAAGATAAAAAAAATAATAGTATTACACAGAGAGGATCCAAAGGATTATCATATTGGGAAAACTAGAACCATACATAATAATTAAAACATCAAGCATAAACATTTATTTATTTTCTTCTTCTCTAGATTCTTATTGGCACTTGTCCTCTACTTAGTACATGTATCCACCTAAGGATATACATAAAAAGTGGTGAGATAGAATCCCAGTAAGAGGATAGATATGAACAATATAGCATGGGCTGAGAATAATAATAACATGGTAAAAAGTTCATGAACATGAGAGGAAGCATAAATACAAGACTTGAAATGTGGCAATGCATTAAAAATGATACATCATGTCTTAGTTGTTAACTACCACACATACTTGTGAAACAAGCTAGAATCTTGTTCACATATAATTTCACATTTACTCATGAGATTCATCACTTTACACAACGTATTGGAGCACTACATAATTCTGGGCACACCCGTCACATTAAAACATTCATATTGCGCTATATAATTCTGGGCGCACCAGTTACATCATAATATTATCATTATCATTCATGACACATAAAACATAAATAAATTATGAAAATAAATAACCCATGTAAAGTAATTAGTTTCATCTCATAATAAAACATTCATAAACTTTGGGTTCCCAAAACAAAGAGGGAATAACATACTTGATACAAGAACCATCGACCTTGAATGTGAAGTAAATGGTGAGTTCTTAGAAGAAGAGTTATTTTGGAAAACATTTTGTTTGACATAAAAAATAGTGGTGAACATGTATGTCCTATAAAAATAAATAAAATGATGAAAAAATTATTTTTAATGAGTAACCATATCAAAAAATGGATTGAAAGAGGGAGAACCCGAAGAAAGAAAATTGGGTTTGTGAATTTCCCCTTACCTTGAATCTGAATGCTTCCTTATCTTTAATGGCCTGTATAATGACATTATATTAATTAATTATAAATAAATAACCTTGTGTACATTAATATGGTTAATTATGGTTTCATTAAGTGATTTTATGTGCGTTTGGATGAGTTATAGAGTTTTAAAACATTGTTCGAGAATGTTTGTTTTTATGGTTTTCTTGAGTGGTTCACTTATATTCTTAAATTGAAGTTCAGGTAGAACATGGGTAAACATCAAGAACTGATATTACATGTTATTAATGATATTACAGGAGTTTTAATGATCTTATAATGAATCATATTATATCCATGTGGATGAATCATTAGATACGAATTAAATGATGATTATTTGGGTTAATTTGGGCGGTTTTTCGATCACAATGAACTTGTTTTAAATTATCACTTAGTAATATGGCCATATGTTATTTCCAGAACATTAAATATGAGATAATTCATATAAAGGTTTCTGGTTCAACCATAAAAATGGTTTCATGACCATATCTGAAGGATGAAATAGAAGAAGAAAGCATGTCGTTCTTGAAGGTGATAAATTAGCACCTCATGAACAAAGTTCTCTTTAATAAAATAAAAGGAAGAGGGAAAGGGGGTTGGATGATAAAATATACCATTAGAATCATAAAAGTATATTATATTTATAATAATAGAGTTAAAATACCATTTTTATGAAGATAGGTTGGGAGAGATCATGAAATGAACTTGAACTTGAAAGGAAATTAAAGGAGAAGAGGGGGAGAAATTACCTGTTAAATCTTCCTCTTGAGATTCTCCATAAGGAAGCTAGGATTGGTATTTTGAGGAGACCAAAAGCTCTTGAACGTGGTAGAGGGTCTAGGGAAGATGTTTGGGTAGAGTTTAGAGAAGTATTGGAGCTTGAGAGGTGTGTGGAAATGAGGGTGTGAAGGGGAGAGTGGATTTCCTTAATATAAAATTCATTAGTTTATTAATGTCCCCTAATACAAGGAATAGTGAGTCTTGAATGACCAAGAACAGTAATTGTAACATGTGATCCTGAACCAAGTGGGATTACATCAGCAGAACATCATACATGACTCTATAATTGGATTATTTAGCTTATTTTTGTAAATTATGATATTTCACTATTCATAAAAATTTCAAGTATTTCAGAAAAATCCCAAAAATTTAACCCAACCATTTTTCGACGTGTATAATCCAAAAATTAAGTCCATTTTTTCAAAAATGATTTTATAAATATGATTAATTTAATATTTAATTAAAAATCATGTTTTTTCTTCTAAAAAACAGTTTTAAACCATTCATTTACTTATTCTAAAATATAGGTACATCATACTTTCACTTGAATATTTCTTTATACTATCATATGTAAGGTTACTATTAATTAGGTCATATAACAGTTCATAAGGGCATGCTACTATTCATAAGGGTAGGTTACTATTCACCAATGTTTTTTTTTTATTTTATTAGACTCCAAAAATCATCTTAAACACAACCGTGTATGTCAGATTTTCAAATTTCCAAACACAGAAGTGAAAAACTTATTTTTAATGGTCACTTATCACTTAGTAGTACATTATGTTGTGTTTTCATGTTATTTTATGAAATAATTATAAGATGGTAATTTCTATTGAAAAACATTGGGTCATTACAGAGGATGATATAAGTAGAAAGGACCCAATAATTATATCATTGATGATAATTGGGAAAGATCTGATATTCTTATATTTGAATATTATTGACATAATAATCATAAATAAAGGAAAATAATCAATCCATTCACAAATTATTTATCAAAAATCTATTTGGGATTGGTTAGAGGATTCTCAAAAAGATGATTTGGGAACTTAGAAGAATATGGAAGCTATAGGAAGAGGTAAATCCTCAGAGTTCAATGTTAATGAAGAAGGAATTGTGAGATTTGTGTCAAGAATATGTGTTCCATCAAATCCTGAGATAATGAAATAACTTTTGGATGATTCACATTGTCTGAATTTCTCCCTTCACCCAGGAAACAAAATGATGTATCGAGAATACTAAGATCACTATTGGTGGGATAACATAAAGAATGAGATCACAAAATATACTTCAAATATCTTGGTATGTCAGCATGTAAATGATGAAAGGAAGAAGTCTAAGGGGATGATGCAACCATTACCCATACCAACATGGAAATGGGAAAACATAACTATGTACTTTGTCACAAGACATCTATATACATCCATGGGAAACACTTCTATTTGTGTTGTTTTGGATCATCATATAAAGACTACACACATCATCATGATTTGATAGGATTTATAGCTAGATCAACTAGAACAGATATACATCAGACACATGGTAAGGCTGCATGGAGTTCCACTATTGATTGTGTCTGATCGAGATCCATGATTCACCTCTAAATTTTGGAAAAGTCTCCAACATTCTCTAAACACTATGCAGAACTTCAGTAAGGATTATCACCCTAAAAATGATGGAAAATCTGAGTGGACTATCCAAACACTTGAGGACATGTTGAGAGATTTCACAGTGGACTTCAAAGGTAGATGGGACCAACATCTTCCTTTAGTGGAGTTCTTTTTCAACAAATGTATCCATTAAAGAATCCAAATTCCCCCTATAAATCCTTTTATGGGAAGAGGTGAAGAACACTGACATGTTGGGATAAAGTTAGGTAATTAAAAATTATAGGTCCTTAAATGGATGAAGAAATGGTGGAGAAGATTAAGACCAACCAGCGACACATCAAAGCTATTCAGAGTCGAAATAAGAGCTATGCTGACAATTTTCAATGAGACCAAGAGTTTGATATTGGAGTCACAGTATTCACCCACATATCTCTAGGGAATAAAGTTATGAGATTTGGGAAGAAGAGAAAGCTTAGTTCAAGGAAAATCATCCCTTTTGAGATCCTTGATCACATTAGAGAGGTGTCCTATCAAATAACACTCCCGCCAAACATATCTCAATTACATGATTTATTCCATGTATACCTCTTGAGAAATTACATACTAGACCCATCACATGTAATCAATCCATTTTTGGTACCATTGTAGAATGACCTTTCCTATGAGGAGAAACCGATGAAGATATTATATCATAGAGAAAATGTTCTATGAAATAAGATAATTCCCCTTATCAAAGTGTTGTGGCAAAACCAAAAGTTTGAAGAAGAAAATGGGAACCGGAGGAGGGGATGAAGCAGAGTTAACCTCATCGGTCTTAGTATTGGAAAAGGAAATTTTGATGTGAAATTTATAAAGGGGGGAATATTGTAACAACCAAGACTTTTATGAATAAAATTAACGTTTTTGAGTTAATTCAATGTCTTATAGATATATAAAACACATGCAATTGGTTTGTTTTATTATATCCAATTGGATTTAAATGACCATTACGTATCTTTACCACATATAATATATTCATTGAATAGTGATCACATGACGAGTATAAATATATTGTTTTAATAAATCCTTTTGGCACAGACATAGGAAGTGATAACCTCAACCAGTAGGATCATACATTTTGAAGCCCATATATTAGAGATTCCACGAGAGATAGAATTTATGAGATTTTCCATAGACCAAGCCCAAGCTGAGATCCAACATCTTAAGCATGATTGAAACCATTTATGGGAGAAGTTCAAGGTCATTGAGATCACGTCCCAAACCACGTTCAGTGAACGACCCCATGAAAGTCTCACCATCACACACCTTACTATTATAGTGTATGCTAGTGTAATAAAGAGATGTGTATCAGGAACATATAATTAGGAATATGTACATATTTTTTTGTAGAATATTGAGTAAAATTTCTTCCCATTATTACAACTTTGTAAATGATTTAAAAGCACAAATAGTAATTTTAGTTAATATTAAAATTCAATTAAGAAATATATTTTGTTGAATTAATTGGATTTTTTAAATAACTAATATTTTAATAAAATATTAATATTGAATACATTTTTTAAATATAAATGATCATATAATTTTTATGAATTCAAAATTAATTTTTATTATGGTTTGAAAACTATTATTGACAAAATCCCATTAAATTCAATAAAAATAATTTTTTATTCTGAAATTAAAGATTCACATATTTATAGAATTATTTGGATAAAATGGATATAATTTTTGGAATTAGGATGTAAAAGTTATCCAATAATGATTTTTTCTTAATTTTTTGAGATAGTAATTTTTTTTGGTAAAAAATAAATTCCGTATAAATAACTGTGTGTTTTATCACATTATAATAACCTAATAGTGATGTAATAAATACTATAAAAGGTATAATAATCCAAATATATGATTTTAATTAAAATAATGAGATTTTATATTTATTTTATTCATTTTATAAAGCCTTAGAGAATCCTCCAAGACTAGTAAAATGTTTTAGGATATTAAAATCATTTTTTTGAAACTATGACTCACTTCCACATAAGCAATGGAAATATTTTATTATTTTCTCCCCTTAGCCTTAGAAAATAATAAAATCCAAAACCCTTTTCTAGAAACCCTATGAAAAAACCATGGGATGGTTTTTGGTATTGAATATTTAATTATTTAGTGTCCAAAACAAAAATAATAAATAAATCCCCCTCCATCCCAGTATATACCCACCCCAATATCCCATTTCACTTCCCTAAAACTCCTTTAATCTCATACATACGTTTCCCTATACTCCCTATAGTCCTTCCAAGGTTCCCCAATCTCCCAGGAAGCCTCTTCTAAGCCTTTAGAGTCACACATTCATGTAAGGGATCCTCATCTTCCTCTCTTTTCTTCAATTCAAGAACCATCATTTGAAATTATCCTATATAATATTAATTGGGTTTTTTATAATTAAAATTTTATCATTACCATACTATATAGTTAATTTTATTTTAATTATAGACCACTTATACTCTCTCATTTTTACCTTTATCTAAGTCATTACTGTGCCAAAATTCCGCAAGGTGTTCTCTCTCTCTTATTTTTATCAACAACTTCATTTATGATATGTCATTTTGATTTCCATTTGCATAAGTTTGGTTAAATTATCACCTATACCCTTAATATAAATTTTATTTCTAAATTATGGGAGCCAAATTCGCTTTCATTTATCTCTCTTATGAACCTTTATGTACCCCTTACTATATAGATATTTTGTAAGGAATATTCCTCCCTCCTCATTTATCAAGAATTCATTTTATGTTATGTCTTCTGGATTCCTTTTTCCTATGTTGGGATATGTTCATCAATATCTCTCTTAAATTCCATTTATTTTATTAATTATAATATACCCTTTTTCTCTCATCAACCCATTTTATGAATTTCTATATTATGCCGATATGTTGCTGAAATTGCAACACAATTTTCCATGCCAAAATAATCATGTATTGAAAACCATACCCATTTAACCATAAAGGGTATTTACCTTTATGCACATATAATTATTTATTGGTGACTTACATGTAGGTATCTCACTATCTTATATCATAGAATAAATTATTATGTTGAATAAACCCAAGTTATATGATCTATGAGGCATACTTAAACATGAGAAAGATATGATTTTGAAGGGTGTACCCTGATAGTGATCCAATGTATTGGGTATTTTTTAGTACCATGATACTTCTATTTGGGACAATAGATTTACCAGATTCCTTTATTGTAATTTTTCCTCTATAGGGTCTTGGGGTATTTATCCATGATCTTTTTATGATTCAGTGTTTTATGTTGTTTCCACATTTTCCATGTTATGAATATAATGCTATATAATGCCTTATTATTCATCTTCATTTATGACTCATTTATATTCCTTGTATAAAATGTATTATTATACTCATGTTTTACCATTTAAATCCCCATAATGGGATTTATATCTCACCCCTTTCTTATGTGGGTCCTCCAGTTATCCCTAGGAGTGTTATGTATGAAGGAATGATTTAGTCATGTTAAATAAGTTTTCAATAAATATGTTTATTTTCATGTTTTAAGCTTTTATGTAATGTACATAATTAACAAAATACACTAGAGCTCTTGATTTTATAAGTTTTATTAAGTTCACTTTTTCTAATAAATCATGTTTAAAAAATGATATAAATAGTAGAGTTGTTATAATCAATGAAAATGCACATTAATCCATCCTTATTCTTAATGAGTATGATCGACACACCCCATGGTGAAGAACTAGGGTGTATATAACACTTTTATAGAATATCTTATAATTACTTATTTAGTTCTTCTAATTTAATGGTTTTTTATTTTGAAGGGAGTCTTTGATAAGGGAAAATATCTAGGAATATGTTCAATTGAGAATTTAACCTCTCGTTTAAGAGGAAGAACAACCAATTATTATAAGGTCACATCAGTGTAGTCCCTTACAATGGGAAAGTATTCGAGCATGAATATTTCCTCAATCACAATCATTTGAGTTACATATTCTTTCTCATAAGGTATTAATTTCCAAAATTGTGATGATGATTCTTATAGAGATTCATCGTCAACGTTATAGTTGTATAGAATATTAAGATTCCTTAGGATGTGAAGAGTGATCTTCCTTTCCAAAAATTTGATATTGTATTTGCATAATGTTAGAAAATAAATTCCCAATATACCCTTGAAATCCACCAAGTGAATTAAGATGATATTTTAAGGGAGCTTCAATCCACAAACATTTACCGGGGGGATTTAAATACTTTAGATGAATTAATTTCCCCATATATTATTATCAATCATAACTCAACCTCAAAATTCTAAGGTGGGGTTTGAATAGTTATACTAAACATGCTAGATATGAAAGAATACACCAAACCATAATCAAATAGTAACTTTTCTGTTCTTGAATGAATAACAAGCGCACCTGTCACCACACCATTATTGAGATCCCCCGATACTGTAGTGATATCCTATGACCTAACTTATTTCCATGGAGGTTGTTGTTGATTTCCTCCTAAAACCAATGTCTGAGTAAACTAGATCGCATAATGCCTATGTTCCTTGTAGTTGAAACACATCACTACAGGATATGTGTTGGCCTGAACCTTCTATTTTTTCTTCAACATTAGTGGTATTATTTAAATACATTTGTAAATAAAATCCTCTAACATTTGAAGCTCTCCTGGTTCCACTTAAATTGTTTTCAGGATACTTCTTCCCACACATTTGACACATGGGAGGTTTGTTTTTCTTTTTATAATGGGATTAATCTATTGATCCTCCCATATTAAAATCCATTTTCTACTTTTTATCTCTAATCCCATGAGATCACTGAGAGTCTCCTATCTTCATTTTGACCTTAAGGTAACAACAACCAATCTCTTAATAACTATAAATCTTTTTAATTGGAAATTATTTTCATATAATCTAATTTATTCTGCTAAAGATGATATCGAAATTGCTTTCAGTATTCATGACAAAGGCATAAGAATATCATTCTAGCCTTTTAATGTTTTCTTTATACACCCCGATACAAATAACTCTATTTTTATTCATATTTAAGAACTCACTTCCCATCTTAAGACAAAGTGTTCGAAAAAATTATTTATTGAAAAATATTATCTTGAATTCTTAGCATTCCATGGTATAAATTTACTCATTAGACTTTGTGTTCTTGATCAGTTCCCACTATTGATTAGATTACCCATAAAAAACATTTTCCATCGGTACCAAATTCTCTTCTTATAAAAAATGGAGGTAATATAATATCTTCCCAATTGATTTAATACATTGTCCAATTATGAGAGGATGATAAGATATAATAAATATAGGAGTCCTTTTTTCATAAAGAATTCAAATACAATATTCTATTTATTTGGAAAAGGAGGGTGTTCCACATGATTCAAGTTATTATTTATAACTTGAACCATTTGAGAAAGTACTGTCATGATGTTTTGAGCTCTTGTTCTTATCATATTTGGAATTTCATTAGGGAAGTCACCACATTTCCACTCACATTAACTATTAGTAAGAGATATCCTATTTCCCACCATTAAAAAAGAAAAAGAAAAATACACATAGGGGGGATTTAACTCATAGCTAAAAGGAATATATCTTTTAAAATATAAGGATTGTCTTTTAAATGAAAAGTATATCTAATTTTGTTATTACCTAAGTTTAAAACATGTTTATCCATCATGATATAATAATCCCAAGTGTTCTTACTCATGTTTTATAGTCCTAATTTCCTAAATTAACATAGACAGTAATATGATGTCAACTATAGATACCCTATCCTTTTAAACATATTATTTAATGATTCTAAGAATAAATAACAATCAAATGAAAACCAAGGATAATAAATTCTCGTGTCATTGGAAGATTATGTATATAATTAGATAGAATGACACCAAAATAAAGAAATATTTTATTTAAAATCAATAATGAGATCCTAACATACTTTATTCTCTTATATATGCATAGTATAACATGGGGAATGCATGAAAATGGGTATTATTTAAAAATTCCATTAAGGAATAAACATAGTAATTGAGAATAACACATGTTCTAGAAGGAATAACTTGATGAAATTAAAAAGAAAGTAACAAGAAAAAAAATATTAAATCATAACATACAGAACCTTGGATAATGTAATCATGGAAACACTGGAATAAAAAAAATACATATAGCATGACATGAACATGAGTCAAGGATAACTACCAAGACTATATCACATGGTTGACAAAGTCCCATAAAGTAATTATTTTTACTCCCTATCCCAACAAGATGTCTAATGAGAATAAACATTACCCAATGAATTGTAGTTTTATATAGGTTGACTTATCATAAAATTCCCATGCGTATGTGTTCAACATGAATAATAAAACATAATGAATAAACATAAGGGTTACCCAGGGAATGAAATGGGATCTGTAATCATGTTATAAGGAATAACCAAAGGGAATATCAAAATGGTGTCCATGAAAGAATTAGTTTTAATCATACATATACATTAATAAGATAAATTAATAATTTATAATGATAAATATTGTCTAACTAATGTTAAAACCTATAAAGAGAGTGTTTAAAAAACATCAGAAATTATCCACTTTGGTTCTATTTGAGGGAAAATATAAAAGAGTCTTTAATCTTGACATAGGAATAATTATTTGAATAAAACCAGAAATGAAATAATATATTTTTTCATTATAAAAATATTTATTTTATAAAAAATTTAAGGATTAAAATCAATTTTGGATTGTACTTAAAAATGGGTAAGAAATTTGGAAGTTCTATTTAATTGGGCTTGCATATCGGGAGGAATTGAAAAGGGAACCATATAAAACATGTATATCACCATCAGAGAAAGAATAATTGAGATAGGTGAATATGTTTGGAACATAAAAAAATTTAGGATGAGTAGAAAAGAATTATTAATAATGACATTTTTTTATTGAGAGAGAAAGCGTAACTCGAGGGAATAATGGAGGTTTGGAGAGAATCCCTTACCTTATGTCTGAAAGTGTTCTCCACCTGTACTGAATTTCCTAGATAATAAAAATATATACATTAGTTAATTAATTAATCACATATTATACTTATATTTTATTTATTATAATTTAATAATGTTCATTTATGGATTTTTTATGTGTTATAGAGTTTAATTGTGTCATTTTTGAACGTTCGTTTCATGGTTTCATAGTCTGGTCGCTTTTGAATAATTTTGAACGTTCTTGTTAAATTGAAATAATTATCCAAAAATAAAAGTATATTGTATTAATTAAATTCTAAAAATTTAAATGGTCCAATAATTTTTCTTCTTTTTTTACATGACGATGATTAGTTAAGTAAAATGTTAATAAAAAATGGTTAGTTTATTTTGGCGGTTTTTATGAACATCAAAAACTAGTATCATTTTATTTAATATAATGTCTTTAAACTACTTACAATACATTAAATATGTTTTAAAACACATATTATAAAACAATTTTACTATAAACATAGATTTATGACCATACTTTAAGGTGTTAATGAATAATAAAAACTCGTCATCCATGAAGGCGGTGAATCAATACCCTGGGGATGATGTTTTCATTTAGAGAAAAAATGCGAGGATAAGAGATTTGATGATGGATGTTCCAATAAAAAAATAAAATTATAGTATATTTTTTATACAGGAGTTATCATGTCACTTTGGATAGGTGAATTTAGGGGAGTACAAGAGAAAAAAGAAATAAAACAGAAATAAGTAGGCACTAATACAAATATGCCTTTTATCAGCGCGAAAAATGGATTTTAACAGTGCTATAAAAGCACTGTTAGAGCTGGAGAAGATAGGGGGGGGGGTCCCCTTTATCAGCTCTCAAAAAAGTGCTGATAAAGACCCCTTTTATCAACGCTAAAAAAAGACCAGATAAAAGTGGTCTTTTATCACTGCTAAAAAGGAGCGCTAATAAAAGGGGCCGTTATCAGCACTTTCTTTTTAGAACTATAAAAGACCCCTTTTATCAGCGCTGATAAAAGTAAAAATAAAATAAAAAAATTAAAAAATTAAAAAATTCCTGCCGATCGGGGGGGATTTTATAGCGCTAGAGCCCCCTTCTTACAGTAGTTTTCAGCCCATCTAGCGCCCGCACGCACCCCCTCCACCCTTTATCAGTGCTATCCCCCCAAATCCACCCCCATGCACACGCCCCTACCTCCACATGGTTTTGAACTCGAGACCTCCCCTCTGCGTGCCTAAGCCCTTACCAATCCTCTATTTTGATTTGTTTTCCATTTCATGATATCTCTATTTATATATATATAGTTATATTTATTAGTATAGTAATATATATTTATATTAATATATATATTTATAGTTATATGAATATATATATGTAGTTATATTAATATATATATAGTTAGATTAATATATAGGTATATAAATATTTCTATATTTGTATTTTAAATAAAATGGATATTATTTATTATTTACATAAAGCTAATATATTTTATATGTAAATATATTTTATTATTTATATTTATAATTAAATTTTTATGTGTGAATATATAAAAAATATTTATATATTTTTATATATTTGATTATAAATAATAGTGGATGATAAAAAATGATAAAATTTCAAATAAATAATATTAATACGAATGTAATACCTTGGTATAAATTCATTACCCTCCAAAAAAAGCCAATAATACCCCCTTAAACGTGGCTGAAAATCCACAAAATGTTAAAAATCGCGGTATCCCTACTAAAAACTCAGTTTTGGAGGCCTTATAGGACATTTTTTCCTTGAAAAATGTGACAGAGGATTTTCCTCGGTCACTAGCACCTATCTCTCGTCGCAAGATTTGATTTCATATGGTGTATAGCTCAGAAGGACACCCGGATCAATGGTTATGGTTGTTTGAAGTTCGAGTTGTGTTTCCAACATTTTTTGGACCTTTTTTTTATATTTCAAATTGTTATTAAAGGACTATTACTCCATAATAATTACGAAATTATTTATTAAAAATATATTTTTATATTTTTTATAGGCCATTTTCTCTAAATGTCTTATATATTAATTGTAACTTTATATTTATACTTATCTAATATATATTTAAAATTATATTTAAAAAATATATATTATATTGATATCAATATAACTATATCTATATATTTAAATATTAATATATATATTTTTAATTATTTTTTTTGGAAGTAGACCCTTTATCCACACTTTTAAAAAAATTGTTGATAAATGCCCCCCCTATATCAGTGCTACTAAAAAAGCGCTGATAAAGGGATACACTTTAACAGTGATAAAAAAGCACTGTTAAAGGGGGTACCTTTATGAGCGCTAAAAAAAAGTGCTGCAAAAGGGGTACTTTTAGCATCTATTTTTTAGAAATGATAATGGTACCCTTTATTAGCGTTTCTTAGCACTGATAAAAGTACCCCCCTTTATCTGCACTTTTTTGTTAGCATTGATAAAGGCTGGCGCTAGCCTTTCCCAGTTTTGTGGTAGTGAAGGGTTTTCCTCTTGAATATAATATCCTTGAGAACCTCCCTACGGTACTTTAAAATGGTGTTTTGGTGAGAAAATAATGACCAAGACATGGGGAAGAGGCTTTGGATTGGAATTGGGAACAATTTAGAAAATTTAAATGGTTTTTAGGTGTGACGAGAAGGGGTGGTGAAGGGTGTCATTTATAAGGGGAGGAGAGGGGTGTTTTAGATAATTTTATTCATTTGTTTATTATTTTGGATCACAAATATCTATAGTGGTGATTATTATGAATAAATAAATTATATAGTGCATTTTATTTATTACTAATGTGTTTTTACCACATATATACATCAGAAATGACTCAAAAATTCATTTATTTGACTTAAAATGTTAAATACCAAATTTCACTATTTGCAAAAAATTGAACTATATTAGAAAAATCCCAAAAATTTCCCATAATAATATTTCAAAGTTTAGATTTCAAAAATGGACTCCATTTTATTAAGATATTTTTCTAAATATTATAAATTTAATTTTAATTTAAAATCATCATTTATTAAAAAATAATGATTTTAATATTACAATCGAATTTATGATGCTTTGATAAATTAATTAATGTCTCAAAAAATTAAATATTAATCATACGAAAAGTAAATATAAATTTATTAATTTTTTTATGAAAATTAATTTACTTTTAAATAATTATATTAATTATTAAATTTTAGATAAACAATTACAATTTACATAAATACCGACACATAATTTATCATTTTTAAAACATTTAATTTCTTAAAACTTGATATAAATATCTCATATTTTCATTTATAAGATACCTAAATTTTTTTATACTTTTATAGTTTCAGTTACTATTCTATTGTCTATATTACTTTTCCAAAGTCTCTTATTAGTATTCCAATGGTCATGTTACTATTCCAACAGTATAGGTTCATTAAATTCTTTGAATACCACTTATTTCATTCTTCATTTATGAGATCAAGTTTTATTAAAGTTCTCTATGTGTTTTATGTGTTATATACTAAATAACACAATTATAGGATGAGAAAACTCATTGATAAAATTATTGGTCATTAAAAGGATGAAATCCAACAAACCAATGGGGTTTAATATAGTTTTTAGGTCAATTTAACTATAATCAGTTTAGATTAACCCTTGGTAAACATGTTTCGACTTTAGCTATGGTAATTTATTTCTTCCTCTTTTTCATTATTAATTATGAAAAAAATTAAGTTGAATTATTACCTAATAGTAATTTTTATAATTAAAATTTTGGAATACATTTTATTAAATTCAATTTATTGTAGTTGTATAATTTAATTTCAAAATAAACATATAAAATGTTATGAAAATAGATTTTTTAAGAAATAATTTTTTTAAGTATAATATAATCTTACATTAACTCTATGGTTAGTAATCATCATCATGTAAAATTAAATTAAAATATTTAGATATATAATTTATAAATTTCATTTAAATCATTCATTATATATTAATTTAATTACATAAATAGAAAAAAATTGTGTACTTAAGAATGAGTTTTTGAAAAATATATTTTTTTACATCCAAAGGATCATTTCTTTATTTTTATCAGATTATGATAAATACATGGTTAATTACACATATTATAACACATTATTAAAAATAATAGTGATAATAAGAAAATACTACATTATCAATTATATATAAATTCGTATTTCAATAGGAAATTTATTAAAATTATTTCAAGGATTATTTTGACCTAGTAAGTTTTAAATATATGCCCTTCTTATCAAATTAGAATTTTTTGTCCATGTTTATTGTACTATAATAACATTTTCAAATACTATAATGAAATATCAAGTGTTACATTATTCCCTCCTTCAAAAATTTCATCCTTGAAATTTTTATTGATATTTCATTCCAAACAAATAAGGGTGGTTCTTATCTATAACAACTATTCATTCCCATGATTCTTTCTCTATTTTATGATTTATCTCATGTACTGTTACCATTCGAGTCATCTGATTTAGGAACAGTATTACTCTAGTGTCAAAAACATTGATAGGCTCTTCATAGTAAGATTAATAAAGTTGTAATTCAATTTCATTAGAGGTAACCACATGTTTTGGGTCTGAAATATATCTCCTTAACCATGAGATATAAAACACAGAAGGTACTTTAGAGAGGCTAAGTAGAATTTACCAATGGTAAACAAGAAATCAAATTATTTTCATAATTTCAAAAGGTCTTATATACTTGGGGCTCAATTTTCCTTTCTTTCCAAACCTTATTCCACCATTCCATGGAGATACTGTCATGAAATTGTGATCTCCCAGATGAAATTCAAAATCTTTCCTTTAGTAATTGGAATTAATATTTTTTCCTTGTTCGAACTAATTTAATACAATCTTTAATACTATTTACCTTTCTCATTATATAATAAACTTATTATGGGCCTAAAATGTAACGAACCAACCCAGTTAGACTAGACAAGAAACCTAAACCATCCCATCGCATGATATGATTAAAATATGGTTGCAAAAACTAGTCTTGAATATTGTAAAAACAGTACACACAACCAGAGTATGTAGAAGAAACATAAAATATTCCACAAAAACATATAACTAAAAAATAGGGTAAATGACAATGTAATCCATAACACCATGTAAAAAAATAGTCACCTCCAAACCAACCCAAATCGAAAGAAATGATAACAAGAGAAAAATACATTCTATAATTTTCTTTTCCCTTTACCTAAATCTAGAAATACAATATCTAAAAAATCCCAAAGGTACTGTTAGGGTGAGATAAAAAGACCATTAGGGTACCACCAAATTTAATATTCAAGGTCTAATATCAAGAATGAAACAATTCAAGATTTTATAACAAAAAAAATAAACAAAAAATGGTCAAAAATCCAAACCATTTAGAATCCTTTTTCTTTTTTTATTTCTTTGGTTTTAAATAAGACTTTCATATTCTCAAACTAGAAATATGAAAAGTATAAGTGGTTAAAACAGGAAATAATATCCATTTTTCAAGAGTTAAATATGTAAACTCATATCCATGAATCAACCTATAATTCGAAGCTATGCGACACAACCTCATATGAAAATATGTGAGAAACAATCCCTGATATAAAAACAACAATTTCATAAATAAATATATATTCAAAATGAAAAATGTCCTTTTATTGGTCTCAAGAACATGGGACACTGCATACTAGAGACTCAAAATATTAAAAAGGTATACGTTGGATTCAAAAGATACAGATTTCTCTAAGTTAATACCACAATGGTTACCTCCTTGTTGTAGAATAGACAATAAGGCTACCTATGTCACTATACAGATGCACCCAGGTTCCCAATGTAAAATTTTCCAATAAATTTTCCAAAAATCATTCTCATAATTTCATTAAACAATTTCCAACCCTAGAAAATCTACTTTAGAGTTTGAGAACCCATTTCTAAATCAAGAAAATCCATTTTCAATGAAAAACACATTTTTCAAATCATTTTTCTACCCTAAAAATCTTTTGAAACCATTTATCACTTAAAATAATTGAACAAACCAATGTTATTTCTCAAGAACAACATGAAATTAATCAAATAAACCCTTTATATGGAAACAACTTCCTCAATATGGTAGAAACCTAACTTCTTTTATCAACAGTGACTAGAAAGTAAGAGAATAGACATAGTAAGGTGAGGAACACTAAGAAACCGAAAACAATCAAAAGAAAATAATCTTTCTTCATAAAATCATTGAAAAAAAGTCGTATCCAAAACATAAGAAGAAACAAAAAGATTAAAAACCCAAATGGATGCAATCCAACCTTAAAAAAGATCAATAACTGAAAGAAGAAATCCAATTATGAAGGAATCACCCAAAATCACCTAGAGAGATTTATAAGTTGAGAAGAGGGATAATGCAGATAAATTAATGAATTAAACTACTACAGTACACCCAAAAATCCATTACTCATAAATATTAAATGGTGTTTAACCTTCTTTAAGTTTTGTATTCTATGAGGCTTATATAAATTGAAAATCCTTCATCTTTTTATTAAAAGAAATCTGATTTCCCCCTTACACTGCATGTATGTATTACAAAGTGTGTAAACCATTCACGTTGTGTAAACCATTATTCCAAAAATCCATCACACAATGAACAATTCAATTATATGGCATGTAAATTCCCAATCAGTAGAAAAAACTATATGTATTATGCAGAAATTTTCTAAAAATTATTGACATCACCATTACAGGCATCCTACCAATTTCATTCTGGCATACTATATCCATGGAAAAAGGAAAATCAAAACAACCTTCAATAACATACCTGATAGAAATGTAACAAGGTGATACAACCTCTTTATTATAAAAATATTATTCCCCTAGAAATCCCTCGAGATCCTAGATATGAAAAAAATAGAAGGCCACTACTTCCTCATCAATGACTCCTAATTCCACATCTTATGGTTATCCTTTATGTACTTCCATAGCAACCAAACTAGGGGGATCATTTTAATGTGTAGTAACTTATCCTAGAGATCTATAATATGAAATGTTACTCAATCGAAGTGGTATCAGGATCAAAATCAATATCCTAACATTTAATCATATGGTAAGGATATGGTATATACCTCCTCATCTATGAAACATGAAAAACATCATGTGTAAAAGTCAAAATAGATAGAAAGTGAAATAGATAGGTCACCCTCACTAGACATAAAATGATCTCAAAGGGACCTACAAACCATGGTGCCAACTTACCCTGATTAACCAATCGATGATGTCCTAATTGAGGTGAAACTCTATGAAATAACTGATCACCAACCTCAAAATCCAAAAGAAAATTTTGATAGTCCACATAGGATTTATGAAGACTTTATTCTATGATCAAATGTATTCAAAACAACTACACAATCTATGTCGTCTTCTTAACAACAATCTACCCATCCAAGGACCAATATACCAACTCTACCCCTACAAAAGTGAGATCTACATTTCCTTTAATACAAAGCCTTGTAGAGTTCCATCTTTGTTCAATCATGATAACTATTATTATGATAAAACTAAAAAAGAAGAATTATTTTCCCAGGACCCTATGAAATCAAGATCCCAAACCAGAAACATATATTGAAGATCATGTATGTCACTCTCTATATGTCCATCAATCTACAAATGATAAAACATGCGTAATTTAATTAGGGAAACCATTAACTCTTGAAAATATTTTCAAAACATTGATGTGAACCTCAGATCTCTATAAAAAAAACTATATAAGGAACCCCTTGATGTATAACAATATCATGGAAATAAGCCCCCAAGATGTTACACTTTATTCACCTCTAGGATAGGTAGGAAAACATTGATTTCATGAGTCGATAAATGATCACCCAAACAATATTGTTCCCACAGGAAGTTTGTTGAAATGCAATGATGAAATCCATGGAAATATCATCCCACTTCGATACCAAAATGGTTAAGGGATAAAAAACCCCTACATATATATAGTGTTCTCTATCATTCTTTGAAAAGTAAGGAACTATGAAACAAATCCGCTATCAACCATATCATCCCCTATCACCAATACTGATTCCTTAAGTCATGATACATATTTTTATCCCTAGGGTTTATGCACCATCACGAATAGTTTCCACTATCTAATTTTGTTTCTAAAGCAAAATAGAAGAACCAACATGCTACGGAAGAAAATATCTTCACTAGTAGATAAAGAATAGTCACTTGATGTCTCTCCACCATAATGTTTTTCACTAAAGCATTGGCACTCAGTATTTGTAACCTGATCAAGATAAAATCACTCATCAATATATGAATAATCTTTCATCAAATCCAAGAACACCTATCCACCAAACTCTTCCACTCCTATGCTCATCTTAGAAAACAAACTCATCATAGACCCCTCTCATCTGATTCCTTCATGATTTGTGTTAGAATTTCTATATCAATGCATCACCGATAAATTTCCTTTAGTTTAGGTATATCCAATTTTAAAATAAAAAGTACGAAGATACTCTACCCTAAATATCCATCACAAATTTAGATCCCTCTAATTAGAAATATATTCCAGGCTCTTATGATCAAAATATACCATAAACCACTCTCCAAAGAGATATTGACACTATTTTTTTAGTGCATGTATAACGGATGTGAACTTTAGATCATGGGTACATTAGTTCTTCTCATGAGGGTGTAAATTGATAGATACATAAGCCAATACCTATTTCACCTACATTAATACACATATGAAACTCATATAATAAGCATAAAAAAAAATCATCATATTACCCTAGTTCTAGAAGAATAAGAATTAGTAATGAAGTCAACCTCATATTAATCACCTCAAAAATATCTATGACACTTCTCATTACACCCAATATTTATACCCTTACTGGTTAAATATTTCATCAATTATGAGATCTTGGAGAAGTACTGAACAACCCGTCTATAGTAACTAATCAAACCGAAGAAGTTGTAGATATTTATCAAATTTCTGGGGTACACCCATGACATAACCACCTATACATTTTTAGGATCTACTGAGGTTCCCCTATCATATATCACATTATATAAAAACATCACCTATTAGATCCATCACTCAGAAAGATTACCATACAGATTGTATTCTTTCAAAATTTGAGGAATGATATCCAAATGGTCCATATGATCCACTAATGGCTTGGATTAAACCAAAGTATCATCCATTAAAATAATAAAAAATGTTTCTGTGAGGTAGAATAGGCTAGATATCCTGAGAGGGGGGTGAATCAAGGTATGATAGATTAAAACAACTTCCCCTTTTGTTCTTTTTTTGTCGTTAGACAAAACTCTATTCTCTCTCCTTCCTGTTGCAGAGTATGAAAAATCCACAAAGCATGCACATGAAAAAAAAATTTACATGGTTCACCCTCACTGGGCTATGTCCAAGGAGCATAGACCAGTTATGTGCTGACATACCAATTCCACTATAAGTGCAATGTTGGTTACAAGTTCAAAGTAGACTCACTATCCCTCCTAGTTTACAACCAATCATAATTTGAGAACACAACGCTCTATAAAATTAGGTGTGGTCACTGCTTCTTTATAATAACTAATCACAATTAAAAAACATACAGGTCCTGTAATTATTTATAATGAGTGAAAATTTCACTATATGTAGATGCTCTGTTGAAGTCCAATTTTCTTCCAATGATGAATACCCCTTTTCCACTGATCACTGTGAAACAACCTTTGGAAATAACTTAGATATTCTCCATACATTGTGAAGTTCCCAATTTTACAAAGCTCAAACAAGACTTCACAAAGTTCCAACTTCATCGCAAAGCACACACCTTCTAAGAGCTTAGGCCACCATAAAGATCAAGCTGTCGCAAGGAGAATTCCTTCACAAATCTTACTGATCCAACACGGAACACACCTCTTTCGTGGATCTAGATTAGCCACCGCAATGTTCATAACTTTTGCAAAGAACACTACCTCCGTGAACCTCCATTACAATTCGAGAGTTAAAATTTTTTATGGAAAAACTATCTACTCTTTCTAGGGAGTCGAGGCCTGTTTATTGGCGATTCCACCCACTCGAGAACCTTCCGCACTAATTCATCACCACATCATCTCAAAGCTCAAAGCTCTATAATTCCTACATAAATTCTCTATATATATTGTATCACCATAAGAATTTTTAGATGAAAAAGATAATTTTAATCATAGATAAATTCTTCAATTCCATTGCGCCATAGCCGCATAGGTCCCTCGTAATGTTCTTCCCCACTACAGTTCACAAATCCCATCATAATCACAAAGCTCACTGTTAACATTCTTCTTGTCTTTTTGAAATCCAAATCATGAAGCACATCATTGCGAAACTCATACCTTTTACATATTTATATGAGATCTTTAATTGAAAAATTTTGGTGATTCTCACCAGATTCTAAATTTAGGACCCCAAAAATTTAGCACACTGGAAAATAATACCACCATATATCTATTCTTTCATTTTACCACCTGATCTTCCATTCCTTTATCATGGTTCTTTATTAGCATTGATTGTCAACAAAATCTCTATAACTCAAAAATTTACCAAAAAAAAGTGCTTTGTTAACAAACACAACCAACCCAAAAATGTTGAAATGTTACTTGGATGAATTGTATCCCAATTGTTTCCCAGAAATAATGAAATATCTGGTTCGTCAAAGATATAAACAAAGATGGGGAATTATTGATACCGAATGGACTGACATGAAACTCAGAATTACTATATCAAATCCTAAATGTGTTATTATGTATATGAACTTCTCGGACACTCAACTAGTGACACCTTGACAACATTTAAATCATAGAAAACCAATGCGCCCCTCCATTATTATCAAATATTTCATCAATCATTACATTTTTATTTTTAAAATTAAATAGATGTTAATTTCAATAATCAATATGATGTCCAAGGATATAATCTTCCTTCTTAGTAAATAGGATAGGTGAGGCCCATAGTGACACAAGAGTGTGAATAAATCCTTTAGCCTTTCGGTCCTCAACCTAGAACTTATGTTTCAACAACTCCATAAGTTAAATATGGTAAGATAACATAGAAATGGTTATTTTACCAGGTAGAAGTTCAATAGTAAAATTAAACTCTCTCGATGGTGGTAGACTAGAAAAATCATCTTAAAAGTCCTCAGGGTAGTCAAACACAAATGCTAGAAGTCGACCACCCATGCCAAGGCCAACTTCATTATGAAACATATATGAAAACTCTTACAATATTACTCTTGCTTAAGGAACCATAGGACCTACCATTCGTAATCTAGAGTCACACTCACCCTAGAAAACATTAGTTACTACATCATAAGATAAGAACTAAACGTAGTAGTGATAATTGTATAGCTGTTACATAATAGTAATAATCCAATACATTCTAATAATCACGTTAAATATGTCATTATCAAGAACTAAGAATTCCCACTCCACATGAATGTCAGTTATCATCACACAATATGCAGGACATCTAAAACCTATTTTGGACAACTGCCCCAAAGGTATGGAAATACCCAACAATAATGGAATAAGGTAAAAATATAAAATCAACAAATCATATAAATTTGATGGTATAAAAGAATTAGAATATCCCATATCAGAAAAATCTCACACCATAGAAGATGAAATAAACCTAGTACATATGACAGTCACTGGACTAGTTTCAGATTCTTGTACCGCATACATGACTACATAAATTCATCCGGTCTTAGCCACAAAAACATATCCCTTGGAATAAGTATTAGAACCACCAACCTTGGATGAATCATTATGAATCTATCAACCTTTTGTGAGCGTATCCTTCCCTACTCTCCTAAGATATATTTTCACAAAAATGTTAATGATGGTTAGATCATCCAAAAAGATAAAAATTCTTAGGAGCCATTGTATAGTTAGGATTAGTAAGTCCATGATTTTCACACTAGTAATAGAAAACCTACTGCTACCATATTTTCTCTATTGAGACTAGTCATGAGGAAAACTAACCACTCTTACACTTCCTTTTCTGGCCATAATATACACCCTTGTAAACTACTAAAAAATTTAAGCTTCACCCAAACATATATTCCCAAATATTTATGTCTCAAATAAATGTTCCTTATTAACTACCTCTAAAAATGTTTCAAGGAACAATAGTATCCAAATCTATAGAATATTCGACCTCAGTCTAAACTCAAACTTCTTAACCTTTTGGTAATCATTAGTGACAAGATTTGTCTCTAGATGAACTAACTTAAAGAAATAGGAAGAATAATCCAGAATGGTTTACTCACCATACTTTAGTGTAAAAAAATTCTAGGTCTTCAATAGAAGAAATATCTTGTGATAGAAATGAGGGTTAAATATTTTATATAGGTAATCTTATGTAAGAACCTTGGGCAAATTAACATGAAAAATAGTGTCCCAATATCTTATTCTTGGTCCCACAAGTTTATACAAGTAAAAACATAACATATATTTTTTAGGAGTCTTAAAGAAGTTAATGATCCATTCTATCTGCACAAGATACTCCTCAGATTAATGGGTTCCTTTTTACCATGAATGATGGGTGGGTGATGGTTAGTAAATTTCGAGCCATGATCCACTATGCATCATAGGTTCCTGATATTCAAAGGAACCAATGTCTAAAAAATGAGGATAAATGTTTCTAACAAAAAAGAGTCCACTGGAGGGATCACCTCCAGAACCTATATTGAAACATACTCTATTAGCTTTGGAAGAGATCTTCTCATAGTCTTTTTCTAAAAAGAGAAAAAAACCAATTATTCAAGATAAAATTCCAAAATCATAGGACAAACTATAGGCATTGATAACAAATATTTTTGTACATTATGAATTTAATGAATCCAAAAAACAAACATTAATTTAAAGAAAAAATGTACATTTAAATAAAAATATGATATAATTCAATAAAATGTCACCGAATTCCCAATAATTATGCTAATAAAAGTCACTAACCACCCATGGTAAATCAGTTTATATCACAGCTGTGAGATGGAAAGGACCCATTTCCATACCTACTATATAAATTCTAGTTTTCCTATGTCCGATGTACCCAAGAAATATAATCAAGCATAGGAAGTTCTAACACACATCAGGATGAGCATCCCTCTGATATTAAATTTTAATGAGTCATTCATGGTCAATTAGACATGCCCCCCAAATCAGACTCTCACATGATATGGGAAAAACAGGGTAATAAAAAACAGTCCTAAATATAATAAAAATTAGATATATAGTGAGAGTATGAAGAGGAATGATACATGATACCACAAAAACATATAATCCAAGACAGAAATGCTAAACTAGAGAGTAATTCATAACCCCATGTGATGAACTGTCACCTTCAGACCAACATAAATTGAAACCGACAAGAACAAGAGAATCCATAATTCAACAATATTCTTTTTTTACTTATCCTGAATCCTTCAATAAAAAATCTCTATATTCCCAAATGAACAAGTAGGGTGTGAGCTAAATCCTAAGAGGATACCCCCATAGTTTCTATACAAGGCCTAATATCAAGAATTAAATAATTCATGATTTTAAAACTAACCAAATTTTAAAAGTAATTTCATAAATCCAAACCATTTAAGAGTCATTTTATTTTTTTATTCAATTTTTTTCATTAATTATTTAATATTATAAAACTAGAAAGATGAAAAGTAGAATTGTTAACAATTAGATATCATATCCACATATGAGTAGGTAAATAGGTAAACACATATCCTTGAATCAACCTATAATTTGATGATATGTGATACATCATTATATATAAATTCATGAACAAAAATAAATGATATAAAAATAATCACATGATAAATAACCATAAATGAAAAATGAGAAACACATCATATTAGGATCAAGCCCATGGTACACTACAACTAGACACTCTATATAAAAAATATGAATATGTTTAATCCAAAATATATAGAGTGCTTCTAATCCATACCAAAAAGGCTACTTCCAAGTGGTGAGACAAACACTAAGGCTACTCATGTCTCTATCTCAGCACACACAAGGTTACCCATATAAAAGTTTCCAAAAATTGTTCCAAAACCGAGCACAGAATTTCATAAAACCTTTTCAAATCCATTCCAATCTACTTTAGAGTTCAAAACCCATTTTCAAGTCAAGAAAATGAATTTTCAATGAAAAATGAATTTTTAGAAATATTTTACTTTCTAATAATGAATTTGATACCATTTATCACTAAAAATCAATGAAAAACCCAATAAATTTATCATGAAAAACATGTAATTCATAAAATTAAACTTTTATATAGAAATACCTACCTCAACAAGGTAGAATTCCAACTGTATTCATCAATGGTGACTAGAAATGAATAGAATTACCTTTTCAAGAAAAATCCCACGATGAAACTGTAAAAGATTAATATAAAATACTATCAGATCAGAAAACCGTAGCCAAACCATTTATACAAATAAAACCTAAGAAGAACCCAAAGGATTACAATCCTGAAGAGAACTAATCCAACCCCAATGATTATTAATCACTGAAAAAAGTGATCATGTTGTGAAGGAATCACCCAAAATCACCGAGGGGGATTTATAGTTTGAGTAGAGGGATGATATAGGAAAATAAATGAATTTAACATCTGAAAAGAACTCTAAAAGCCTAAATCAAGACTATTACACTTTGTGTAACCTCTTTACAAATCTTTCATTCTATGAGACTCATATACACTGAAAAATGATCATTTTTCATAACATACATGATTTTCCCCATATATAGAATGCACATGTTACATTGCATGTGTACCATTAATTTTATTTATTTAGTTCATGTATTATTATAGGAATCCATTATAATAAATGTAATTCACATACATGAAATATAAGTTCCTAGCGAAAAAAAACCTATAGGTTTTATGATAAAATTTACAACAAATTCCTAACTTCACCATAATATGAATCCTGCCAATTTTCGTTCCATAATACCACAAACAATGAAAAAGGAATACCAAAATATGGGTAAAAAACATACCTGAGCTAAATTTAATAGGGTGTTACATACAAGATTCATTTTAGTAGCTCTATCCACATAATTTATTGTATAAAACATATTATAATATAATGCTTTATATGATTCCATTTCAATACTTGAATGGAAGGTATTATTATATGAAAAATACACTAAAGGGGAATACCAATCTCATATACCTATAAATCCAAGTGAGCATGATGTCAAAATATCTTCTAATGTTCGAATATTCCTTTTGGATTGTGCATAAATTTCAGGATGATAAGTTGAGCTCAAAGAAATCTAATTATCATGATCTTTCTGAATACATTTCCCAAATATCAATGTAAATCATTCATCATAGTTAGACACAATTGAATTAGGTTATCCTTAATGTCTTACAAATTCATTAATAAAAATCTTTTTAAGGCACATAAGACGTAAATATTTTTGTATAGTGAATAAATATACATTTTTGGTAAGGAAAGTAAAAAAATAAACAATATTGAATCATTCTTTTCACGAGTCTTTGGTAATATAGTGAAATAATCATAGCAATTTAATCCCATTTTCACATAGAAATAGGTAGTGGTATCATGATTCAGTTAGGATGATGTCTTCCAGCCATAACTTGTTGAAAATCCATGCATCTTGATATATAATCAGTAATGTTTCACTACGTATTATCCACAAAAATCATTCATTCAAATCTCTATACTTATTGGTGCTACCAGTGTGTATACAGAAATTTGAGCTATGAAAAGCATTTAATAATTCCATTTTCAGATATGGTATAGATAGCACACATATACACTTTACAATTTTTAAATGTTTTTCTTCATATATGAAGTCATCCAATTTCTTTTCATTTAAAAATTCAATTTTATTATGAAAATTATCATCCTCAGGATGATAAATTTTTATATTTCCTATAAATATGGATATAAAATCATTTGAAAAAGGAGTCATGTTTACCCTTCACAAGTAATTCATATATCTATCTTTACAAAATCTATGAAAATTAGACCCCTTTCAATCCTCATTCTAGTCAAGACTCTGTTATCATTCATTCTCAATTCATATACATCCTTATTTTCTATCACTAGGTGGTAGTGTATTAAGAATTCATTATCCTTGAGTAGCTCACACCATATCTTTTTCATAATATTGATATCTTTATATGAAATATATACTTTAGGCCTTTATATTCTGTTTGTATCACACATATTTCTTGATAAAGATATTGTATTCTTAACTTCAATGAAAATATTATAGCATATAACTCAAGATTAGTTGTTAGGTAGTTTCATTGATGAGTTTTTAACTACCTTTATTCATTGGAAATAACTTTATCATACTACATAAGGGCACAACCATTTACCTTCCTTGATGTATCACTATACATTAGAAATACATCAATTCATAATGTTAGAGTCTAAACTAGATAATTTACCAGTATCAACTTCAATTATACAAAAAATTCCTCACATTAATTTTTTTAATGTGAACGTCACCTCTTTAAGTGTAATATTATTTGATAGGTTATCAAATCATAATTATTTTTGAAAAATTCATACATAGTTACTTAAAAATATAATGAAACTATGTACCTAGATTATTTTAATTGGGGTATACCATTATTTTATTTCCTTAGTCATTATAGGTTTATCTAAAATTCCATCCTTTGATACAATATGGCCAATAAAAGAAACATTATTATTCCAAAATTCAGGCTTTCTGAATTTTCCATATAACTCTTTTCATCATAGAGTTTCAAGAATGTTTCATAATTTATTATTATGGTCATCATAGATTTTAGTTTATAAAAATATATCATCAATAAACACAAAAAAAAAATATCAATATATTCCTTGAATACTCTATTTAGTAGATCTATAAAAAATTGTGAATTAGTCAATCTAAATGGAATTACTATTTGATAATAATTTCATTACCACAAACAGATGTCTTAGGAATATTATCCTCCATTAGATTCAATTGATGATACCCTGAAGGATAGTCAATATTGAAAAAATATTGAGCCCCTTGAAGTTGATTGAATGAAGTATCAGTGTGAGGTAGATAATACTTATTCTTTATAGTAATATAATTGATTTCACTCTAATCAATGGATAACATCATAAATCCATCTTTCTTGTTAACAAAATGAACTAGGGATCCCCAAGGTGAAACAATAGGGCATATAAATCCCTTATCACAAAACTACAATAAATATTTCTTCAACTCCACTAAATACATAACGACCAGGATATATGTATTCTTTGATATAAGTCTTTCATTAGATATTATATCAATGGAAAACATAACATCACATTAAAGTGGGTGTCTATGTAATTTCTCATGAAATATATCAATGTATTGTGGTATAATATGTACATATTCATTTTTAAGATTAAATTTCCTACCCATATATTTAGTCTCAGTTCTTTGTAAAGAATATTATTAAGAATATCTAGTATAGGTGGATCTAAAAATGATAAAGAAGATGAAGTATCTCCTCTAAAGATAAGTAATTTCACATATTCATCTTGAATCATAATTTAATTCTCTTGGAAATAATTTTTTTGCATTATATTTTGAAATCCCATCCATACTAAGGATTATATGAAAATAAACCATATGAATTGTAGTTATGTATACAATGAAGGAATTTGTATGTGTCTTAATGGGAACTAACAGACACATCCTTGTTTCTGTGTGATTTATACTAGGTTTTTTTACTGACTCCATTCATAAGGATCTCATAAAATATCTAATTTTCTTGGATAACATGGAAGATATGAAAGTGTATATAGATATATAGTCAAATAAATCATAACCGAATTTGATTAAATGAATAAATTAATTTCTACCACATCTTATGGAACTTGAACCTCATTTGTAGTGATCACAAAAGCATAACATTTTTCCCTCAACTTATTGTATAGTAGGTTCCCTTAATGATTGGGACATTCATATGAATAATGACCCATTTTTCTATAGTTTAAGCACTAGCTAATAGTGGTATATTTCGTCCCCTATCATTAATTTCCAAGACAACCCTTATCTCCACACTTTTAAAAAACTCCCATTCCATTCAACAATTCTCTAGAATATTTATTTCAATAATTTTTACATGATGGAAAATTCTTCATTCCCTTATTGTTATTTGACGCTTTACCTTTTTGTTGGTTCTAAGATGATATATTTTTCTCTTGATTTACCCTGAATATAATGGATCTAAAGAATAAAATTTCTATTTTATGGAAAATTATACTATTTCATTATATGATGAAAAGGTTGAGAAACCTGTTCCCTTTGGAGGCTTGGATTATTTCTTAAAATATAAATGATTAAAATTTCTCTCTAAATTACATATATAATCCATAGTTTACCTGAATAGTATTTTAAAGGTACCCCCATATTACAAAACACTTTCCTCTTCCTTTTCTTTTATTCTGATGAATTTTATCTTCCATTCAGTTCATTTCTCACTAGAGAAATATTTGTCAAAGAATGTTTCTTTGGAAGATCCCAATTACATATGTTATATTTATTCTTCCTCCTTAATAGTTGGTTCAATGACCCCATTGATCAATATAACCGTATATAAAATAAATTTTTTATGTAACTATTTCCATTTCATTACAACCCCAAATATAACTTTCTAAGGGACTTAATACATTGATCAACTACCAGTAGATTAATATTTCCACTAAAATATAGTCTTCTATCATATAAAAAGATCCAATATAGGTGTATCATGACATTGACCATTTTGGTTCTTTATATTTTCATGGATATTATTCATTACTTGGGTTATCGCCCCCAATATGGACATGATATTCTCATCCCCATAAAAAGATATATTGGTTTACATAATAGGAAAATCATTACATTATCTATTTGTGTTGATTCTGTTTCTTCTATTAAACCCCATCACTAAAATACGAAACAAAATGAGTTATCTTATAACTATCATGAATATTTATCCATATTATAAAAATACCACCAATGGTAAATTTTCTCAAATACTATAAGAGAATATAAAAATTCTCATGCTAGCCACATTTATTTAAAATTTATTTCCCAATATTTCAAGTAAAATTACTCTCATACCAACTATAACAACCCCAAATCTAGTAACCCTTAGCGGTTGTGTTCTTTATTGAATTTCTATAATATACATGCGATATTATCCCAAAGGTGGAGTCAATTTTTTAGTTTTAAAGTACCATATACATACTTGATTCTCATTTTACATTGTAAATAAAATATAAACCATAATAAAATAAAATGTTATTCTTCATTGAAAATCATTCAAAGATTTATTCTTCATATCCTGGGGAAAAGAACCAAAATAAGGGTGAGTTGAAATTCTCATTAATGGTTATATACAATAAAATATATGTTGATTAAATAATTAATAATCAATATGGGAATTTAAATAATTAAAAACAAATTTCATTTAATCAATAACATGAACACAAAATTTATCCATGGATAATATCTAATATAATTATCTCAAGGATAATAATAAATAAATTCCTAATGAATAAAATTCATATTTTAAAATATCATGATATAATAAAACATAATGTCATTATTGTGAAGCCTTATTCTAGGATGTTTTAAACTATTGGTAGGTATACACCAAAAAAACCAATTTATTAAGGCTATTCAAATGTTTTTTCTCACAAGACCTATCAATGTTTCAAGGTTCTATATAATTCAAGGCCTCAACCATCACTATATTTCAAATACATTCCTCATATATTAAAGTCAAAATTTCATTCATAAACAATACACCATATCAAAAAATGTTCAAATTGAGTAAATAATGAATAATATCAATATTTTCAAAATCAATCAACTAAATTTAATACTAAAGTACCATATGTGGAGATTTTTTACAGTTTAGGAACTAAAAAAATACATGATACAAAGAATGTAGATATTTAAGATAAATATAAATTCAAGCAATATTTTTCCATAAGAAAGGGAATTTTTTAAGGAAATTTGATGGCCACAAATTTAATAATAGATAAAAGATGTCTATAATGTAATAAGAAATATAGGTTTTTTTAGTAAAATTAGGTCATTTGGAAAATTGAATGAAAATATTATAATAAGATTTCATTGAAGTGTTTTATTTGTAAAACCACAGAAAAAATGTATGTGGAGATAAAATAGAGTAAAATGGCTACAGTTTTAGGAAAATTCACTATCTTTATATATATTAGAAATAGAAAATTTTCATTTGAATTTTATTAAAGAATGTTGAAAATGTACCATTCAAAAAAAAATAGAATGATTATTTTCAAACTATAAAAAAATTTAAGAATCACATATTACATTAATAAATCATTTGATTAAATTTAAAGTAATCTTATAAAACAATTTAAAAAAATATAGACATGGAATACAAATATACACAATCAAATGAGAAATAAGAATGAATTTTACTTTAAACATTTAATAGATTCATTAAACTATTTAATAGAGGAAAATATATAATAAAACATGAAACTTCTTAAATATAAAGATTAAAATAAAATCTAAGTACTTTATAAATATTAAATTTTAAGATTCATTTAATGAAAATAATAGCAATCCTAAAAAACGAGATGGTAAAAAAAATTCTTACAATATTGGTAAAATTTATTTTAAAAAAAAGAACTAAAAAATAGAATTGAAACCTTAATAATCATGAATAAATAACTTATCGTTTCAAATACATAAAATTTGTTGTATATACAGTAGATAAAAATTAATAGGTGCATAATACCAAATATGTTGGAATGGAGTATAAATTGAAATGAAATTGCCTACCACACATTTCCTTTTTGTTGAACATGTATAAACCACCTAGAAAATGGGTTTAAACACATTTTTAATTATACTAAAACCATATTAATATTCAAAATGAAATACGTGACCATACTATATCATCTTATCTCCCTTTCATTAATAATAATTCAATATTATCATTGTTTGAGGTGTTAATAGTATTGTTTTCTCATTCACGTTTTGTTATAGAAGTTCTAGTTTGTGTACATTGATTATGGTTTCATAATATAATTTTTTTAATAATGATGTAAATAAAATATTTATGATATATATATATATATATTGATTCATACAAAAAAGTAGAGATAGAATGATGAATTACACTGTTCATGGAGATGGTAGGTTGTGTATACATGTTAATAATCGTTTAAATTTTCGAAAGATGGAACGCAAGGAAGGTAAAAAGTAAATCGCCATTAAATAATACTTTTTTAAATAATATATATCATATATATTAATTAAATATATTCTTAATACCATAAATGTAATAAAGAAATGACTAATGAATCACCTAGCTTTGTTGAGGTGGTAGTCCACAAGTACACACGAGAGACATTATCATTTTCCAACAGATTGGAATGTAAGATGATTAATATGATAATATAATTATAAAATAAAAATTATGTCAAAAATATCATATTTATTCTTTATATTAATTTCTATAATCATTCATGAAAGGTGAATATGGAAAATGAATTGCATTGCTTCATGGAGATGGTTGGATGCACATACATACGAGTGATACATTCAACTACCATTTGAAAAAATTAGGTGAATAATGATGGTTACATAACAATAAAAACATATAATTAATTTTAGGATACAAAAATTTTTATTTTCTTATTATTAAAATTGATTTATAAGAGGTAAAAATGAAGTAAAAAAGAAAGAGATCAGTTAAGGAGATGTCCACTTCATTAAAATAAATAATATATATATATATACCCTATTAAGGACCCTACAGTTAGTACTTAAGGAAACCAGGAACCACTAGAACATCGATAAGAATATTAGTAACTGATTTTGTTAGGTCTTATTCATTCTATATGGCTCAAAATTTTCGAATAAATGTAGGGAGAATGTATCCCTTTATAATTGTGGGGAGTATAACACATGAATTGTTTTTATTGATTCTAAATATTATGAAGTCACTTTCTTGTAAAAATGAATCCAAAATTACTCAAATTAAATGGATATAAGTTTAATTTATAAATAAATCCTTCCAATGGGGTTTATTAAAGTGTTTAGGTCATTTTAGACCTTATAATTTTTTATTACTCTTCAGAAAACCTATTTTAACAGTAACAACGATATCATATTTTTAATATATTTACTATTCATTATTACAAAAAATTAGTTGACGATATTAACTAATATTAATTATTTGGATTGAAAATTTGGAACCCATTTTATAAAATTCAATTCATCGAAGTATGATAATTTAATTTAAAAATGAACACGTAAAATGTGATGAAAAACAATTTTTCAAGAAATGAAATTTTAAGTATAAGATGATATTACATTAAATCTATGACTAGTAATCATAATTATATGGATTTAATTTAATATAGTTAGATATATAAACTATAAATTTCATTAAAATAATTTATTACATATTACTTTAATTAATTTAGAGGAAAACATTTTGAAATTAAGAACAATTTTATGAAAAATATCCCTTTTCACCTTGAAATCATATTGTCTTTATTTCAATCAAATCGATTATAAATAATGGATTAATTATACATATTTCAACGCATTATTATAAATAAAAGTGGTAATGGTCATATTCAACAAGTTATATTATTCATAAAATCTTATTTTTATTGTAATATTTGAAAAATTCTGTGTAATATTATTTTGAACTTGAAAGATTAAAATATGATATTCATCCTACCAAATTATAATTTTTGGGCCATGCACATTATATTAAAATATAATTTTCACTTACTATAACTGAATTCTGGGATATATAATTGGAGATTACTTGTAGAATTTCTATAAGTTTTGAAAATTCACATATGTTATGATAAGTGAATATTGAAATTTGGAAATTGAGATAACTCTGATATATTACATTAATGTCCGAATAAAATATAAGTAAGAATTGTTTCCTTTATCAATTTAATTAAAAAATTGAAATCAAGGAGAGAGGTTTATATACTGCTATAATGATACATAGGTTGATCTCAATGGTTATATTTATTTGGATATACCCTTTCAATGGAATATTTTCAGGCCTTGATTCAAGGAATCACACTACGATGTTCAAAATGTGAAAATAGTTGTAGTTCCATAAAGGTTATTCTTCAAGATATTTGAAAACATTAATAAAAACCACAGTGTAATTTTATTTATCAATTAATTATATTTTAGGGATTATGAATGATAGATTTAGAAAGGTTATATGGATCTTATTGTCGACATAGAACACACCATGTGGAAGAAAAGCATGCTATGATAAAGGGTGTCACTTGAGATTTTTATACAAATTTAAATGAACAATCTCAATGATAAATTTATAGATTTATTTTTAACATCCAATAACTATGAATACATTTAAGTAGGATCTTTTAATTCCAATTTACTCCATTATTAAATGTTATTTACTACTGGTATTTTAGGAAAAAAACTATCTAATAGGTATTTGGAATTTTCAAGGAAGAAAGATTGGATCATTTATGACAGGATTATTTTAAAGAAAAAAGCCAATAAATTCCTAGAAATCATTTTGAATTATATATATATATACATATACATTGAATACTGGTGAAAGATAAATATAACAATAGAATTAAAATAATACACTCAAGCGTATATGCTATGATTTAATTAATAATATTATATTTCTATATACTCTTTAATTATATCACTCAAATTGGGAGAAGAAAATAATAAGTAGATAAAGAAGATAATTTATACCACTATAATACATTGAATTATTCTATTAAAATACTATTTTAGATTCTATAGTTGAATAATTATATACTCTCTAAAATAAAATTCAATCATCTATCTACCAATGGAGTTTTAAACTATGAACTGAAATGTATTTATTTCAACATCTTTCTATTTCCACATTAAATTACACACATCATGTACTAAAAGTTGGATTGAGATTGAGGTTTAATATTATAAGCTATATCCCGATAAATGATTTTGTAACCTATATATTAAGTGTCATCCACTTAAACATATCCATTAAATCCTTATGTGAATTATTTAAATTAAAATCACTAAGCCTGCTTTAGTTATTGGGGGAGTCAACTAGGGGAAATTCCTTGTATTCCCCAAAAACATTAAAAATATCACTTATCATGATCTTTATGTAATTTTATTTTCATTTACTCATTTAATTTAAATAAGGATTAAAAAATCAATGAAATTGAATAAGGAATTGTCAATTTGGATTAATATATTTTTAGAGGACTCTATTTACCACCTATTGATTCTTTATCTTTAATAGTGGTTATACATGACTTAGTATTAGAGATTTACCCTTGATATTTCTTCACGGGTTAATTGAATCTTGATTATTGTTTTCACTTACATTAGATCCTATTAATTAAATAGGTTATATCAAAATATCCTTAACAACCAGGAGAGAAAATGATTCAACTATAAAAAGATATATTAAAATGGATGATCCTAGAGAAGGTATGATAATGATTTGTAATCCATATTAAAATGGTGATAATTTTGGTTTCCAAACATATATAATTATTATCTACTTAAAAAAATAATGTATCAAATGTTTTTATAGAGGTTGTTAAATCTTACAAGATTCTATCTTGTAAACCTTAATTATGGATTTTTGATCAGTATGATATTTTTTTAATATCAAAGGATATGAATTCTATACATTTTGGATTTTGAATTTATGTGTTGAATAAAGTTTCTCAATGTACCATAAGTTATTATACATGGTAATTTTTTTTGGTTTTCTATGAAGGAAAAAATCATGTATGAAAAATAAGGCATGATACTACAATGCTAAAGTTTGACACATTTAGGATGTTTGATGGAGAAATTATTACTCAAATAAATAGAATACTCATTGAGATGGTGAATAATTATACTTCCTTAGGTAATTCTATATTATAATTAGACTAATATCTAAATGTTCTTAGAGTTATACCTTCTATATAGAGTGGTATCTCTACTATTATTAGATAATATAAACATGTTAAAGAACTAAAAATGAAAAATTTTATTCGAATAGTCATGATGTATAAAAGTAATATGAAAGATGAATCTAATGATCAGATGTTAGTCAAAAATTAAAATTCCAATCTTAAGGTTTATACTTCCTATGAAAATTAGTTTTGAAGATATTTTTGACTCATTTGATGATGTAGAATCATGTTTTTCAAATTTAGGTGGTGAACATTTTCAGCTTTCATGAAGATTCGACAAGATTTAAAAGGGGGGAAAAGGTTTTAGAAATGACCTTATTATTTATTTTATGAATGAAAGGAAGTGATACTCAATGAATGTAAGAAACATGGGTATACTAATAAAGAGTTATCAAAACTCAAAGAATAGATGAAATATGTAAGGATGTTTCAAATAAAATAATTCATTAAAATAAGTAAAATATCTATGAAGTCTACATGGAGTGCTTTTTAGGATTCTAGTGAAAATTCCCATTCTAACTCTAATGTTTATAAATTAAACCCAAAGGAAAATATGTATTTTATGGCTTATTATGAAGAATTACTGTCAATATTCTCTCTTAATTATGAATCTAAAAATTATTATTTTAATGCGATTAATGAGTATTGTTCTATTCTTGAAGATAAATATTAAACTTTAAAGGGAAAAAAGTCTTCAAATAAATCCTATGATTTTGTTCTTATTGAAAATCAAATATTGTCTTAAAAAAATACTTGGTAAAAAAAGGAAATAAAGTTAAACTTAGAATTCAAAGCAACTGTTAAAATTCAAATATTTATAGGAATTATTTTTTCCTAGCTCAAATAAAAATTTCATGTACAGTATTTCTTGTTTTTTGTATGGTAGTTCATGATATTATGATAATGATTTATGCATTAAATATACTTGAATTTTTGGTGTTAAACATTCATATGTTTCCTAGTATTTATGTAAAGTTAAGGATATAATTATTTATCGACATAGTTAGATTTGGTTTCCTAAGTAATTATTTGAAAATACTTTTGGACCATAAAGTGTATGGGTGTTAGGAACCAACCCACTAGGGCCTCACCTGGAACATAATTAAATCATGTGTGACATCCCATGGATACCTCTAATAGTCTAAGGGATGGAGACTATCATTGATTAGGAATATCACATAATTATGTTTTCATTTCCTAATTTACTTTTAAACTTGAACACCACCCAAATACTTGAAATGATGTAGATTAATAATAATATGTAAGCACTAGAGTGTGAAAAATAAATGAAATAGCCTCTAGAAAAAACATCTGAGTGATAAATATAAGTATCTTGGTGGATAAAAAGGTGAAAAAATACATGCACAACGAATATGAAAGTGGCAACAACCAATCAATAGTTTTATAATATGGAAAAGATATGATATAAAGAGATCATCGATCATAATCTTTGAGTCTATCCACTAAAAACTGTCATTAACTCCATGTACTAATATTTTCCTCCAATACCCGGTTCTTCAATTTCATGAATTTTTTTTATTTTCCACATAATTCACAAAATGTGTGTGCAATTACAATGTATGTGTGAATATAAAAATACCTAGTAGGATTCCTAAAAACCGAAGGGGAGTAAATAGAAATAAAAAAGTCAACTTAACCCATAAGATATAGAGGGGAAAGAAACCAAATATTAGGTATATTAACCATGAAATCCCAATCATAGAGAGATAAATATCAATAATTACATCTAAATAAAAATGATGATTTGTTAGATAGATCCATAGATCCCATCTCCTAATCTAAGAACCATGGATAACCTCCCATGAGTCAAAATGGTAGACCAACACTTAATCGATGTGTACCAAAACCAAACGAGTAATGACTCTAGTAGAGAACCATATCCCCAATGAATCTCAATGATGAGGTAGTACATAATTTATAGATAGTGGAATCACACTTCTATGATGTTGGATAATACCATCTCTACTAGAATATTTGATATGGGGGACTCACACCATGTAAAACCAAACCATTAGAGGAGTATTGACCCCAACATTACTCCAGTGACCAAAACCAGACCCTATCATTATCTAGGAATCACTAGAAGAATAATTCCACTCATATTACCTCCCATAGTATCTCAAATATTAATACAAAGTCCACCAATGCATCGTATGTAGAATTATTCTCAGAATGGACTAGTCACAGTCCAAAATATGAGTCCTAAAGAAGGATAGATGAAAGTTAGATAAGTGTTGGAAAATCACATTGTGAGTCCCTTAGTTAGATATAATTTACTCCCATGTGTACCTTTTAACATTCCCTTTTTTCACATAGAGTGTAAAAACCCATGTGCATAAAGTGTTCTCAGAGATACATGATATGTTGGACCACCTGCGATCATGGGAAATTTCTCCTTAGACATGGATCAATAACCTGGGTAGAGTCACATGATTCATGGGCCCACCACATTACCTTGTGATATTTAACTTAGACCAAAATCATAGCTTCCACAAACAATGAGGTTACAAAAGATGTGTTCCTCAAATTATAAGCGTTTAGTTCAGTTTCTCAAGTTAGGTTCATCTCCTCATTTAAAATGCATCACCACTACTTATCTCCACCCAAATCAAACCCAAGACATATCTGAAATCATAAATCATAAAAATAAAACCACTAGAAGTCTATTTACACTATTAACATCATGAGAATACAAATCATCCTCAAATAAAATCATTCCCATTTTCCAAAACTCATTAAACTATACTCAATCCATCCATAGATCTTATTTCAACCAATGATTATTGAATCTTCAAGAATAATAATTATCATGCTCTTATACAAATATATCAAAATGAATATTGGGGTTATATTGAGATATAAATTAGACCTAAAATAATCAAACCAAAACCCATAAAGGTTCCATCATTGATGAACATAAAGAAGGGTTATTGAAACCCAATGAAACATCAACGTTAGCATCACTATTGGTCGATACAGACCCAACCCTTGATTTTCATAATGGAATACGAAGAATTGGTAATAATTCAACATCAACAATTAATAATTCAATCTTAAAATTGACTGGTCCATGTGAATATAGGTGGATATAAAGAACCATTGTAGTTAAATTAATCCATGCTAGAAATCAATAAATATAGGGTAGACAAATCTATAAATAACAAATCCCTACCTAGAAATTGGATCACTCACTAATGATGGAAATTACACATTGTCGAAGTTGTTATGATCCAAGGACTCTATTTTTTGATGATCAATCCCATAGAAATATGATGATTTATCCTCGATCCCCATTTTTAACTGTTGAAGATCCTCTACTTAGTTAAATCTCATCTAGATCTCAATATCTCAGGGCTATGTGTGTAACCATTGATATTGGAACTAATAAGGTTTAATCATACATTCAACATAGGATGAACAGTAAATAAATTAAATTAATTTATTATTTAATTTATATAATACATCCATGAGTGACTATAGATTGACCAAAATCATGTTTAAAAAAATATTATGTTCCACTTAGGGTAAACCCCAACTATTTTCACTGATTTCCCATATGTGACTCTGATCAATGAGAAAACCATTATTTCTGCAAAGATACGTGTATTTAGTTTAATATTTTTTTTAACTTTATAGATTTTTAGGTCCTTTGACACATGTCCCACCAACCGGGAGTAAAATCCTAGATAAATATAAAGAACTATTAAAAGGTTGCAAAAATTAGAAACAAATATATTAAATTGTGTCTACCTTAATGAATTTTCACATAGAAATAGAAACAATTACTCAAAAAAGTGAGTATATTAAGCCTTAATCTTTCTCTCAAACCCCCTTGATCTCTCCTAGAGGTTCTCATGACACCAAAGAACTCACAATAGTGTGATGGTTCTACTATGAATTATTCACGCCTACCGATTCTCGATATCCATTTGGTATATTGAAAAAGAATCTTCATCCTCGAAGTCCAATTTTCCCCAATCAATGATGTGTGATGGTTGATGCATGTATGTACTCCAGAATGAAATTTTTAAGACATAATTTAAGAAATCTAGTTGTGGGGATATGGATATGTGATATGTAAACTCTATAATCTTGTGTGGGATAAAGAACTAACTTATAAACCTAGGGGATATCTTGCTACACTAATCAGACATCCTAAAAACTCATCATGGAGGGTCCTCTGAGAACACATTTTCTCCCTAATCTAACTCCAAGGGTCTATGAAATTGGAATATATATGATTTATTCCAAATCCGAGTGGTCTTCATTCACTCACAAATAACTTGGACATTCTCCATTTTTCCTCCCCCAACTTTGGTCCTATAAGTGATGACTCACTTATCTTTTTCCATCACAAGGTTGGCCTAAAGAGTCTCCCATAGATATATTCAAATGGATCCATACCAATAGTGGAGTGATAGTTATTATTATATGAAATCTCTACCAATGGTAAGTCGTCCTCCCAACCCCCGCCGAAGAATAACTTTCAGTCTCTAAACATATCTTATAAAAACTAAATGGTTCATTTTGCATTAATATATCTCTTGTGATAGAATGACGAGATCATCAGAAACTAGGTATTCAAGGTCTCAATTTTTTGTAAAAAACATGAGGTGAATTGAACATAATTGTTGGATATTATCACTGAGAGTACCATATTAAGTCAAATGGTCTCCTACAATACAAGCACTCATACTCTCCTTCACACTATACTCTTGGATGGAAATAAGGAGGGAAAACTTGGTGAGATGATCAATAATCACCTAGATAGTGTCATGGAATTTCATTTTCCAAGAACCCCCCTCATAAAATTCAACAATATTTTATACCACTTACACCCTAGGATCTATAGATGTTTAGAATAGCCTACTGGAACCTAATGTTCTACCTTCACCTACTGACATGTGAGGCATCAAGAAACAAACATGGAATTATTTCACCTAATACCTACCCACCAGAACTACCATAAACTGTTTGTTACATATTCATCACTCCATGATTGGCTGCCAATGTGGAGGTATGGAACTCCATAAACACCTTATCACACAACAAGACTAGAACTAACATACATCATTAGAAAAGGAAGGAGTGCCCTATTCTATAAAATCCAACTGGGTAATCCCATATTGATATTTGATCAGGAAAAACTTCATAATTGAAGTGTCCAATCTAAGCCTCTCTCATACACCGGAGAAGTAGTGGACTCACTACCATTGGTTGGAGATAATGTTCCCCTCTCTACACTCTTAGGGCCAGTTGTAAAGAGGCCAACTTATGTGATGCCTCATCAAATAATTGAGATCAGTTTTTCTTACTAAGGGTATCTAGAACCACATTTCCATCACCTAGAGTATAAAATATCATGAATTAAAAGACTTATTATCAATCCATGCAACATCTTTATTTGAGGTTTTGGTATGTTTAGGAAAATATGTACTTGATACTCTGGTAGTCTAAGAATACCATAAGATTTCCAACCCAAAGATAATGCCTCCACATTTTCAAAGATAAGACCACTTCTTCTAGATCTATGATATTTGTCACGACCCGCCCTCGGGGTCCGTGCCGTGACTACCCCAAGCCCGCCTTCCATAGGCCAGGGGCTGGCGACTAGCACCAAGGCGTAAATCCCGGTAAAAAGGGAAGGCATTGCCTTTGTAAAGTAAATAAACACCACAGAGTAAGCAAGCGGAAAGTAAACACTAAACAAAAGAAGAGTACAACTGAAAGTGCGGAAAAGTAAATGGGCCAGTATACAAACCCAAACTGAAAGTAAAGTACAACTCGAAAGGGAAAACAGCAACTGAAAAGTAAAAGCCGCTACACCGAGCTGTCCACTGGAAATCCCACCTGAAGGGTGGGTATAGATAGCTTCTCTGCTCCACGGGTCCCGCCGTCCGCTCCGAGCACGTCCCGCCCAGTGGTCCACCTCCGGGTACCGTCCCACTCTGCACGCCTCAGCTAAGGTCAACACTGTCCGTCGTCTGCAACCAACACAACGTAGTGCGGGCAAAGCCCGTGCAGGGGTGAGTAAAAGCTACTCAGTAGGGACCCCGAGACCCCTGATGGTCTCTCAAATCCACAAAAGATAAACCACGAAGAAAGGAACAATCACGAAGTAATAACCGTCACTGCTTAGGTATATGCCCATACATATACCTAAGTCATCAATTCAAATACGTTCCAACCTCCGAGCCCAAGTACAACTCAGTCCACACAGGAAAGTAAACGTATTCCACACAAGAAAGCAAAACGTAATCCACACAGGATTGCACAACACAATCCACACAGGAAAGCGACAGATTCAGCTCACACAGGTATACTTCTTCAAAGGACGATAAAGATTATCTCTGATCCATCTAAGTCGTCGGACCCATGAAGGATCGATAGGTAACTAAGCCCCACAAAGACCCACACAGGATCGGGCCCACACAGGACCTGTAGGCGCTGGTTCACACAGGACCGCTGAGCGCAAGGACCCACACAGGATCAGACCCACACAGGATCGGGCCCACACATGACCTGTAGCACTGGCCCACGTAGGATCGCTGAGTGCTGTAGTCATCGTCGTCGAATCCACACAGGATCTCTGTACTGTCGTCGTCGCAGTCACAGTAGCAGTAGTAGCAGTAGTAGCAGTAGTAGCAGTCGCAGCCAGCACTAGGGTTCCCGCACACAGCAAGCTCGTTCGGAGGGTCCGCTCCACGAGCCGAGAGGCTGATACATCAACTGTCAAAAAGTCCAGAGTTGATGTATCCAAAAGTTCCGTATCGTCAACAGGAACTCAACGCAACAGACGGCGCGTCGATCGGACGCCCGGTCTGAGAGTTATTGGCATTTTCGATCCCGGGGCCCGGTTGGTTTTTAAGGCAAAACCAACCCGACCATACTCCACATGCGTCCAAACCTCGGGCGGAGTATGCCAAAAGATCCGTCTCACTAAGAGGAACACAACACAGCTGACGGCACGTCAATCGGACGTCCGTAGCTCAAGATATGAGCGTTTCCGCTCCGAAGGCCCGGTTGGTTTCGTGAACGAACCCAACCCGACCGAACTCAAATTAATTCGAAACCTTGAGTGCGATATACCGAAACGAGCATCTCGATCCAAGGATCGCGTTGCCACAGACGGTTCGTCAATCGGAGGTTCGAGGCTAAAGTTATGGCAAAAAGACCGAAACTGCTTCGAAACGGGGGGGGTCCAGGTCCGGGGCGACCCGGCCCGACCCCCCCTGGGTCGGCCCGAAACCGGGTCGACCCGGCCCGGCCGGCTGGCCGGCTGGCGGCGCGGGCAGCGCGGCGGAGCGGGGGCCGCGGCGGCCTGGCGCCGCACGGTGGCTACACGCGGGGGGCAAAGCCCCCGCTGATTGGAAGGGGCGGCGCGGCATAGCCGCGCCCTTTGTAGAAAAAAAAAACGGCCCCCACGTGGGGGCCGGCTTGGAGAAAAACCCGGGGGGCTGCTGCCCCCCCCCCCCCCCCTTAATGGAAACCGCCCCCTCATAATGAGGGGGGGTTTTGTGCGCTGGCCGGGGGATTAATTTCCCCCGGTTTAATTCCATTGGGCCGGCCAGCTGGCCGGCCGGTTTTCTCCAACGGGACCGGAAAAATCCGGTCCCCTCTTCGTCTTCCGACGCCGGCGGCCCGGCCGCCGGTCTTCTCAATTCGCCCCGGCCTGGAACCGGCCG
Source organism: Viscum album (assembly GCA_963277665.1). NCBI lineage: Eukaryota > Viridiplantae > Streptophyta > Magnoliopsida > Santalales > Viscaceae > Viscum > Viscum album. The sequence continues at coordinate 1,280,307,109 of OY728157.1, forward strand.
CGATGTTCGTCATCCGACACGGGGGCGACGGCACCGCGCCCCTCCGCCGCACCTCGATTTCTTTCAACGCGGCGCGACGGCGTCGCGTCCTTGATGTTTCTTCCATGGTGCGCGGGCGATGGCGTTGCGTAAAATAAACGCACGATTAACCGCGTGGTGCGACGGCACCACGCCACCTTGTTTCCACCTGCAAAGCAATTCAACAAGAACGATGGAGGGGTTCGGCCGTGTTCATGCGGTCCGGGCCCCCCTCACGTTAAATAATAACACAACTTAAAATATTCAAAAGTCTCACGTTTAGACATGCGAGATCCACGATCAAGAATAAAAATAATTAAACAATAATCAACAACCCCCTACCTCGGGTATAGGTTCGTAGATTTGACAACGTTCCGCGGAAGACAACGTCGCGGAGGTCGGGCGTCGCGGTCGTCGTTCGTCAAATCCGATGACGATGAGTTACGCCCGAAGAGATACGTCGTTGGCGAATCTACTTATGTCGACGAAGGGAGTCCGAGGAGGAAGCGGTGTTCCCTCTCGTTGACACGGAAGACGAAGAAGAGAGGAGCGGCATTCTTCGTCGGAGCTTGAGTGTTCTTCGTCAAGTTCGAAGGTTCTTCGTGTTCTTCGTCAGAGTTAAAGAAGAAGAAGAAAAACTCCCCAAAGCTCTCAAGATGGCCAAAGTGTTCTAACCTAACAAAATAAAATAAGAGCTTATTTTATTTACAAACCTAACAAAAGAATTTCAAAGGTTTGAAATTCAAAAAGATTAACTCCAAAATTAAATAACTCAAGTCATTAAAGAGGGGTTAAGGGAGTTGGGAGAAGATGAAAGGTTGGGAGCTTCGTGTGGGCCCCACCACACTTAATCCTCCCAAGGGAGGTTAAGTGGATGTGGGTCCCACTTCCAACCCCCTTTAGTAGGATTTGTCAAGTTAAAATAAAATTTGTTCTTCAAAAATTTTATTTAACTTAAACTAAAAACCCAAAAACTAACTTTCAACCCGCAACAAACGCAACTTTCGAAAAGGTCTTTTTAAGCGAATATCGGCGCTGCGAGTTCATCGGTGCCCTCGGATTTCAATTCTGAGCACCAGATCAAAAGTTAGGAATTCCCGCTCGTTCGTTCACTGAACGTACCCGAGCCAAACTTTGAAAAATGATTCCGGCACTCCGGGCCTCGGAATCAGGTGCCGTCTGGAACCGCGCTCTTGTAAAATTCTAAAGAAAATTAAGAAAAAATTTCCCTTGAATTTTACGGGTCTTTACATTACTCCCACCTCAGGGCTTTACGTCCCCGTAAAGATACATCAAAAAAATCTAGGGAAACAAATGAGGGTACTGAGCACGCATCTGAGCCTCCCGCTCCCATGTGCTCTCCTGGAGATTCCCGTGCTGCCATCTGATGCGCCACAAGAGGAATCGATCGCCCACGCAGGACCCGCTCCTGTCGATCCTCTATCTCCAGCGGGACCTCCGTAAAAGTCTCCCCATCGTCAACGTCAAGCTCCCCATGATCAATGATGTGCGTCGGGTCGTGCACGTATCTCCTCAGCTGAGACACGTGGAAGACGTCGTGCACCCGGTGCTACTGAGGTGGTAGAGCCAGGCGATAAGCCACCTCACCAATCCTGCTGAGAATCTGGAAGGGTCCGATGAATAACTTGCCGCCTCGGACAAATCTCCGAATACCACGTCGAGGTGAGACCCACAAGAAGACGTGGTCGCCATCCTCGAACTCCAGTGGCCTCCACCTCCTATCAGCGTATGACTTCTGCCGGCTCTGAGCTGTCCTCATCCGCTCCTGGATGACCTGGACCTTCTCTGTTGTGGCCTAGACCATCT